>CM049814.1:19971554-20571554 GCA_027422405.1 Ptychobarbus kaznakovi
TCAGCATGACTTTTTAAATTGCTCTGAAATTAATTTGAGCAGTGCTCCATGGAGAGCAGCGGCGTCACACTGAGTTGCGTCTCTCCCCAGTGTTCATCCACACACAGCTGTGCTCACGATCCTCAGCTACTGAGTCAACAGCACTACTCTCCTCTCCTCAGATTTACCTCTCAGTGCTGGAGAGAATGCTGCACTGAGGCACAGGATTGTGTGGGATATAACATGCAGCGGTAGAAAATTTCAGCCAGTAGGCTTGCTGCGATAGTCTGTGTTTACGGTGTTACCGTTTAGCCCCAACATCGTTTGATTTTTTTTGTGACACTACAATTAAAAACTGAACGTGCCTGCTCAATGCATCACGCCGAACGACAATCGCATCACAGATCAGGAGCAGGTCAGATTTCATTTATCACATGAGGAGACTGAGTCGAGCTGACTGACAAGAAGAGTGAGATGAGAAAGACAAGACGACCATGGAAAATTTAGCTTTGACTTTAGTGTTGACTTTCCCAGTTTATCTAATGTGATTGTGGAAGATTAAACACGAGTTTCTTATTTATTTGGTTCCACAGTGTTTGCTGATATTCAGGCTACTTTATTTAAACTTTGTGGATTTCGTTTATTTTATTTTACATCAAGGTGCCTATAACATGAGGCATGACATGGACTAATGCAACAATACAAAAGTGAGATTTTGTTTCACAAACAAATGAAGACCTGGAGTCATCTTTTTTTGGGATGTAAAAATACTGTCATTTATCCCGGTTTCATATTCCGAGACAACTATCAGCAGTTTTTATAGATGATTTCCCCCAAAAATGTAAACACTGTTGGTCTATAGAGTTCTAAAACTTGCAGCTGTTTGAGCCTTCTGAGCAGCCGGACATGGCAACGTTGAGTCAACCTGTGACATCCTGGGAACTTGACTGAAAGCACTAATCATTGTAGCAGTTTTGGTACTAGTGGCACATAAATTACATGGGCCTACTTCTCCAGCAGAGTTTAGTTGTTTTGCTGTTGAGGAGTAATGCTAGGTATGTTTAATTGCTCTAATTTTTGGAATTAATCCAATCTGATTTCAGATTCAGAGTTCCATTTATACAAACACTACTCTTTACATTCTGATTCACATATTCGTTTACATGTGGTTTGTGTATTCAGAAATCATTGCACTTGCCTGGCCACCACATTCAGAACCAGAGAAAGCCACAGCGATAGTGCCACCAGAGCAACCACGAGCATAGTTAGTGTTTTTGCCTTGATGATAAGGTTTGAATTTAACTTTTTCACTCACCAGCCAATTTGGCCACTAAATTCTTAAGTTACTGGCCATTCATAAGTTCTAGTAGGCAAAAAAAAAAAAAAAATAGAAGTAAACCCACAGTTTGAGGCTGTCCACACTGGATGTGTTAAAGAGGGCATTGCAAATCACTTGGACTTTGTGTCAATACGTCATAAATAGAACGAGACATCAGTTTGCTGTCGGGGATTTGTCGAGTCACACCGCGTCCAGTGTAGACAGCATCACTGATCATAATGGGTTCTATTGTATTTTGTCATCCGGTGTAGAGACGGTGTGAGTCTTCAGTCGTTTTTTTGTTATTCCTTCAATGCAAAGGAAACCAGCGCGCCCGCCGCACCGTTATTTGTCGGGTATGTTCAAGTAAGCTAGATATGCTCAGATTCTGAGCAATTAGGCTGTATTTTCATGATGACACATGAGTTCAGTAATCTTCCCTACTGATTGATTGATTGATTGATGATTGATGGATTGCAGCATTTTTCATACCTCTGCACTGATTTGCAAATAAATTGGACTGATTTTATATTTAAAAAATACATTAATTAATTAAAAAAAATATTTGTGAATTAGGCTAGACATATTTCACTGTACATGTTGTTTGTTTTATTTATGTAGTCTGTACAAAGAGTGGAATATAAATTAGTAATGGCTTTTAATTGCAATTATTTTGTGGCTTATCTTTAGAAATTTTGGTCATTGCTAAGCTACATCATTGTCTAAATAGTGGGTACTGTACCTGCAATACAGGTTCTTAGCTGAATTTACATGTCCCTTGAATATTAATGAGGGCTAACTGTTATTGAACGGGTATATTTGTTTATTTGCACAAAGCCCAGTTCTGTTTGTCTGTTCTGCTGGTGGAATTGAATAAATTGTTGATAAAATGACCAAAAAACAAAAACAAAAGGGAACTGTTATGTTTTTGATGTATAAATTCAGGCCTGTCTGTTTTGCTTGATGTGGTAGCCCAGTGCTGTGTGTTGGTTTGGTTATCATGTATAAAACTTGTATATTGTATATCAAGCATATTGTTTAATGTAAAGCATCTATGACATCTACATCAGAACAGTGAAGCTTGTATTTATGATAGATAATTCTTACTTAAATTATTAATAAAAAAATGTGTTAGTTTAAACATAAAATGTCTAAATCGTTTATGTATCAGGCCCACTTTATGGATGCATGTCTGGTTATGCAATAATGATATTATTTCTAGTGACCGACTGATATAGATTTTTTTTTTATTACCGATACCAATTATTTGTATGTTTATGTACCCGATAACTGATATGCAGAACCGATATTTATTTACTGTTATAAAGTAAGTGAAGTAAGTCCATTCTTCGCTTTGGTTTTTCCTCCTTTCAGTCATCTTAACAACAACAACAAAAAACTGTTGAAAATGAACATTTTCATGTAAAATTTAATCTTCAAATTACAACAATACAAACATTTTATTTATAAAAAGCATAATCAGCAACACTGATATCAACAATAAGCAAATGAATGTCTAATGTTTTTAAATGGAGAAAATAAAGGACAGAAGTCATATCAACTTCATTTTAAACTACAGTTTTAGGTTTATAAGCTGTTTAATATGCTAAAGAGTGAAGAATAATTCACTGGATAATATTCTCTGGAATATTGAAATAAGCTATAACAAACAAAACATTGTATTTTATTGCATTTCTCAACTGGCATGTTTTATCAGAATTATTAAAATGTTTTCTAAATTATGAAATGCCTGCTGACAGCGCGGTTTATCTATTTACGCAGAACTATAGGGAGAGTGAGGACGGTTGCAACACTTTTTGCATTTCCTTTAGTTTTTCAGAGACTATTTGCATTAGCCAGAATTTTAATACAATAAAGCCACATCAGTCGACTACTCACCCACATTGCTGTAACATGTGCACATATGATTATACACACACAAATTGCATATGATTTAATTCAGGCAATGTTACGTCTTTATTGGGAAAGAGTGACGGATTATCTTACGTGGCTCTGTGAGTTCGTCTCTATTTCTTAGAGCCAAGCTGCATTAACTGCATAAGAGGCATTTATTTAATACATCCAATTTGTGCATTAATGGCTGTTATGTTAAATAAAGTTTACGAACTACAGCAAATCGAGTACCTGCACGCCGTTGTTGTTGTCTCCTCTCAGACACGCTGCAATGGCGATCCTGCGCGCAATTCTCAAAACAACAACAAGAAGGCGGCATTTATCGGTGAATCCGATATAACAAAACTATGTTTTCAGAGGAGTATAAGACTTACTAATGTACTGTTATGTTGTATTACCTTAGAATGAGCGATTTATAAAATACCGCTTAAATATAACGGAAAAATACATATCGGTCTATCTCTAATTATTTCTCAAGGTTGCTGAATGTAAACTTTGCTTCACCAATGTTTTCTAAGTAACCAGATTGACTTATTTTATAAATGTTCAACCTTTTTTTTATTAATTTATTGCCATGATAAAAGTTGAAAGATTTAGCTTTGTGCAAATCTTTTAAAGTTTGTATGCGTTTCTGTCAGACCAGTGTCATACAAACACATGTCATTTATGAATCTGTTTGTCTCTTTATACAGAATGTCATCAGAGGAGAAGAGTCTGGAGCCCTCTGAGCAAGGACCATCTCCTCCCCTGAGCAGTGCTGGGGCCACGCCCTCAGGGAGCCCGGCCCCCTCAGATAGACGCCCACGGGGCCGGCCACGCAAGGATGCTTCCGCTCTCACACCCAAGTCCAAAAGAAAGTAAGTGCATCTCCTGTTCCCGTGTGAAGGTGTTTGCATATGATGACACACCTTGAGAGCTGATGACGTCTGCTTTGCATTTTACATTGTGTTGTTTAAAGAAGGATAAATGTTATAACTTTGACAAATTACTGGTTTATTATATTAAAGGGCTTAATGAATTAAACCACTGACGTCAGTGTTTCCAATACATTGACTTATTTGTGGCGGACCGCCACAATATCAAAACTGACCGCCACAAATAGATTTTCCAAAAGGCTTTGATTTTGTTGAATAAACATGAGCACTGCAAGTTTAAAAATCAAAACCCGGCTCGGGTGTTTTTATATCACTGGATTTCAGAAGGAATCCAACTGTCTTCAGAAAATTTTCGATGTCATTTTCGTTTTATCTTGCATGCAATGCCTGATAAAGCAGCGTTTGTGAGCGGAGCACTGCTTTGTGTACAGCGTTACCAAGGAAACCTCTATTTCTCACACTCTAAAAGCGCCTCCTGCTGGTAGAGAATGAATTTGCATAATATATATATATATGGGGGCGGGGTATTGCCGCCACAAATGGAGTGTAAGGCTGTGGGAAACACTGCGCTTGCATGGACAATTTCAGGTTTATGAGTCATTTGTTATTTAGTACTTCGTGATATGCCACAGATTGGCAGAACTGAAGGTTATCATTTGCCCAGAAATCAGATTAAATCAATAAGGCTTAAGTCCAGGAACGATCATGATATTTATAGTGATTTATGAGGCTAGTTAATACTGTCATGTGATTACGATGAACTGATTATCTTTCCAGCCCCCTGCCACCCTCTCCCCCTCTTTTTTAGTATTAAAGTATTAGCCCGTTTTCCAGCTTATCTTTTGAACTCCCCTATGCCCATTTAAACTATTCATTAAGCAGTGAATTATTTAATCACTTTCTATTAAGAAACTTTCTGGATAAATCATGTGATTAGGGTCAGATTTACATTAATGTTCAGGGAGTGTGTTGGTTAACCCAATATGCAAGGCTGCTCTGATTTGTAATTTGAGATGTGATTACATATTTAACAAAAAAAAAATATTCCAGGTTTGTGTTTTTGTAAGGTTGCATGTTCCAAAATGTTGTTTTGTCAGTATGGTAATAATAATAATAATCATCATAATTATTATTTTACTTTATTTTATTTTACATTACATAATAATGTTTAGTATTTTTTTATTTTACTTTGTAAAATTACAGTACTAATTTTTCTTCATTTTCGAATGTTAATGCATCAAACTTTTATTTTGGCATGAAACCACAGGGAGTTTCTCATTAAGAGTATGATAAGATGGTTGTCACATGTTTTGTTCCCAAATGCATGTTATAAGTGACCCAAACTCAGAGCCAATGCTACTCCACATAGGGCTGGGTATCGCTCAAAAATGTTCCATACCGATACCTTGTGTTCAGTTTCCTGAACGATACTTTTTTCAATACCAATTTTATGAAATCCGTTTTAACAAGATTACATTATCTCAAAAATGTTGGTTTTATTTTTTCAGCTTGTTGACATTTATACAGACTCAAAGCCTCATCTCCTGAGTCACTGCACAAAGGACCAAAATATATCCAACACAATAAATCAGTGCAAAATTGTTTTAATAAAGTAAAAAACAAAAAGTTTTCAGTTTACACATCTGTTAAGCTACATTTACATTTATTCATTTAGCAGACGCTTTTATCCAAAGCGACTTACAATTGAGGAATACAATAAGCAATACATTATAAAGAGGCAAACAGACACAGGAAGTGCTTGTAATACACATTTCTAGGCATTGTTCAGAACAAATTCTGGCCAGACGGTGAGAGTTTAGGGAAAAGAGAGCAAAGTTAAGGAAAGAGAGGGAAGTTTTGATTTATTTATTTTTATTATGATGAAGTCAAGTGAAAACGGAAGAGATGAGTTTTCAGGTGTCGCTTGAAATTGTCAGGGATTCAGCATTCCGGATGGGGGTGGGAAGTTCATTCCACCAGCCAGGAACGGTGAATGAAAACGTTCTGGAAAGTGATTTTGTGCCTCTCTGTGATGGCACCACGAGGTCGCTCACTCGCAGATCTCAGACTTCTGGAGGGGATATAGATTGTCATTTTTTTTTTTAAAGGCTACCTTTTTCACTAGTGCGTGTTCATTTTAAAATGCATAGCTCTGACAGAATCATAATTTCAATTAATTTATTCTAGGTTGTTAAAGACTTCAAGAAATTAAAAATCTTTATCCACTTTCATTAGTGGGTGTTTTATTTTCTTTCACCATATGTTTTATTAATCAATTATGTGTTATGAAGTATGTCTAATTATTTTTAATCATAAAAACTTAGTTTATTAAAATGTATTCTTAAAATAGGCTTATGAAATGTTTTCTTTTTCCTCAGAAATTCTGTGTTCTGTATCTGGTTTTCAAATGAAGGCATACAACATAATTTCATGTATCTTTAAATTATTGTTAATGAGATTAACCCCTTAGGTATCGAAATTTGGTACCGAACGACAAGACGTTTTTTGATTCTCGATGGTATCGAGGCAATTCGGTTGGTGCCTCAAAAGTATCGAACTCGATACCCAGCCCTAACTCCACACAAGCTGCATGTCTGTATTTACTGCAAACAGGGCCATTCATTCTGAGATGCTGCAAACACCGACAGATCATTAGCTGCTCACATGCAAAAACACAGTGGCATGATTCACTGTGAAATCATAGACTTTGTGATCTGATAATTTGTATTAATCATACCGCCCTACCAGTGTGTGTGTGTGTGTGTTGAGAGGACTGTATTCTGGTGAAGTATTCTGCTGTACCTGGAAGAGGCTTTCAAGTGTGTCGATGTGCATTAGTGTGGAAGAGCTCTGTGAGGCACACAAGGAGATGCTGCTCTAGAAGGACGGCATTTTCTTTTTGCCAAGTTGATTTTGGCTCCAAAATAAATCTGCTCTCATACAGCATGGGGCGTACATAAGGGATAATTTTAGACTGGCTGTATTTCGAATGATACTGTGTCTACACTGGACGTGAGTGGCACGACTCAACAAATCTAGATCGCTTTCATTATAGTCAACCGAGCCATCTACTGGATATGGATGATGTGGTGCATCATCAGTTTATGGATGCCCTCGTCTTTTTATTATGTTCTGCACAGCTATAATCTGCCACTTTACCCCCCCCCACCACACCACACACACACACACACACACTTTTGTTTTTAATAACCCAGTAGTTCACCCAAAAATAATTGCTACAAATGTTTCTCCAAAAAAGTTAGACTTACTTGCTTCTATGCAGCACAAAAGGAGAAAATGTGAAGGACGTTTTCCATGCTGTTACATTGAATAGGGAAAGTCTTTCAAACTACCAAAAGGATACAAAAACACCACGTCATAAAAGTGGTCCATATGAGCCAAAGTCTTCTGAAGCCATACAATAGCTTTGTGGGAGAAACAGATGGGAAGAGTTAATTTATTCACATTTAAATTGGGTTCTTTTGATTTGTTGAGTGTTTTCTATAGATGTTGTACAGTACATGGTCAGGCTGACACCGTGGAGATGCTATCATCAAAGTGATTCATTCTTAAATACTAACCACTCATGAAGTACAGGTTCCCACAGCATGTTGCTGAACAAGGCAAATTCTGTGTTTATTACATTCCACTAATTATGACATAAGTTCTAAATACTCTCGGTTGACTATAATGAAAAGCGATCTTACAATACATAGCCTAGACCTTTCATTTCTTTAAGAGTAATTTAGTCAGGGTGTTGGAGTATCAAGTCATGTGATGGGAATACGGGGCCTCCACTATGAGATCAAGTGTTGGCTGTCAAATAAACAGTGCAGATATAGGGCAGATTAGTGAGGTACCTGATACTGCAGGTACAGCCCTCTGTGGACCTACACGCCATGTTCACACCATGAATGTTGTGTCTCAAAGCATGAAACGCATTCAGTTGAGATCTCATTTTTAAAGTTGCCTGAACTGACTGAAAAGAAAAGGTTTAGTTTAAAGGGGAAGTGTCTGTTTTCTGCAGCATAGCAAGAGGACTGGTTTAAAAATTGACTGCTTTTATACGTTTCCCCAAAACACTTTCCTCTCTGACAAATTAGTATGTTTAAAGGTAATTTGTTTTGAAATACTACATGTCCCAGCTTAAAGGGATAGTTCACCCCAAAATAAAAAATCTGTCATTAATTACTTACCTTCATGTCATTCCAGACTCGTAAGACACAACACAATTAAGATATTTTTGATGAAATCAGAGGTTGTAATGGCAGGGGAAACACTGAACACTGTACTTTGTTGGTTGATTCCTGATAAAATAAACCGAGAGCTAGATATGTGTACCATATGTTATGGTTGAGCTGAACTGTTGCATTTGGATTCTAATGCATCTCCATGTTTTGTAATTGTGAAAATCACTCTGTGAATCATTGGGTTAAAACTAAGAGCTTTTCGGACTTCCCACAGTCTATTCACTGACTTGTCTAAGTAAGCGTTTCTTTGCAAGAGTAAGCTGCTAGGTAGGTCAAACTCGAGGCTATTCTGAAAGCTTGTATTTGACGTGTTTTGGTATGTCTCAGATAAAAAGAAGAATTCCTTAATACCGTATGCACACACTGTCTGAAAGACTTTCTGTGAGCACATACCTGAAACATTCACAGATAAAAGCCGCTGGTCTCACATTGTGCAAGTGCTGAATTTAGGTCTTTTTGGTGGCTTATTGCACTTGAATGATCAAATACACAATGCTTGTCCCAAAATGCCTGTCTTTGTGAGTATCCTTGTAAAAGTTGGTTATGTCTTAACACAGGGGTGAGGAACGTTGATCCTGGAGGGCCACTCTCCTGCAGAGTTTAGCTCCAACCCTGAAAAACCCTGGACAAAAATACCTAACTGCATCCTGACACCTTGATTAGCTGGTTCAGGTGTGTTTGATTAGGGTTGGAGTTAAACTCTGCAGGGACACCGGCCCTCCACGATCAACGTTCCCCACCCCTGTATTAAAACAAACATTTTGGGTAAAAATCGGGTGTATGTCAATATAGTAAATATGTGAATTAGGTCTTAACGAGACTGCAACCCAGTATACCTGTTGCTGCCTGTTCCCTTAATCAAAAAAGAAAAGAAAGAAATGCAAATAAAATCACTCAATACTCTTTACTGAATCACATTTGTAACTTTAATAACAATACATGCATATTTAATCGTTACAGTGAAGACGATGTTTTTTACACTTATGTTAATTAGGCTAGTATTATTTTTTGTAATTGAAATTGATGACAAGACTTATTACATTTCAATGGTATTGGGCTTCAACATACTGAGCTGACTTCCTATTAAAAGTGTTTTCCTTGTCAGGCATTTTTCTTGATTGAAAACGAAGAATATTTTTGGTTTGCTATTAGAACTAATGTAATTTATTTAGAAATAATCATCATGTTTTTCACAGAAATGAATGCAAGGAAGAATTATATTTCATCTTGTATGAGTTATCTTACTTAGTCAATATTTTTTTGTGAAAAAAAATCTAAAGTTCTACCTTAATCTCGCAGTTTATTATCTTAATGTTGGATGTAACAGTGATTACTTTACCTTGCACACTACAGTGTACTGTTATTATGACAATATCTTCAGCCATATTCTCATACATAAATCCAGTCCACAGCTATACAGTGGTCCTGTCAACTTTTTGGATCTTGCTGACAGCTAAAAGATGATTGGCTTTTTATTGACTGAATGTATGTGATGTAACAGATTTGTCATTGTCATTTAAAAACAACACTTAATCTCTAAACCGGTTTAGACAAAATATGTACAACTTCTGTTTATTCTGCATTTAATTTGGCAGAAATGTTTAACGCACTAAAACACAAGGGTTGGTGATGTGTAGAACTTGTAAATGTTGGGTGTTTGAATTCTAGGGGATTCAATTTCTCTGGTCACAGATTATGTGTGGGCCTGCTTGTGAGTTTTATTAAGCCTGTTGCTGACATCACTTCCTGTATGTTTACCAGGATGTGACTGTTATACTGTGAGTATAAGGATTTTTTTTTTCCCAAAAGGTTGTGAATTTTATTTTATTACATTTTTTCAAACATATGATAGCATTTTGGGGGCTTCTGTTCCCCTTTGGGGAGACTCCAAACTCCTCAGGGACTGTTATGTATTATTATTGCTGTAATCTTTACTTCAAGAAGTCTGATCCGTCTAGGTGCAAGCACAGGGTGAGGAGACAGTTAAGGTGTCTGTGGGGAGACAGCAGTATTGTTATGAAGGGGGTGTGCCGTGTTTCAGCCAGTCAGTCCGGCCCGGGTTTTAGGCTCCTCCTTTCTGTGCTGGAACTACTTGCACTGTAAGCTTTTTCCTCCCCTCTCTGCTTCCCTTTTGCTCTCTCTTTCTGGCACTCTCTCACTCTTTCTCATACACTCTCTCGTGCTATCTCCTGCTGTTCATCAGTGTGCCGTGACTGTGGCCATGAGTTCTTGGGGGAAGGAAATTTAAAGTATACAGGAATAATTGAGCATGTTGAAATACATTTGTTTATTGATATTCGAATCATATAGAGGTTGGTCCAAAAGTCTGAGCCTAATAAAATGCTTTTATTTATAATTTTTCTAAAATAATAATTCTAAAGTGCATTACAAAAATAATAAAACGTACTGAACCGAGAAAACACTGTGTGTATACACACAGAGACATGTACTGTATATATATACGTACATAAACACACACACACACACACACACACACACACACACAAACACACACAAGTAAATAAATAAATAACATCAAATATATGTTTCTTGAGCATCAAATCTGCTATTGCACTTTATTTTAAAGGTACAAAAGCTGTCACTGAAACTGTATCCTTTCAAAAGTACCATTTTGGTACTGATTTTGTACACTTTATGTACTAATATGCAAAATGTAGGTGTAAATAAGATACAAAGTTTAAAAAAATTCAAACATTTCATTATCTTTTACATCAGTGATTTATTTGTGTATAGGGAATAAGGAAGGTTTTATTTGAATTTTTTTTGATGAACAGTTTACTCATTTTGTTTACCTCGTATTACTTTGAATTGTGTATTTTTGGGGTCGTGTGTTTTATGTATTCGCAGACTAGTGCAGAGCTCTGTAAATGCCATGAGCACAATCCTTCTGGGAGCGTCCTGACCCTCCGTGCATCTCAGCACGACTTAACGGCTGTTTATTTACCTTCAGGTTACTCATTACCCCAAATCCCATCACTTGTTTACCTTGTTACCCCTGATGATAAAGTACACGTAAAATCCATTTAGTATGACCCTGCTAGCAAAACAAGAATCTCCAGAGGCCTTGATTTGATGTATTATGCAGATCTTTCTCAATGTGAATTACATTAGCTTCTTATTTTATTATTTGATTAAAACACATATTTACATGTAAAGGAAAAGGATTTCAGACCCCCGGATAGTTTTGAACGTACTCTGCAGCAAAGAGTATGTGATCATTTGTATTCACTTGCCCTGGTTACACAATACACTGCATATGCCCTATGCATGTGTACATGTAAAATAATATCAGATAGCCTAGAGCACATTATTCTTTGCTGATAAAATAAAACATCTATTTTAGATAAGCACTTGGAGTTGCTAATATTACAGCTTTTGTCTAAATTTCTCACTGTGGGAAGCTTTTGCTACTAAGTTTTCTTCTACATGACGAAAGATGTGTACACGGGTGTATAGAAGTTTGCCAGCATTTTATTTTAAAGGTTATAACACTGGATGTTGTTGGTTCCAAAATCAGGTGACAGACTTTGGCTGGCCTGATCTCTTTATATTATGGTAGACCGTTTGCATTTCCTTTCACACATCAGCAAGTAGTGACTGGTATTTGCTTTTAGCAGTAATTGGTAATGCAACATTAACATTTCACCTAACACTTCCATAGGGATCAGCACTAACCCTTAATCAGTCACGTGTAGCAAGACTTTTGATCAGCATGTAAAGCCACTTTGCATCTTGATCGGCTGGCTAAGAACTGGCAACTTAGAATAAATTATATTGTTTTAACATCATGTAAAGTTTTTTGGGGGAAATATACAATATACTACAGCAGTAGACTAGCACAACCCCCTCCACCCCCACCCCTAAAAAAATATAAAATAAATAAACCCTTACACAACAAATATCAGTTTACTGTAAAGAAAACAAATTAAACCATTGTTTTTTTTTTCTTGTCCAACATTATTAAGTACTGATTATTTTTATTTTGCAAACATAACTAAAAAAGTTGAATGTAAAGTTCCGCTAATGATTATGTTGTTAATGGGTCATGAAAACGCCCTTTAGCACTGGTTATTTCCATGTCAGTTTTGGAAAGACAGTCAAGAAATGTTGAGCAAATAATGTCCTGTTTGTGGGTTTGTTCTTCATCGTCTTAAAGGCTACACATGAATTTCCGTAGGGTTTTATAACGGCATATTTTAAAGCATTATGATGTAAAATCAAACTTACAGAATCATCTCAATAAAACTGAGGTAAGAATTTGTGCTTAATTAGTTTGGGTAGCTTTCATCCCATATGTTGTGCAGATGACTACCTAAATTTAACAGCTGTGACATAAATGAATTAAGGTAAAGTCTATCTAACTTTTGTCAACACATTGCACAACCAATTACATATAAAAAGTGAGTAACATGAACTCTTGATTGTTATTGTGTTATTAAAACAGCTTGCATAGAAAATGTTTGCAATGAACAAGTAAAAAGTTTACTGCACTGACATTAGCTTATTGCTTGTTTTGGACATACTTTTAAATGAATGCATGCAGCCACCCACAACCAAACCATAAGCTGCGCTCTTCAGCAGTGGTAAATGAAAAAACTTCAACATAACAGAAACTCTTTTAAATGTCAAACATAACTTGCTTGAAATATCAGTTAATTTCAACATTCATTCTCCTGGTCCTGTGGCTCAGTGGTAGAGCATTGCGTTAGCAGCGCAAAGGTTGTGGGTTCGATTCCCAGGGAACACACGTACTGACAAAAATATGTATAGCCTGAATGCACTGTAAGTCGCTTTGGATAAAAGCGTCTGATAAATGTAAATGGTCCAGCCCTATGCTGAAAACTAGTGAAAGCTGAGTGAAAGAAAAATAATTCAGGTAGTTTCAACAAATTAAGCAGAAACTAAATGTTCAGCAATTGTGTTGCTTTTAAGTAGGAAGCAGCAAAAATATTTTATTTTATTCTTTTCTTTCACAGTGTACTTTATCATTCAACACTTGAAAGCTGACATTCACCGGTTATCCAGCATGTCACTCTGGTGTTAAAGGCTAAATGGCATTACGGAAGTTGGCTAGCCTTCAGTTGTTGTGTCACTGGGCATGATATCACCTGTAATGTGAATCTTTTGAGAGACACATTATAGAGGAGGGGGTTGATGACCTGGATTAAACCTGTCTCAGGCACAGCACAATAGCCTGCATTTTCAATGATGTAGGTCATTGATCAGAGCGCTGGGCGCCAGGCTAGCAGGCAGCAGCAGTATCCGTCTCCATCCAGAAACCTTAGCCTGGAAATCTGATGCCTATTATTCTGCCCATTCTGCATTGTGCTTGGGGAGAACAGTTGTTTTCAAGTCCCACGATTATTTGGGTTTCATCCAGTGTTTTCAGATTGAACTGTATTTTGATATATTTATAGTAAACTTGTTTTGCATGTCATGTGTTTAGATACAGCCACATTCAATGTGAGGTTTGTTGACTTGACTTGTATGTTGAAAGTTGTATGCGTGAGAAGCTTTAGGTCTGTAGTTCTTAGTGCTCTGAGAACCACGGGATCCTTTGAAAAAGTGCCATGGTGCACGGTTGCCCTTGTGTGGACTTTAAATGATCAAAACACTCTAATTGTTTTTTTTATTTTTATATATATACTGTTGAACGACAATGATAGCACACATTTGGTATGCTAAAAGTACCATTGCTTTGATATTCAAATAAACATGAAGATGTATTAATGATAATAATACAAGTTTTTCATACAGTTATGTCTAAATATTGGCGTAATATTAGAGACTTTCCATAAATAGGGAACACAATAGGGCCTGAAACTCTTAAAAATGTAAATGTTATTATTTTGTGTTTTTCCTCAAAAGATCAGTTGAAAAGAGGTGCTTAACCTTCATACTTCAACAAATAGTTCACCTAAAACTAAAAAGTCTTCAGAAGATACATAATGACTTTATTTCATGACCAGATTTAATTTAGGCTTTTATTCACAACATTGGCATAGATCAATGCACATACATAGAGCTTATCTAGTGTGGTAAAGAAAAACTCACAGACCTCATGAGTAAAACACGTTTGAGCTTCTGTTTACTTTATTTGATGTGCTTTATGTCTGTACGTTGATGAATGGTTATATGCGAAATAAAAGTTTAACTTTAATGAATCCTCATTATAACCAACAAAGTGTAGATAAGAGATTCATTATGCAGTGTAGCTTCTTTAAGCAAGAATGGTAAATTAATAAATCCACTAAATTATAGTTCCATGTGTGTGTAGCTCATGGAGGGCTGGAGATTTGGCATACAATTTCAATCTCAATTGTTTTTAGAACGATTTTTAACTAGTCAACTTGAAAATGAAACTACAACATGATTCAAGTAACGTTTTCTTTATTAACCCTCTCGTTAAAGAAAATTCTATTCCAAGTGCACCACACATAAAGATGTCAACATAATGTAAATGTTAAACAAATCACTTGTTAAATATCTTAATAGCAGAAAAGATGCACGAACTACAACTACGTCTTTTACAAACTTGTCTTATACATATATGTTCAGAAATAATAGGAGGAAAATGCTTTAAATCTCAAAAGTCAAGTTAATTCAAATTCATAATGACTTAAGGTATAAAACAAGCAGACTATTATTAACTATATAAATGTTTTGTAAAAACAACAGCAGCTTTCAGTCTGTCACCATGATGCAAACATGAAATATCAGACAGATTGTGCTGCTTTTCTATTGTTTTTCTATGTAAACATGGACGTGTTTGAATGTTGCGCTCGCATCTCTTGCAGTGTCTCATGCATGAAACGACGGTCTAAAAATGCGGTGCTAAAGTTAAAAGAAGTTCACAGCGATATGAGCGTGTCACACGTGAGCGGTTAATAACATGCACTGACAATGCTGTTGGATCGTTCTTTTCTGTTTACTGTTATCATTGGCATATTGTCTAAGTGTCTAATTCTAATGTTTGGTAATATTTCAATTCAAAATCACAATACCTTGTTTTCTAAAAAATGTAATCGTTGCAAAACATTAAATTAGAATTAATCGATAAAATCAGAAAAATCGCCCAGCCCTACTCTGATGAAATTGCAATGATTGATGTAGCGATAGCCATGGCCATGTGTAATCTATCTAAAGAAAATATGTGCCATTCCAACTTTCTTTTTTTAAGTGTGCTTTTAGCAGTGTGTACATGATGTAATCAATTCAAGGAGCTAATTTTGCAATGTGTTGATTCTCACACACTGCTTACAAAACCTCATTAACAAGAAGAGCGTCATGATGCAAGAGCAGCACGGCTCTGGTGTGTAAAACATGACAATGCTGTTGTTATTTATAACAATTCTAGTTGACATTAAATGTTTATTATAGTATACAAGACATGGTATGCTAATGCCTTTAAACATAAAGTGAATTTGACATCACTGTAAAAAGAAGACAGCACCCATTGAACAGACTTGTTATACACTTTAAGGTTCACGTAAAGCAATAAAATAATAATGGATGTGCTCAAAACCGGCCTACTACAGCTCTCCATAGAGCTTGTATGTTCAGTGTGCTATGTGTAGAGGGTTGTTTTTGGTTCATCTCTTGATCGTGTCTGTTGTAGGGAACTAGATTTTGTAACCATAGTGACGAGCAGCCGAGCACTTGCTGCTGGCCACACTGAGCCTCCATTGGCTGCTAGATGCGTGTTGACATGTTGGTTAGTGCTGGTGGGGGAAGGGTGGAGACTCACACACTGACCCGCACTGTCAAGAAGATCACTATCCCATATATCAGCACTCATCCTGTGAGTAAAAGAGTCAGCACGATAACCCAGTGTCAGACAGTTTCTGACTTTTTGAAGTAGAAGTACTTGTTTAAAAGAGAAGATGCTATTTAAACCCGCTGCCAAATGCTGCACATTCACACAACTTGATCCTATCAAAAGAACAGTTTACTAGTTAGATGAGCTGGTTAAGACTCACGGGTTTGCAGTTCTCTTAGTTTCTACTCTGCACACTGATCTAAAAACAGTTCAGGCTATAGAAATTACTGTTTGGAGTGTTGTGTGTGTTTGAGAAATGGTAATATTCAGCTGTTGTGGAATATTAGCAATACTGTCTTGTTTGTGTTGTAGGTCTCATAGTCAAGGTCGTGCACAGGCCGATGATGAGGACAGCATGGATGCCACTGATGTCACACCAACTCCAGACTTTGACATCGCATTTGAGATGGGTGAGAATTTTTGTCTTCTGATTTTGCTGTGGCAGTTCTGTATCTGCAATAATATAGTGAAAGGAATTTGTGTATCTGAGTTGTGAATGTGTAGTCTGACATTGTTTTGTGTTTAAATTGTTCAAATTACATACATCACACAAAAACAAATGTTTAAGTTTGCAAGTGACAATTTTTTTTTATTTTTTTCAAATCCTGTTAACCATCAAAGTCCGAGACAGCCGCTAACCGCAGCTAAAAAATAACGATTGCTCTTAAATGTTTGAACCGCTAATCCTGAATGCTTTAAAAAGTGTCGTAAAGCAGAGATTGTACGCTTTTCGGAGATATCGCATTCGTCTCATTTGGATATTCAGAGGCTCCTTACGTGATTACGTCTTCACATTTTGACAACATTGATTCGTCAGAAGAAACCAATGCATTTAGTTCCTCTGAGCCAAACTGGAACGACTGTTGATGCTTAGTCCCACCCCCGTGCCTAGATTGTGCCTAAACTGGATATTCAACCAATAAACATATGTTAACCATTGTTTAGCAAGTTTCTTTGGAAATTTGAGCAAACGCAAAGTGAAAGTCAAGTGTGTCGTGCGTGCATGAAAACAAACACACAATAACACATTTGCATGAGATCACTCTCTGAAAAAGCCCTGAAAAATACAGGACAGAGCACTTTGGCATATAAGGATGAAAAAGCAGTACATATCGGATAAAGCACTGGAATTTATGTCTTGGCGTCGCTAGGCTGTTATAGGGCTGGGCGATATGGCTGAAAACTGTATCACGATATCAGTGTTTCATATCGGTCGATATCGATAATTATTGATATTTTGTATGACCCATTTAAAATAAGGGCCAGGAGAAAAATATATTACATTTAAACATTTTTATTTTAAACGTAACCTTCCTCTGATCATAATCCCCTCAGTTATTAAGACAGAAATGTCAACAACCATGGAAAACTCAAATAATTAAAATGTAAACATAAGTCTAAAGTCACAATGAACACTTAATTATCTCTTAACATTTGTTGTTGGTTGAATACGGCTGTGCTCCAAAGGGTGAGCGCGGCTAAGGTGGTACATCAAGTTCGTGGTATTACCAGTCTTGGCGGGGACGACGGTCTTGCATAATTTGCAGACGACATTGGTCTGATTACGGTCAGACTTATAATATCCAAAAAAACTGCCATACTGGCGAGCTGACTTTTCCTTTTTTATTTACAATTTCCTCGCTCGCTGCGGCACTCGTTTTCTGCTTATGAAAAGGAATCCAGCAGACCAGCACGAGACAATGATATGGCGCAACCAAACTTGATACGGTTACATGATTGGCTGTTAGCGTGTCACTCCCTACGTTGCTAGGTTACCAGAGAGCGAGTGCCTTTGTTAATGCAACCAAACTTGCTTCGCAACCTCTGTTTTCTTCGACGAAGAATACAAAATATAACGTTTTATCGAACACATTTTTTTATTGATATCGATCACGTGTCTATCGCGATACATATGGTTATCGTTTTATCGCCCAGCCCTAGGCTGTTATATTATGTAAATAATACTTATGTAGTTCATATAGATCATCTGCATATTTTTTTTTCTGTTGCACTCTGTATATTTTGTTATTACTGTATATTTATATATAACATTTATATTATTTATATAACTGTTATATAACATGGTTTCCCTTTGCTTTACTCCCTAAATGTTTTTGGACACATCTATATTGTTAGTAAAGTAAATTGACCTGTTTTTCACTGAAACGCGCCTATAACAATATTGTAATAAATGGCTATAACTTGCTTGGGGAATGTTATATGTAGAAAAAAAAAATTGGGAAGTGTAAAACACCCAGAAATAACTTTCTAAAGAAAACAATTTCAAACTTCTGGAGTTTCTGTTTGAGTACACAGTAAAAAAAAAAAGAAAAACACCCAATTATTGCTTGCGTTTTTCTTACAATTCTTACAATTCATTAATTCTTTGAGAAAAACAAGGGAAACTTGGGACTTTAAATTAGCTAGACTAAAACTTCAAGTTCTCCTGTTTATAATGATATATGGCACTTGATGCTGACTGCTAGAATATATCTGAAAAAAACTAAGAAATGTCTTAAGGGTCTTTAACTGGCTTGAACCTTTCACATTCTTCCTGGACCATCTTTAGTGTTGAGCCCTGGATGAGATACAATTACTTGGCACTGAAAAAAACAAGACAAGCCCTGTTTTTAAGATACATTTTTGTCAATCCGGTCACAAGTGGACAACTCTAAATACAGATGTAAACAGGGTCTGAAATGTTTTGATTTTGTCCACTTTCGACCGCTTCCAGAGGTAGTTAAAAATGCATTCAACTGGATTGCTTTCATAGATGCTCATGTGGTCAAATACATTCGAACAGCCACAAAATACCACTTCCTCTTTGCCTACTGACCTAATTGTTTAAACATCATGGGACAGGTTTTAAGTGCGCTAGCCAGATGGATTTGTAGTTGGTTTGAAGGTGTAAAGTGAAAATGTAAAAAGCACGATGGTCTCTTACCAGTCCGGATTCTAACACAAACCCACATAGCAGAAACTATAGCTGCTGCTCTTCATATTATTTTCTGTCTCTTTTGCATTCATATGTAAATTACATGAGCTTATTCAGCAATATTAGATTGAAAGATCAGAAAAAGCATATATATACAAACAAAGACCCTCCCCTAAATAAAAACACAGGAAAGTGGTCAAAAACAGAGAAAGGAGGCGGATTAAAACAATACAACAAATATACAAATTAAGCTCAGATGAGCTTTATTTTTCACATACACAATTATACGGAGTATAATGAGGAGTGAAATGTGTTCTCTGCATTTAACCCATCCAAGTGGAGCAGTGGGCAGCCGACAGTGCGGCGCCCGGGGAGCAGTTGGGGGTTCGGTGCCTTGCCCAAGGGTCTCACCTCAGTCGTGGACACTTCCTGCCAGAGCCGGAATTCGAACCCACAACCTTGGGTTACCTCGGGTTTCAAGTCCAACGCTCTATCCATTAGGCCACGACTGCCCATGAGTAAATGGGAATGTGTCTCTGTTGTCCACTTGTGATCTGATTTGACCAAATTCCAAAATACCAAGCATAAATAACATTGTCACATTGTCCTCCCTGCGTGACTATTGTAGTCCAATTTAAAAACAAATGAATTGATCGAACAGACTCTCAAATTGGTCTTGAAATCACAAGTCATGTTTGTGTATGTCAGTATTGTGAGAGACTTAAATCAATGGAATAATTTAGAGGTTGTTCATATAGCAGTAATCAAAAATACAATCAAAACTGTTTCTGGAATTTCTGGATTGTTTTTTTTGTGTTTCTTTCTATGACTGTAGTATATAGTTTGGTATGTGTTAGGGGTGGCACGGTTCACGGAAAAAAATCGAACTGTACGGTTCTTCACACACGGTTCGGCACGCACTAGGACCATGGTTCTACTTAAATCTGGCAACGCATCTGCTATATGGTTTGTTATAAATAACATGTGAAACAAACAGGGTTCGGCGAATGTATGCTTATGTTGTTAGATGCACATTCTGGCTTCCCAATACATCACAACAACAGCGATAAAATAAAAATAAAGTGGACAAACCATTCATACTTGTTCAAGGCCAGTGCCGTATGCTGGAATATGAGCATTTATTCCGTCATCACCCGGGTGCTGATAGCGTGCGCGCGCACAGGTGAGACCTGAACAGCACACGTTGATATCTGTGTTTAAACTAAAACTCATGTAAGCTTTGCTAGTTTAAACATTTAAGAGCCAGAGGACGCGAGCTCACGCGCAGTGAGAAGATTTGTGCGTGCGCTCATTAGAAGCGCGCAAACCCGCGCCTCAGAACGCGCACAAATATTAAGCTCTCTCTGAAGTATTGTTTGAATGGACAAATTCACACAAAATTGATGTTAAAATGCCCCTCTTTTGCACTTTTCATATATATTCTATGGTGTTAGTCAGTGAGATGGCAGATGATTAACGCTCACAACAGGCTTTTAACATCTTCATTGCTTTTAGTACACTAGCAGTCTTTATTCTGGTACACAGCTTGCCTCTCACCTGAAGCTTGTGCTGTTGTATCTGCGGTCCGACTCCATCAGTGGCTGAGAGCATAAACATCATACAAGCACTTTAGGTGTCACTGCTGCAATTTTTCACAAACTTGTTCTGGTAACCAGCCACAGCGTCTTATCTTCTGATCTAACCACATCCTGGAAGACTACTGAAGACTACTGTAGTTGTTACCCCACCCCAGGCTAAAGGTATTATGGGACATGAGCTTTCTTTTCTGGGTATCCGTGTGTAATGTCTAAATATGCAATGTGTATGACTGCTTAGTCTTGCAAACTGCACTTTTAGCTATTGACATAGACTCTGGTCCACTGACCAATATAAATTGTCCAATTGTCAACAGTAAATTATTATTATACATTTTTTGGTCAATAAAATAAAACAGTAACAACAGTAATGTTGTGAAAAATATTAGTACAATTTGAAATACATATTTTATGTTATATAATATTTTTTTCCTGTAATGCTAAGCTAAATATTCTGTTGTAAACATTGAAAATTAAGAATTTCAACTAGTTTCTTCTTTTGTTGTTATAGTTATAATAAGACCAAATTATTTCAATATAATGTCAGGAATAAAAAATACACAATCACAATTCCGAGCAAATCAAAAGGCTTTATTTAATAGGTTTGTGGGCTTCAGATTTGATTGTGCCATTTGGAGAAAGCTCTTGTCAGTTTTACATGCAGTATTAAGCAGTCTGTGAATGTTCCTGAGGCTACTATTTTTTGCAGTATTCGTCATCATGACCCTCTCTGTTTTGTGCACTCCATTAATGAGTGACATTAGCACATTAGTGTTTCCTGCTCTTCCTAGTATGAGGGTGGTCTAAACCGTGACCCTTCTCCAAACTAGACTCTATCATGATCATGACACATGACAGCTTTTTTCCATGACATCTTCAACGAGAACAGTAATTTCCTGCTAAGCATTACACTAAAGTATTCCTGCTCTGGGCTGTAGGATTTTCTAAGGGTGAGCATGGTTGAACAGAATTATTGCCTGATAGCATTTTTTTTTCTTTCACTAGTAACAAAGGTCTGTTTTTATTAAGCTGTAGAGATGTAGTTTTGTGTATAGACAGTAAGAAGCAGCACTAAAATAAAGATGCTGCACACACAGTGGCTGAAAGATATATATTGTTTTCAATTTTGCAGCACTTAATGTCACAACAACCCAAAAACGGTCCAAAGGGGATGACACCGAGTCAGAATAACCCTCAGTCTATCAACCCAAAAGTGCAAAAATGTAGCTCTGACTCCAAATTCTTCTTACGGAATGTATTTTTGTAAGACTTTTTTTGTCTCATTCCAAAGCCCCAAGCTTCATTTGTTCGTTATCATTGTTGTAAATTGTACATAGTTCTCTCTCTCCCCTTTTAAAATGTACTAATATGAATAAAAAGGTAAAATAATGACTTAACCTGTTAGCTAGCACCCCCCATTTTGCTGACTTCAGTGTGCTACACACATCATTTTGGTGTCTCTGGAGAGAAGACCCTTTGGGCTTTACTATCCATCATCCAGAGTGGATAATGCTCAAAAAGAGAAAAAAGTTATAGAGACTGAAGTGCCTTGTTTCATATAAAAATACATGAAATAAGTCCTGGAGCAATCCATAAAAGTAATGGGTTGAAAGTCACATGTCTTATGAGTTTATATTTCAAATCTGAAGATGATACCATGAAAATTTTTATTTTTCTGAGACTATATATAACCCCCTCCTCCTCCGCTTGAGGAAATATATTTACCAAATGTATTGAAGAGTTCTACAAGCTATTAAACTATTTTAGTCACTATACATACCACTGAATGTTTTTCAATGATACAATTATAATCCTAAGAGTGAACACACAAGGGATAATGCACGGCTAGCTGTACACTGAACGATTTTAATGCACCATGTGAAGGCAAGAACCACCTGACGCGAAGCTACGGCTCGTTAGCTCAGCATTCTGCCCGCTTCAGATCAGAAAGAGATGAAATAGTGCGGTAAGATCACATTTATTTGAATTAATTAATTATAACATTGTTACTTGAATTAATTATTCGATCGAGCAAGAGAGAGAGAGAGAGAGGGAGGTGACCGTTGCCTGTGTGAATTAGCCTATCTGCATCTGTGCGTCTCTCCAGTAGGCTATTTAATCTATTTTATTAATAAAAGTCGCAGGATTCTCAAGAAGTTTGTGTCCTCCTGAATGTTTTATCCATGTGCGCAGTGCAATCTCCGATCTCACAAATAAAAAAAATAGACATGAATTTCTCAGGCCACATGTAAAATCATAAGAATTATTATAAAGAGTAAAATGAATATGTATGGATGATAGGGCTGTGCGATATGACAATATATATCGGATGGACGAAATAAAAAGTCTATCGTTTCATATTATGTTCTATCGTTTATTTTGTGGTGTCGCAAAATACATTGTTTACAGTAATACCTTTTCATCATTTGAGTGACTGCGATCTTTATACGCCGCCCACCACGGGGCGTGAAGGGGAGACAGAACGACCAGCCAGGACAAAACGAGGAGCTCGTTCCTAAACGAGGGACTACATCTGTAGCATGGTCACGCTTTTTTTAGCACTGCAGTTTTAAAACAACCGATTTTAAG
The DNA here is from genome assembly GCA_027422405.1 of Ptychobarbus kaznakovi. Taxonomy (NCBI): domain Eukaryota; kingdom Metazoa; phylum Chordata; class Actinopteri; order Cypriniformes; family Cyprinidae; genus Ptychobarbus; species Ptychobarbus kaznakovi. The sequence continues at coordinate 19,994,850 of CM049814.1, forward strand.
CCGTTGAAACAAACAACAGACCTATATGCATGCGCCGTCTCTTTCTGTGTGAGAGGAGCGCGCTTTTTCTTTTTTGCCGACTTTGAACAATTACATAAACACACTTATATGCGTCAGAATCCCCGTCTTTGCAAGTATCCTCATAAACACAGCGATTTAGGTCTTAAGAAAGAGAAAATGCATATGCAACAGTAACTTAGCTATATTGGATCCGGACTTCGGTCTTAAAGGGGAAGCGGTCCAATATTCATTCATGTTAATCATAGCACACTGCTAGAAAATCTCTCACTGCTCTTGACTAAATCACTTTTGTAACTTTAATGAGAATAAATAAAAAAATACAATAATAATGATGTATTTATATGTATAGAATCTATACATAATACACATGTTAATTATATCTATCATAGATAGATAGATATAATTAACACAGTGAAGACTAATTAATTTACACAATGTATGTAGCGTTTCTTATTTATTGTAGTTTTTTTGTCCTATTGCTTGCAATTAGTTTCTTATCCTTATTTCATCACTGACTGTTTATTTATCTTCAGTGAGGTTGAGTTTTTTTCTCTCTCTCTCTTTAGGCTTGTATTAGTTTGATATTGACATTGGTGACAAGGATTATGAAAATTATATGGTATCAAAGATTTTAATATAATAAAATCCTTTTTAAAAGAAAAAAACACTATACCGTGATATATATTGTTATCGTGATATTAAATTTGTCATATCGCCCACCCCTAATGGATGACAGTTGATTACAATAAGATTTTAGTTTATTTCCATCATTGTGGGATAAATAAAGTTAATATTAGTCGTATATTAATAATACTTCTTTAACTTTATTTACTATCCCTGTTGTAGTATTATTCATAAGTAAAAACCAACAATATTTTTTTTCACCATGTTTCCAAAATCTCTACCCCAGGTCGAAAAGAAATGTAAAGAATGTACAAACTGAAAACATGAAATACTTTTGTGATCTCTTTCCATTTCTTATTTTCAAAAGAGAAATACTGTCATGGATGTTTATAGAGCAGCGGTCACCTTTTTTAATTCTAATGTTGAGAGATGGACTTTTGTTTGTCTTTTGTTTAATATTATTGTTGTGCTGTATTATTGGTTACGGTGTTATTTCTGTTTCAAAAGCCAGCAATAAATAACACTTTAACATCTAAAGAGTGTTCATGTGATTTTATATGTTAGTAATTTTGGGAAATGAATAAATGCATAATAATTGTCATAATCGTAAAACCGTGATTATTCCTTAGACAATAATCGTACCAGCAAAATCTATAATTCGTTGCATCCCTATCTGTAAACATTTTGAAGCACTAAGCCTTTTAAAAAAAAATAAAAAAAATATGGGATGTTCTTAATGGCACAGTTGAGCTAAATTTGTGTTTTAGGTTGTGCATGGTGGGAAAATGACTTATTATATATGTTTTCATCTTCTTTAGTAATGAACATCAAACTTTGGCACACACCTAATCCAACCTCAGCCCCCCTCTGCCCTCCGTAGTCCCGGTTTCTTATGTCTACTGACATGAATGCTCTTTTGAGCAATGGAAAAACAATGTTCTGTCTTTGGAAACATCGTTTTAACAAGTGCTGTGTGGGCAAGTCTGCCACGAGATGAGCCATTTTCATCCCTTTAAAGGTTGATCTAAAGTTCACGGCTCCCATTGTAGTGGATTTTTGTGACGCAACGTATTTGTGTAGTTTTTTTTTTGCATTGTTCTCCAAGATAACAAAGTGTCACTATCCACAGGGGAGAGAAAAGAGAATTTTGAGGTGCAGTATTGTTGGTGATGTTGTTGCAGGTTTGCCATTCAGAAATTTGGGGTCAGTACGGTGAATTTGTTTTTGACAGAGGTGGACAGTTTACTTCATTACTCTATTTAAGTAATTTTTTTAGGTATCTGTACTTTGTCAGAGTATTTATATTTTGATAAACTTTTACTTTGCCACATTCTGAAGCATAATATGATACTTTCTACTTAAATATGTTGTTCCTCATTGTTTTGAACTGGAGAAATCATATATAACTGGATAAATAAAATATACATATATGTATATTTATATGTTCATGTGTGTGTACAATAAGAATGTTTCTTAAGCCCCAAATCAGCAAATTAGAATGATTTCTGAATGGCCATGTGACACGGAATGTTTTGTTTTTGAAAAATATATTAAAATAGAAAAAAAGTTACTGACCCCAAACATTTGAATGGTAGTGCAGATGTTACAGTATTCTTGATTGATATCATCTGTGGGGAATAAGATTAATGGACAATTGCTGATTTTTGTATTGGTTGACTCTTCACCAGAATTAGGAATATCGTTCCGTCCCCCCCTCCAAAAAAAACGTATGTAACTTTAGCTTCGAAATGACAGCAATTAACAAAAAAAGGTAATTTGCAAGCGCTGTGTCACAACGCATATCAAGAGCTCCCTTATTGGTTCTGCTTTTAGTACTGGAGAATAAAAGATACATTTGTACATGTTTTTATTAGTAGGCTACATGAACGTTATCTTACAAATTTGATCTCCCCAACAGATTAATTTGAAATAAGTTAATAATGCATGTTCGCTAATTCAGAAGACCGCACACAGCCCGTGTCGTTGAATGCTTCTCATACTCGCTCCGCTCTGCCCCACGCTAGGCGTCTCACGGACGAGCCGTTTACACTTGCTGCACACACGCAGCCTGTCTCGTAATGCTCTTTAATACTCACGGTCTCGCGCCCGGTTCTGCTCCGCAAGTCTCTCACGAGCGCATCTGGACGAGGCCTGACGCACGCGCGCTACCAGTGTCAACTCGCGCCTGGCTCCGCGTTTAAAACGAAAGTAAAGTAATTCTAACTGCTTGCCAATTTCACTTGTATGAAATAAAACATTCAGCACATTTCCCACTTGTTCTTAAAATCCAAAATTCTTAAAAATGAATAAATCAGACCGTGTAACATGTAATACTTTAATATTTGACTAAAGAAATACAGTTCTTTATTATAAAAAATAAACAAATCTTTCCTGTGAAATTAAGTAATTCTGTAAAAGTAATACCATTATAATCTTCCCTGCAGAAAAGAAAAAAAATTATTTAAGGTTTATAATGGCAATTGTATTGGTTTTAATGTAAACTATAATGTCTCTACTGGTATTTGATGCATTATATTGGTGGGATGTAATCTAGCAGATGGCAACCAATAGAACAACAGTAATTCCTATTGGAATAATGCCCAAAACAAAAATGAATTTTGTATTGGTTTTTATGGAATCTATAAGAATTTCTGTGGTTTATATTGTTTTTTTGTTTTATTTTTCAGCAGGGTAACAATACTCATACTGTGCTGCACATTATTGACAATATTGAGCTGGAGCTTGACTGCAAATTTAAAATCGCAAATCAAATCGCAATATCTGTCAAAAATATCGCAATTAGATATTCGAAAGAAATATCGGCAATATGATTAGGTAATATCGATCACAAGAAATTCGACGAATATTCGAAATTTAAAAAACTAAATTGACATCCCTAAGATACAGTACAGGTGGGTCTGTGTAACTGCAAAATTCAAGTAAATGTAAAAATAAAACACTGCATGGTCTTCACTGTGTTAATTAAATATGCATTGATCTTATTAAATCCACAAAAGTTCTTCAGCCTAGAGCAGTGTGGGATTTTTCTGTTTTACTTAAATTGTTTTATTCAAATTATTAACATAGACATCAGTTTATTAGGCTGCTGTCACAAAATGCTCACAAGCATCTGGTTGTCTTCCAACAGTTTATGTTCACTTTAAGACATAACTGACTGTGTTTATGTAAACCTTGTGTGTATAACTTAGTGCAGTACTCGCACTCCGCATGACCACTGACTGACTGTCTTGTCTGTCTGTACACTTTAAGCTTCATATTCAGAAACCTGTATGACTGAACATTGTGAGAGTAAAAATGTTTTAGAGTTTAAACTGGCAAGGCTTTTTAAATGCATGTTTTTGGCAAGGCCCAGAACTGCCGGTAACTCAGAAATGATAATCAAAAACAAAAATAATATAGAAAACAGAAGCACTCAATGATGGTTCATACCATGTAAAGGTGATGGGACTGTCATCTATAATCATCTATTGTCAATTGTAATGATATTGCAAAATGAAGTGAATGTTTGATATGATGTGGTGGAGCCATGAGATGAGATTTTCCTGAGCTGGATCTCAGCTCTGAAGACCTCAGCCCTGTGTCCTGGCTGTGTCTGAAGCTTGCTGGCCAAAACACACCAGCACACACACACACACACACACACACACACACACACACACACACACACACACACACACACACACACACACACACACACACACACACACACACACACACAACACATTCAGGAGTGGCACAATGTAACAGTCGAGTTCACATTTGTTGAGTACAGAACTGATACATGTTTGGAAGAAGGGTACAGAGGGGATGTCAGAGGGTAGAAGTGTACACGTCTAGTTTGTAGTTTGTCACGGTGTCGTGCTTTCTTTTTCATTTTCATGTTCCTGACTTAATGTTTCATCTGGAACATTAAATTAATGTTCTATTAAAAGCAAATTATATATCTTATCAAGTTACATACAGTTCACATTTATTCCAAAACACACACACACACACACACACACACACACACACACACACACACACACACACACACACACACACACACACACACACACACACACACACACACACGTGTGTATGTATACATGTTTTTTTCAAATGTATTTATCTATTTATTTTAAAATAGTCAAAGCTCAGTAAACACTGCAGGTGTCATGAGGGGTCATGGAAAAACTGATTTGTTTATGCAAACACTTTTTTCCTGCACCGTTGGGAATCACGCATATACTGTCAGTCAAAAGTTGTTTCTTTGAACCAAAATTTGAGCACCAAATCAGCATACTAAAATGATTTCTGAAAGATCATGTGATACTAAAGACTGTTGTAAAGGCTGCTGGATATTGCTTTGCAATTTGCTTTGCCATCGCAGGAATATTTTAAGTTTTATGATACAAAAAATGTAAAACCGTTATTTTAAAACATAATATTTCACAACATTACTGTTTTACTGTATCTTTGGTTTTGATATAAGACCTGGCATAAGAGACTTTATGCTCTTTAGAGACATTAACATTTAAAAAATAATGTAATAATTATTATAATATGTAACAATTCAGTTTTAAACGTACACATAATATTGTTGAAAATCTCAATTACAGGATTTTGCAGAGTAGCAGAATCCTGTTGCAAACACTGGGACACAGGCATGGCCGCAGCTAGTGTGCTTTTTTTGCACACTCTGAGTGAAAGCGAGGGAGTCGGGGGGGAGGGGACCGCTGAAGCCCTGCTGCTGTCATTAGTAAAAGGAGGGGGCGAGAGAGCGCTCTCTTTTGGATTCCCAATTAGCACAGATTGTGCACTCACTAATGTGCAGTACCATTTGCAAAATGTGCGAGAGGAGAGAGACCCCCCTTCAGCCAGTACTACATGTGCATCTCATCTCCCACTGACAGCAGCTCTCATGGGCCGCACAACAAACAGCTAAAGAGTGTTTGAGAAAATAAATGAACTCTAATGAGAATGCGTTGACAGTTATGACATTTCATGAAGATTTGCCACAATCACAATTTTTATGAGCAAAATATTGTCAGCAAATATAATTAAATACAAATGCTCAAGCTGAAAAGTCCAATAACAGAAAACAACCAAAAAACATGAATGTTTAGACTGGTGACCACGTGTTTAACTACAACAAAGTAGTTGCATTTCAGTGCAGTTTGGTTACTAATTGTTTCTCAGGGAGACATCTGTACAAGAACATGCATGGCTCCACTGTGGGGACTTTTGCATCAAGATGGCAATTAATTTACTAGAAAATGAGGCAGTTGGGTAATTTATTTATTTAGTTTTTTGCATAGTTTTGTCAGTAATCCAAAAGAAGTGAAACGTCTTGACTAAAAATTAAAATTCTGTATCTACTGGGCCAAAATCTGGCTTCATTCCAGGTAAATTAATATATTTAGGCTCTATGAAATATATTTAATTTCACATATTTACAAATTTAATTGCTGCCTTCACTATCACATTGACTATCACATTAAGCCAAATCACAATGTATATTTTATTATGCTGTATCATGCTGCCCTAACTTTCAGCCAGTGTTTGAACAAAGATGGCAGTTGTAGGTTGATTAGGAGCTCTTGTTGTTTTACTGAATTGGGGTGTGATTTCACTGTCAGAGCTATCCAAGGATGTTATATACTCTCCCTTTATCCTATTTGAGTTTGGTCTGGGACATGGACTGTAAACCCCTGACTAGTCAGATTGCTGAACAAATAAAACAGTGAGGATTGGATGCTGAACTGCTTAATAACTTGGGGCAAAACACTCTACCCAAGTACTTGAATGCAACCGCTTCTGGCTATGAAAGGTCAAATTCAGTTTTCTTTGCCATATAAAATGTGTCAATGGAATTCATAACATCGCAAGTTGCACATTGCATTTTTAGCAGTGCACTATATATTAAGCATGCAAAATGGAAGCATGCACTTGCAATGCTGGCCAGTCATTCACGTCTACATTTGTGTACTTATTAATGTTTACCTCGGTTATGTTTCTAATAGAATAGTTGAAAGTCTGAAAAGTAATTGCTCTTATCTCTTCTCTTGTCCATCTCAGAGAAAAGCTCTGTGCCTTCTGCTACTGTGGAGAAAAGAGTTTCTTGGGTCAGGGTGAGTTGAAATTGTTTGGACCCACGCCTGGTTACGTCCCCCTGCACATCCGGAACCGCCGTGGCAGCTCTGAGAAGGACGACGATTACCATGACGACGACAATGATTTTGATGACAATGACAACAACCGCAGCCCAGGGCATCGTGGATGCAGCCTGAAAAAGTGAGTTGTTACTGCTGTTGTCTGGGGAAGTGCTTTGGATAGATGTTTGGTTCTCCAAAGACGTTTAAATAAAATAAAAAAAAAAAGGATTTCAATAAAGATGCAAAATATGCACATCATTGATTTCATCAAACTACTGTTATTTTTTTTTCTTTAGCATCTCACGCAGTGAGAAATCAATTTATGTGTCATATTAGGACCCTGTTCAATTGTTTAAAATGACTCTTGCAATTTGTAACGTTCTTTTGCAGAGACCGTTATAGAGAAAAAACTATTTAAAATTCCAGTTTGTTTTGGCTTGTTGCATTGTTTGTACATGAGTGGCATGCGGAATGAGAAAGTACAGGACGTGGTTTTCATTGTGAAAGTGGCTTGGTACAGTTCTGAAGTGTTTGATTGACGTGGCTTTAAGCTGTGATGTGTAATGAGGTTGTGTAGAGGTGAGAGTTGAGAAGGGTTTGCCGGTTTTGTTTGCTGTGGGGACTAAAAGCGCCTTGTTTTAAAAGCAATGACCCCAGTGACCCCCACAGAGCTGAAATAATAATGAGTGCTGTGCTAGGCACTATCTCATTAGAATGTTCAGTGTAATTACTCCTCATAATTGGACAAAATTAGTTCCTAAACTAGGTTCATCTTTGTAATGGTGAGGTCTGACTTTTTCACATAATCTTAAAATTTATTTTACTCTTAATACCTAAAGGGATAGTTCACCCAAAATGAAAATTACCACATGATTTACTCGCCCTCAAGCCATCCTAGGTGTATTCTTTTAACCCAAAAAGCAAATTATTCTTCCATAGAACTGGTTCTCTTTAAAATACAAAACTTGTGTAATCCCACGTAGGCTATCTGCAATCAGATGCATATTTAAAGGGGTCATATGATGTAGCTAAAAATAACATTAATTTGTGTATTTGGTGTAGGGATGCATCGATCCGATACTCTGGATCGGTATCGGCTCCGATCCGGTCATTTTCTGCGGATCGGGTATCGGTCAGACGAGACCGATCCAAATCCGATGTTGTGCATATACTATTCTGTGCTGTTGTTAAGAAAACCACCCACGAAGTGTTCATGCATTATATTTTAAGTGTTCTGAAGCTGTTCCATAGTTTAATCCGGATAAATATTTAAGTCGTTAAATTCAAGTTCACAAACTCTTCTCTCCGCTGCGTCTGTCTCTCTGTCATCCTCCATTCAGAACTGCGCGTTGCGTTTGGTTACTACAGTCAAACTCTCTTCAAGAGCACACAGTCACTGAGGTTTAAAACTGTTCAAAGAAAAGGCTCAAAAAAACATATATATATATATATATATATATATATATATATATAGTTAAAAATAAAAACAAAGCAAGTTTTTTTTTCACAAAAAATTAGTTAAGACTGTTAAGAATATTACTGAATAAACAGCCTATAAGGTAAGACTATTAAATAACAGTCCCAAACTCATTTTTGTTAATACAATTAAGTTGGTATGAGCCACAACATTCATTTAAACATATAGCCTACAAAATGACACAAAGTGAAAATAAGATGCTATTTTTTGGTTATGAAAACAACCAAGGTGACTGTTAATGAAACGTGGAAACTGCTCCTGAATGGAATGAATATCATACCGTCATGCAAATCCTTCCCAGCAAACACACGCAGTACAGTTATGTGATTTATTGGTACTGTACTTTTATTTCACGCGTTGCATGCTCGTGGTTTCTGTGCTTCAGTGAAGTGATGTACAGCGCGGCACCGCGTCCGTGCGTGCTATAGAAGAGTGCGCGCTGCCAGCACAGTATAGCATCTGACAGGACAGGACAGTTCGTTTTTCTGAGGTGAGAGACTTTTTATTTCAGAACGGTCTCGCGACCCACTTTTGGGCTGCATACCCAGCACTTTTGACCCACCAGTTGAGAAACACTGTAATAGATTGTGTTTAACACACAGAAGAGTGACGATCAGGTCAACACAGAGAAGTGTAGAAATTCTACATTGATTAAAAAAGAAAAACTGCACTGTATCAGATTGGATTGTATCGGCCGATCCTCAGAGTTTTCGGTATTGGATCGGTTCTGAAAAAATGGTATCGTTGCATCCCTAGTTTAGAACGACATGAGAGGTTAAATTACTGAATTTTCATTTTAGAGTTAAATATTCCTTTAAATTAGGACAAAAAAATCATGCTTGGAAATGGAAAGCACCCCCCCCCCCCCCCCCAATCTTTTTTTTTTATTAAAGACTATTTTAATGTATTAAAGACTTTGCTGGACTGAATATGAAGACTTAAGTTTTGGGTCACACAGAACTTGTTCTCTTCCATTGTGCTTTCTGATGGAGAGGAATGGAGTGCTTTGACCCAAATACGCTGGGAGTTGCTAATGAATCCAACACCACAATTCAATTTGGGTCAATTAATTTGGTGCCAGAATTGCCTGATGATTAGTTACTAGATGGAGGGTTAAAGGAGAAATCTATAAGGGAAAACTCCACTGACAGCCTTTCACAGAGCTCCACGTGACCTGTTGTTGTCAAAAGTTCCTGTCCACAGTCACCCTCAGGCTCATTGGATGAGTGCCTAATTTGCTCAGCTCTTCTTAACCAATCAGACGGGTCCCCGAGGAATAGTGACATAATGCTCTCTGTGCAGTCTCTGGCAGCCTGCCAACAGGCGGTGGATTGTTGTGTTGGAGGCATCTGATTGGTCGGTCTGAGCTGGAACCGTGCCAGTTATTGACAGGGGAGTGAAAACAATAACAGCTCAAAAGAGCGAATGAGGAACATTGCATATAATTTAAGGTGGAGACTGTTAAGGTGGAGCAGACATTATGTGAGTTATTGTAACATGAGGCATTGCAGACATTAAAAGTGACTGACACATATTCTCTTTTTCAAAACTTGGTAACTTTAATTTGATAGTCTGCTTCAGACATTCTACTAACTTGAGTAACTTTGCATTCTTACTTGCAACGCTACTTGAGTAAAATAGCAAATTCTACTAACTTTGCAACTTATGCTGAGTTCACACAGCATGATTTTCAAAGTCGTAGGATCACGGTTGTTTTTACACTGCACGACTATCTGGGGTAGCATTCAGTTGCTGCTGTGTTCACACTGCATGATGGATCGTAGACAGTAGGTTACACACTGCATGACTTTACAATAGGAATAATCGCCGACAACTCTGTCTGGTCCGCAAACTACGTTTCATATAACTCCTCCCCGAACTTCCTGCTACCCTGTATGTTGCTCTCTCATTGGCTATATGTCATTGCAGATGTATTTTTCAGTCAGCATGCCAAACAGACTAAAATTATTTAGTTTTTCATATATTATTTTCAGACATGAGCAGACCTATGTACTCACGTAATTAATGTTATGCATTTAACGAACACTCACAAGCGTGCACGAATTAAATTCAAATAATACGTACGTAAAAAACAGAATGGAAATGTAGAAAATGCCAGCGAAGATACGCATTCAAACAAGAATAGTCGCAGCATCAGCGGTGAAGAGAGTGCTGGACTTACTTTCGGTTTGCCCAGCCACCCACTTGAAGATGTTCAGGCAAAAAAGAAACACCCATAAACTACTACGCAGCAATCATCCTTATTACAGAAATGTGGCAAAACATCTCTGGAGAGAACCTCAAATTATTAAATTCGAAAATTATTTCCATATTTGGATCAACATATATTCGTTTTGAATGGAGTGCCTGACGTTGGTTCAAAATTACCTCAATGAGCAAAATGAGCCACGAGAAACATCGATTCTACGTTGATTCGACGTCAGTTTGCTATCTGGTTAGGCAAAATTTGTGCCAAGTAACACTTCCGGCGTGCGCGTCTTACAGACTGTAACTTACAATCGCAACTTCATTGTGCTGTTACTCATTTCGAGCAGAATTTCACAAAATTGGTTTCCCGACAGCATCAGGTGTTTTATTATTGGGAGTATAATTATTTATTTAAATAAATGTAATCCTTTAGATATCATAATATTTAGGCTATAAATAATATTATAAATCTGGTTGGTTTGTATTGATGACAGTAATATGTAAATGACACGCGTGCGGCCCGTGAGACTTGCACTTGGACCATAGTGCGGCCCGGTTGAAAAAAGTTTGAGAACTACTGCCCTAGGCAAACACAGCTTACACTGCATAATAGAGCATAAATATGGCCAGGGGTTCACTTCATTTCCTTCGAGTTCAACTTCAGCAGAATACGACGGGGTTTGGTTTTCAGCTGGGTCTGCAGCATAACGCCTGTCTTGTCTGTCTGCATCTTTATTTTGATTTTAGCGACAGTTTGTTCTCCATTATTTGCTGTGGTAGTTTCCAGGGAGCTAATTATTTTTTTTACTCCGTAATTAATGTGTTTTAAAATGTAGCGAAGTACAATACTTTAAACAAAATATACTTAAGTAAAATTACAGATTTTAAAAATTACTTTAAAAAGTAGAAGTACACTAAAAAGCTACTCAATTACAGTAATGTGAGTAAATGTAATTCGTTACTTTCCACCTCTGAACATTACAAACAAATGTCATAACTTATTAAAACATTTCATACCATTATAGATATTATTTTCATATAATTGTATATCCTTTTATTTTACAGCGTAATAAGTTTAATTATGACTATGTTAAGATTCATTGTAATATGCCAATAAAAATGCAGACTTTCTCCGGGTCTCATAACTTTATTAAAATTAAACAAAACAAAAAGATAAAAGTTTACTTTCATCTTCAAGAGCTGTCAAGTTATAAATAGATATAGATATGAAGTCAAAGCAAGCAGGTTTAAATCAAACAAGAGCGAGTTTAAAGCTTACAGGCTTCCATACACTGGCCGCCCGTAGCGTCTTCTGGGATTTCTAACGGCTCGATTCTCTCAAGTCTACACTGGATAGATCCTCGATATCAAGAACACATCCGGGAACTTTCATGTGTCTTCTGTACTTGCGTTCTTGAGAATTGGAACTGAACTTCGACGGTCGATGATGACGTAGAACGAGAACACAAGGACGCAAGATCGCTAAATAATGCATATTGAGAAACAGCCAGTGTCTCTCGTTGTGAAGGAACAACAAAGTGTTACTCATTCCAGTGACCCAAGCTGGCGGGGGTAAGCATACATTTGTAGGAGTCAATTTAGGTAGGGAGGTGTTTTTCTAGTGGCAGCCTTGAAAGCGGGTGTCAAAACCTTGAATTTGATTTTGGCCATGACTGGGAGCCAATGTAATGAGATCAGAAATGGTCTGACGTAAGCTAGAGCTGTGTATCATCTGTATAGCAGTGGTGGAAGCCATGTGCCTTTATGATCGCTTCCAATGAGGTTGTGTAAATGGAGAATGAATGAATCATTTATATAGCGCTTTTATTGTGTATTCCTATACAACCAAAGCGCTTTACAATCATCTCTCCTCAACCACCACCAGTGTGCAGCATCCACTTGGATGATGCGACGGCTGCCACAGTACAACGGCGCCAGCTCACCACAAACCAGCTACAGGTGGAGAGGAGAGAGAATGATAGAGCCAATTCAGTGGATGGGGATTATTGGGAGGCCATGATTGACAAGGGCCAGTTGAGGGAATTTGGCAGGACACCGGGTTTACAAGACTCTTTCCTTACAGTAAGGAGAGGAGCGAGCACTGAACCTCAAGTAACCCCAGTTATTAGCTTATGTGACTCAGACACTCATTCTCTTCATGAAACATTGAAATATCTGCCTGTGATATAGGACGGAAGCCACCAAAGTGTTCTGTACCTGTGATGCCCAAGGCAGAGATGGTGGACTGTAGTATCTGGTGGTTTACGGTGTCAAAGCAGCAGACAGGACCAGTACAATAAGACAGACAAAAGTGTTTCAGCAATGGTCAGTGGGGCAGTCTCTGTGCAGTGGTTGTTGTCAAGTAGGTTGTTCTGTTGGAGAAAAGCAGATGATCAGACACAATTCTTTTTTTTTTGCGAGATAGAGAGAAAGAGAGAGAGAAGGAACTGGTCTGTAGGATTGAGTTTTGTTTTGTGATCAGTAGGGTTACCCGAGCCTGTATAAATGTGCTTGGAAATGTTCCAGTAGTTAGGGATATGTTGATGTGAGTCAGCGCTAGTAGCAATGTTGGTGAGATGTTGGATGGCTGGCACAGAGAAATTTGGAGAGAAGAAAGAAAAGAGTGGAATGTGTGCAGGCTGGCTATTGATAAGTGGTGCAGAGAACTGGCTGCTGAAGGTTGCCACTTATCAGTGAAAAACCTGACAAAGTCATCAGCTATCAGAGAAGAGGTGGGAGGTGGTGGAGGGGGACAGAGTGGAGGGGTAACACACAGACAAAACCAGGGGGACGTGTCTGCTGACGTTTGTTGTCATTTGATGGTGCAGTGTGAATTGGCCTCAAGGCTGTATCCTAAAATGAACTTAAGAATGGTCTACATAGACAGCAACTTTACTCACAAATATAGCTCCTCTTGTGAATCATGCAGTCAATTTTATCACATTGCACATTTTTCTATCAATACATTTTAGTATTGTATAAAATATTTTAATGTGTTTCTCTCTAACTCTCTTGGATCTATTTCTAAAGGCATTCTTGGATTCTCCTATCATGTAATGCTGCCTTGACATTTCTGATGTATACATTTGCTCCCTGATATTTGGAAAGGTCCATACCTAACATTTTAAGGCAATGCAAGTTTATTTATATAGAACATTTCATACACCGTGGTGATTCAAAGAGCTTTACATAAAAGGAAGTGAAATAGTCATTAAAAAATAATAATCACAGTAATAAAATTAATTTAAAACCGTTAAGAATAAAAAATGATTATACATGAAATACAGTGTAGTCAGTTCGGACGTAGCACAGCACTCATTCAACAAATGCACAGCTAAACAGATCAGTTTTGAGTCTGGATTTAAATGTGGCTAATGTTTTAGCACATCTGATCTCTTCTGGAAGCTGGTTCCAACTGCAGGCAGCAAAATAGCTAAAAGCTCCCCTCTAACTGACTCGATCCTACTGATCTGAGCGGTCTGTTAGGTTTATATTCAGTGAGCATATCAGCAATGTAATAAGGTCCTATGCCATTGAATGATTTATAAATTAGTAAAAGTACTTTAAAATCAATCCTAAATGTAACTGGAAGCCAGTGTAAGGACCTGAGGACTGGTGTGATGTGCTCAGATTTTCTGGTTCTAGTCAGAATCCTGGCAGCAGCGTTCTGGATGAGCTGCAGCTGTCTAATGGTCTTCTTTGGAAGGCCGGTGAGGAGACCATTACAATAATCCACCCTGCTGGTGATAAAGGCATGAACAAGTTTCTCCAAGTCTTGACTGGAAACAAAACATCTAATTCTTGCAATGTTTTTAAGATGATAGTATGCTGATTTAGTTACTGCTTTGACAGACTGACTAAAACTAAGGTCTGTCTCCAGAATCACCAAAAATATTTTTGACTTGATTTTTAGTTGTTTGACCCCTAGAGTCAAGGTATGCATTCACCTTGAGAACTTCATCTTTGTTTCCAAATGCAATGACTTCATTGTCATGTTTTCTCCTTGTTTAACTGAGGAAAGTTCTGGCACATCCAACTGTTAATTTCATCAATGCATTGGCAGTGGGAGTCAATGGGGCTATAGTCACTTGGAGATAAGGCTAGGTAAATCTGGGTATCATCAGCATAGCAATTTGGTTCTTTCTCATTTAGGAACCTCAGTATGAAATAGACCAATTTTTTAATGGCTCCTGTAAGCGTATTCCTTTCTTATGAAATGCTGAAAAACACAAAATCCAAAACTCACAAATCCCAAGTCAACAATATGAACCAAAGATGTTAATGGAATTGTTTGAAAAAACAAAATCATGGAGTTCGTTACGATACAATAATGCCCCTAATGTCACTTCTCCTCTGATGCAAGTATTTTTAAAGAGGAAGTAGCACACCAAACAGTATATTTATATTTATGCAGATGTTCTGGACAGAATAGGGATCGCATACAGTAGTCTTTCATCCTGTCCCCGCTGCAACCCACTTCTGGCTGGCCCTCTTCAAACCGGCTTCCTTTTTAAATGTTAATTCCTTTTTTTTCCGCTTCTCTGTGTCTCTGTAGCTCACTCTCTCAGCGCCACATCCAAGCAGCCAGTCATTCCAGCCCCCCACCCCCTTTCCGGCTCTCTTTCGTCCTCTCTCTTTCTCGGTCTCTTTCATACTTTGCTTCTAAACAGCCAGTCCTTGTGTAGCAGCCAAGTATGATAACCCCATACCTCGCCGTTGCAGACAGGGCTTCATGGATGTTGTAGTTGCACCGTAGGCCTTCTTAAAACATGACTGGGATGCTGACATCTAGAAATAAACTGCCATGTGTTTATCTCACAGAGGAGTGGGCTACATAGCTGTCACCATCAAATATTATTTTGTGACTCAGTGTCTTTGCAGATTAAACCTAATGTGTCCGTTTACTTCTTTCCTCAGGGTCAGCTCTCCAGACAGCGGCCTGCACTCAACCTCTGCTCCTGGTAGTACAGACCCCGCTGCTGAGGAGCCCGGCCGGAAGTTCTGGGATGAACTGGGCCAAATTGGCCTTCCTGATGACATTAACGTTGCATCTTTATTCGACCCCACTGGTAGGTAAACCTACTGTAGCATCACTGTTTGTGTCTTTCAGTGGCTGATGGTGTTTATTATTCTATTGCACCTGCAGGCCAGTGCTGCGCTCACCTGCGCTGTGCCGCCTGGTCAGAGGGTGTTTGCCGCGGGGAGGGACAGTCGCTGCTGTATGTGGACAAAGCAATTGACTCAGGGAGCACAGAGGTGAGTGACAACCTCACCAGTGTGTTTAAATGTCTTGTTGGTGGATTTGGTTGCGCTTTCAGCTTCGAAATGGTTGTTCTGTCAACTTGTACCATTTTCAACCAACATGCTATAGTACCCAGTCTAGCCCTATTCCATGTGTGTCTACCAATGAATAGGTCATTCTGTTTTGTAAACCTGCTGGTATCCATCCAGTTATGTTGAATGCAGAGGTGCTGGGATAATTTCGTCAACAAAACTATTTTTAAAAAGGGAAAGGAAAAGCAACTCTAAAACGCATAACAAAACTAGAGCTCTTCCATTACAATAAACCAGTTGTATAGTGAAAATAGAAATGCATTTGGAGATTTAAAGATGACATTTATCTGTTATCATTAATCATTGTTAATGTATTAATGTTTAAAGATTAACTTTAGTTAGCAGTAGAGCGTGAACATCTAAATCTAGTATCAACCGATTTAAAGAATAATATCAAATGATAACTGATGTGGTGTTAATATATTGTGCATCCCTAAATGGTATTGTTTTTTTTTTTTTTTTCTTGATATATTTAATCCAGTTATGATTTAGCCCTGCACAATTTGATAAAAATACATTCTGAATCTGTGATTGAATATAAATTCTGAAATGTGTGATTGTAAAAAAAAAAAAATCAATGTCCCTGTGTTTGTTTTTAGGGCTGCAACAATTTGGCCCCAATGAAGTAATTTCACATCAAAATTACTGTAAAATAAAAAAGTTATAAATAAATAAGTAATAAGAAAAAAATTAAAAGATTGTTGGCACATGTTGCATTCCCAAATGCTCATTATAAGCAACCTTGCACATGCAGAAATTATTTTGTGTAGAGCAGCAATTTACTGCAATTTGCCACTTTTTGATTACATTTCAAGTAAATAAAGCTTGCAGGTTATATAGTAGCATAGTCAATTACACAATTGTTCCTCTCTGTGGTCTTGTGGGCTGAATTTGCAGAGCTTCACTAGGCACGTTTACATGTACACTTTTTTTTTCATTCCGTTTGAAAGATTCGGTGGACTGTTTACATGAGACGTTATCTAATCCTACATTCCAATCGGAATGACGTTTGACATGCGCACATTAGCCTATGTCCTGTTTTTTTTCAACGTGGAGTTGTACTATTTTTATGTAAAATTCAAGCAACAGCATGAATTTGAAGGCATCTACTGTGGAAGGTATAAGCTGAGCATCTCTAAGGAGTCTCCACAGCCGTGTTGTCGCATGAGGCCGTAGCATGTCCACATGGGCAATGAATTTTGTGTAACTGCATGTGCAAGTAGACACTGTTATACTGAGACGCCTGTTCAGATTCCAGATGAGCATGAAAGATTGGAGCTGTGTAGAGACGATTTCTAATGTCCAGTGATTGGTCTGTAGATACATGTGCCGGCACTGCGGTTCCTGTTGAATCATAGAGAGAATGTGACATGGCACATTCGCTCTGGTCTTAATGCGCCTATGTTGTCAAGCTGTTGGTAGCTTGCCATTTTCTTAAGCGTGGCATACTTGCGTGAAAAAGGCTCTGCAACAGCGTGAGCAGTTGCATAGCTTGCTGCTGGAAGTTGTATGAGGCTAGAACTGCAGCAGGAAGCTCCGGCGGCGGAGGGCCATCATTTGGGGTGCGGTGAAAGCCGTGGGAAGGTCTTCCGTGTAAGGACAAGCGGTTGTATTGTGAATTTTACCTGGAATGAAACAACTTTGCAGCAGAGTCGTCATGCATGTTTGTAGGTGGCACTGGTAGAGGGATTTAGGGTGCTTTCACACCTGCCTCATTTAGTTCGGTTGAATCGCACTAAAGTTCGTTTTGCCTCTTGGTGCGGTTCGTTTGGGCAGGTGAGAATGCAGCAATCACACTCGGGTGCGCACCAAAAGCAGACCAAACAAGCGTGGTCTCGGTATGCTTCCAAACTAACCCTGGAGTGGTTTGTTTGTGGTGAGAACGCAATCCGACCTCAAACAGACCCAACTGCAAAAAGAACTGCACATTTTTAGGACTAAACCAGCTGCCGTAGTCAGCTGCGCTGTGCGTTATAGAATGAGGAAGTGTTTGTTGACAGTTTGCAGTTTTGCATGGCAGGTCGCAGAAATAGAAGTGTGCTGTCTGCTGCATTTTACTCCTGTCTTTGTTCACTTCCGGAGCACCGTTGGAATTTTCCCGCACGCTCTTTCTGACAAATCGAAGCAACAAGTCTAGACACATCTAGCCAACATGTGAAGCGGATGTTGTCACGTGACTGCATTTTGGTTCGTTTCAGCTGGTTTGGACCAGAGCAAACATTGTGGTGTGAAAAGGAACCAAAACGGCTAAAAATAGCTAAAATGTATATTTTTTGCCTTTGGTCCGGACCAAAGCAAGTGAACTATCGGACTTTCCTGGTGTGAATACACCCTTATGGCCCCAGAAGAAGAGACCGTCAGAAATCCAATTCCGCTAATTATGCGTATCGCGGTTGTTTTATACAAACTCGGAAGCTGTCTGGAATACCGCATTGTGGCAAATCAATTTTGTTCACAAGAGCACAGTTAAAAAGTCTGTGCATATCTTCTGCACGGGAATGATGAATGGGCCGATACGAGATCTGATATGGATGCCAGGTGAGGAGGCGGCATCCGAAATCACGCGTGATGACGTAGACGCAAAGTAATCGGTTTAACGCGTTTACATGTCATAATATTTATTTTGTTCGGTTTATAGAAAGGTTTATCCCACCCCTCTCAAACCGATTACAATTTCATTCGGTTTGGGCATTTTTATTCCGATTGAGGTGTTTATATGGAGCATTTTCATTCGGATTGAGCTTTTAAACCGATTACAATGCTCCATGTAAACGCACCTACTGAGCCCTCGATCTAGTACAGTGGCTGCTGCTGGTCTTTCAAAGAGGGGAAGCTCATTTTCAGCCAACATCATAAAAATTGTCCATTTATTTATACGTAAATTCTGCTAAAAAAAATATTAAACTCGACGGAGGAAATGTGGGAATTAGGTTAAACTGAAACAAGGAATGTGGTCTATAATTGTGTGAAATGTATGATGAAAATTGGCTAGCAATTTCGCCAAGCAAATACCAAGAGATAGGTTGCAGCAGTTTGTCTTTCAACTACACTTGCAAAATCCGCGATGGGTCCGAGCTCGAATAGCTTCAGCGTCAGCGACTTTTTATAGTACAAAATCGCTGTCAATCAAAAGTAGATGCAGTCTTTCGACAGACCCTCCAATCATCACGCAGAAGCCCAGAGTCCGGGCCAGCCCACTCCTCCATTCACCCCCAGAGACGCTGATCGCAGCATTTATCCAATGACTGTCTAGTTTCAAAGCACTGAAAAAAAACTGTTCAAATCAGCCCCATTGAAGTCAATAAACGCTACGCTTCAACAGGGAAATGCACTGTGACGCTGCAGGAATGTATGAGAAGGAAATCGAGTCAGCCGACCTGCTATAAGTAGCTGATTCTGAACGAACTCATCTTTGAGATGAACGTGTTATAACCCATTTTCAGTCAATAAAATGTTAACACAATAGTACATATTTGACCATTAATTTTTGGACATTATAGGGGAAGCCGAGCTTCCCTTGCAGTCTTAAAGAAATCCCCACTGATCTAGTATCATTTTAGTGGCAAATGACTATTAGTGGGGTTGAGTGTCCCCATGTTTGCGCCAATTTGTATTTTTGAATGTAGTTGCAAACTTGAGCTATAACTTTCCCTGAGAGGAATTTCTGTGGAGGAATGACAAATGCGCTCATTGTTGATTAAGTATTCAGAGTTAATCATGAATGGGGTTATTCTTGGCAGTGTAAGAGACTGGAGAGGTTGTGTCGGTCCCATGGTCTTTATAATATTTTCTAATTAGGAGCGGAGCAGTTCAGAACTGCCACAGCCGTCTCTCTTGTGCAACTCCCCTAATTAACACAATGCAATGTGGCAGACGAAAGGGCACACGGAACCCAGGCAGGGAAAGCATTTTAGGAGTAATTAATTTTTAAATTCTCTTCACCTGGGATCTGATTCTTGAGGAAAAACACATAGCATCTATCCAAATGTGTGGCTATGCTATGTAAAATACAGTTAGGATCTGTCAAAACTCCAACCATCCAAATAGAAACTTGAGCTTTTAGTGTAATTGTTGTCCATATTTTCTATGAAATCAGTAATATTTCACCGGCCTATCCTTTTGTTTTGGTGTTTCTGCCTCTGGCACTTGCTAATCTGATATGTCTTGCACACTTTTATCTTCCTATCTGAAAAAAAAACAGAAACTGATGAGTCATTGGGGACAGTTGTGCAAAAAATAAATGATCCAAATGATGAATTAGCTTTACATCACAGATCACACTAGGTTTTCCCCACTCTAATGGTAAGACCATTAGAGTGGTTGCTCTGCAGCTTTGCCCATTTAGCAGCTTTATCGCCTGCACGTAGCTGTTGTTCAGTAATCCACTGGACTTTGGCTGAATGTTTTGTTACTGTTTGCCAGACATAGAACAATTTATTAATGGGGTGACTGAGTCTTTCAAGGTAGACCTGGGCTTCTTAACACCAAGCCTAGTTGATTTGCTGTATGTTTTGTAGCTCACATCCAGGCAGTATACTATAAGCACTAAGGCTGTAAATTAATTGGAATATATTCTTACAATAGCTTGGGTGACCGGTTGAATGGTTGAGCTTCACAAATTAAGTCTACACTACAGTTTATCTTGAAATTCAGAAACTAGAATGAGATGATTTACTTGTATTTTTCACCATGCTGTTGAAAGGCTCCAAATGATGTCACTTTCTTAGTGTCACAATGTTTAAGTAATATTACTTTTTTTCATAATTTAAACATTGCATATCTAAAAGCTCTCCTAACAAAGTGCATGGTATTTAATGTTATAATTCTTTATAAAAAGTAATGGGACACCAATTTGTACCCCATTTGAGGAAAGTGCCAGCTGCCAGAGGGCTTTGGCAAGATGGCTGCTGGGTGAACTCACTTGCTTCAGTAAGGATTTTGTTATGATGTAGGTTTGTCCTGGCAGTGAATCTCGCTGAGCTGTGAAATAGTAAATGTCAGAGGGCTAAGGATGGCTTGACTTCACACAGTCCCTTCCACAAGATCATCTTCCTCTGACTTTATTTGCACGTATAATCTACCGTTGGTGCATCATTCATTTAGCTTTCAACTAGTGCTGGGCAATGATTAAACGCATCCAAAATAAAAGTTTTTGTTATATATATATATATATATATATATATATATGTGTGTGTGTGTGAGAAAAGATTTACATGTATTTGCATGTATATATTTATGTTCATATAATTTATACTATATATAAATATATTTTAAATATAACATATTTTTCATAAACATGCATGTGTGTGTATTTGTATATGCATTATAAATATACACAGGACACACTTATATTATGTACACAAAAACTTTTATCAGGTTTAGAAATAGTTTCAAATTCTATAAACAGGATCCCTGCAGAACTGCAGTCCACACACTGACTGACCGAGACACAAACCAGCCGACATTGTGAACAGTACAGTACGCTCATCCAACACTTTACTGCATCTTTCATCACTGGCCTGCTCCGTTTGGAATGCTGCCATTATGCCTCTTTGCATATAGGATTTCAAGGAGGGAATTCTGTTCTACTTCATAATAGTGTCCTTGGAGTCTTGGCAGCAATAACGTATCAGCTGTAGCTTTTTCACCCCATCTAGGAGATGTCTGAGGCGATGGTTTCTGTTTGATACATTATTTGAGGCATGAGATACTCAACACCCACCTAGCCTTGAGAGTGGACAGTATGGCCATAGAACTCTATATGGTTGTCCTTCAGAGTGATTCAGAAAAGAGCATTGTGAGTAGAGGCTGCTGTCAGCCCCAGTGGACTCACCGCCTGGGCGATAATTGCTTAAAGCTCAGTGTTAAAAGGTATTTGCAGATTGTTGCATTTGGGCTTTAGGCCAAGGGTTTTTAAAGCATGAGAGAGCTAGAGAGACTGCTGACTAGAGACATTTTTAGTTTAGGGCTGTTTTCTCAGGCCCTGGTGTCCTCTATTATTCAAAGTGTGAGTGCTTTTTCCATGGTGGTGATTTAAATGTCTGGCCAGTTTTCATCCAAGTCCTTATTTTGAATGACATTCGCCTTGATCCTGAATGCTTTACTGGATGTATCCGAAAGGTTGAAAAATACACGTTGAAAGAGGGGGAAGTATGAAATGAACAAATGGACCTGTGAGAGGAACAGCGTGTTGTGATGACCTTGCTGTTCAGGGTTTATAGTTTTACACCACTCTTGCTACAAAAGGCTATTATAAGAGCAATGCAATTAACAGATGGACATTTTCGCCATTTATGTGCCATAGCATTTTTGATACTGCATCAAAAATAAATGTACATTTTATTTTTAAAAGATTTCAAAATACTGATGTTAATGTACTAAATAACAGATTAAATTAAAAGACAGCATGTTTTTTTCAAATAATTAAATAGCTTTTTAAAGTGATTAATCAAGCGAGTGTAAAACCAACAAGAGCATTTAATTTCACATGTACCACATATGGTGAAAAAAATATATATAAAAAATAAACCTGAACAAACAAACCTAGAATGTAGAAAATAAAGATGGCACTCGCATACATTGTATTACCCTAATGAATTGAATTGATTTCGGTTTTATAATTAATTGCTTTCCACACATTTATTTTCTTGTTTGTTGTAATTTTTTAAGATGTTTGAGACTAACAGCTTACAGTATGTTGTATATACCTGGGATTAGATATGCTGGGATTAAAAAAAAAGTGTTTCAGTGCAGTTTGAATTTTCACATACTGTTAAGCTGTTTAGAGGGATGTGTTGTTTTGTTTTTAAATCTTAAATGTCTCACCAAATATGTGTGAATACACCTTAATGGTGTCTTGGTTTCTCTGTTTGCCATGCAAGGTTCAACAGTTTATCTCGTGTTGCTGGATATAAAAATATTATATTTGTACGAATTGTGAGGTGCCCATTTTAATAAGTATCACAGAATCTCTGTACAGCAAATGAATGTATGACATTAATTAAACAGTAAATAAATCTAAACTTGATTCAGGGTCACACATTAAGAGTGGCTGAGAATGCCACTGCTTGAGTGCAGAAGAGCAAGAGCTTTACTCTCTTTGTTTAACAGTTCTGTCTAATAATTAATTTGACATAACTGTTAAACAAAGCAATTAAATGGCATATGAAAAGGTACTGTGGTGTTTGCCTTGTCTATTTTTAGTAGTAGAAAGGTAAACACTATAGTACTTTTACTGTTGTCATTCAGCAAATACACATTTATAATTTCAAACAAGGCTAATAAACATATAATTCCACTTATCTTGCAATGTTGGTGAATCAAGCTATTAGGTCTTATGGGATGTACATTTGCATCTGTGTGATGGTTCTTGTATGTGGACTGACATATGACATATTTTTGGTCATATTCACGGTGTACTACTATATGTGAAATTAGCATTACCTTGTCTGTATTTGTCAAAATATGATTCCCAGTGCATACAGACTCATCGGTGCAATGTTGGTTAGTTATTTGTAAATATATCTTAACCACTTATTTGTGAAATTGACTGTAATAGAATTGCAGAAGCAAGAAATTGCTATCTAAAGTATTTTACAGATTTAGTTTAATCCAATCAATCAAATTTTTTTTTTGATTAAATCATTTTCAAATTATTTATTTCTAATTTATTATTCCCTTGAGCAGTTTTGGAGTTATGCAAGAACACCAGTTAATCTAAACTCTCCATTGCTAATAGTGATGCATGGAGTATTTATTGAACTGAAACTACACCTCTGATATATGTTTCTCTATTCACTTTTATAGTGCTGTGCATACTGTAAGCGCCTTGGATCATCCATAAAGTGCTGCGAGGAGAGCTGTGGGCGCTCCTTTCATTACCCCTGTGCAGCTGCTGCCGGAACCTTCCAGGACATAAAGGCATACACCCTCCTCTGCCCGGATCACATCCAACAAGCCCTTGTCCGATGTGAGTTTCTCTGTTACACACGTTTCCTTCCGCTGATTCTTTCATAAAATATTGAGAATTTTTATATATATATATAAATTATTATTATCATTTAAAACAGCCGTATAATGATTGATCAATTTTAATCTATCTTTTGAAACAAACAGTAAGCAAACAGGTATGCTCATGACAGACTGATGGAGCACATCTGTTTACATAATAAATTACTACATATAAGATATACCTTGTGTAGTTGGAGACGCATTATATCTGAACTCTCCCTTACAGCGAAAGATGAGGTGAACTGTCTGGTGTGTGACATTTCTGGAGACCTGCTCGATCAGCTCTTCTGCTGTACATGTGGCCAGCATTACCATGGGGCCTGTCTGGACATCACTGTCACCCCACTGAAGAGGGCCGGCTGGCAGTGTCCTGAGTGCAAAGTCTGTCTCACATGCAAGTGAGTATCCAGCTCACCTGGACATTAATTACTAAACACAGTTGAGTAATTAAGTTCAGACATCTGGAGAATTTTGAACACTCATTGTTCAGAAAAGAGTCAAATTTCCCTTTGCATTTCTGTTTTTTGCTTTCCTTTGCCTTTTCTGTTTTACTATATTTAAATACACACAAAATAAAAATTATCATAATTGTATTAATTTGTTGGTCATTGATATACTGCAGGATCTCACTAGACATTTTACATTTGTCAAGCTGAGTTTAATAAAGCCAGAGTTGTTTTGTATTCGCCAGCCTCGTTTTGCTGTTTTAATAGACTGGCAATTAAGTTTCTATGTCAGCATGGATGAAAACAAGGCTATCCTTAGGGAATTTCGTTTTTTCATGCCAACATCCACACACCAACTATGACTGCTGGGAGATCCATCCGACTGATGTCAGACACCTTTAATGTGTGTTTAAGCTTTTCTATTTGTATTTTGTTCTGAGGAGACACAATACATTAGATCATAGAGCCTGGACCTCATGAGAAGCAGGATTTTTTACAGTAAAAATACAGTGTAGTCAAAATGGATTGTATTTTATTTAGCCTAAACCCTGAATTCTCCAATATGATGTGTTGCTTGGTTGATAGAGTGATTCTGGGTATCAAATGCAGTAGAGCTGGGAGAGGCAGAACATGCATCTATCTCGATCGGTGGGTGAAAATGGCCATAATAACCATGGCTCAGCTAAGCTGTAAATATCAGATGACGTTCTCATTTAATGTTGATTTGCATTGGCTGAAAATATAGGCCTGGAAATGGGTAAATCTCCTGAACGGCTCTATAAATCTCCCCTCTGATTTACCACTTAGACAGGCTTGGGCTCTGAAAAGCCAAAGTGAAGGTGTTATTGCTCATGGGGAGAAAGTAATGGGGTGTTTGTTTGCCCCTGGGTAAATGTAGAATGAGGTTGTATTTGGCTGAGGAGTGGTAGCTGCGGCTAAAAGTGTCTTTTTCAGTGGCCGACACTGATATCTTGAGAGCAGATTAGTTGATTTGATCACCAATATTGATTTTTACATTTTCTGCGAAAACAAGTGTAATTTAAATCAACACTTCACTAAAATTCTCTAAAAAATATTGGAAAACAGAAAAGAGTGTGACGGTATGTGTAAAACCTTATTATAAAAAAATAAATACAAAATAAAACACTGACGCAATTGAGAAATAACACTGTTTAATCGATTAATCGTCTATCTGCAGATGGTAGTCTCTAAATGCATCATGAGTTCATTTGATTAAGCCCACTTAAAAACTTGAATACATTAATGGTGATAGAAGATGGACATGGAAGGGAACGGAGTAATTAATTGACTGCGTTTGATGTTTATCATTCGTTTATTGTTTTTACACTGGAATCACTGCAAGAGCAATGATTGAGCGTACTCTAGGTTTTTGTGCACGGACAACAACGATATAACATACAAAGTTTGCATTGCACTATATTTTTATTTATTTTTATTTAAGGAGCACTTAATTGTGTAAGACAGTGGTTCTCAAACTTTTTACACCAAGTACCACCTCAGAAAATTCAGTTTTATTCCTAATGAGAATATTTATTATTGTCAGCCTCTTAAAACATTGTAAATACACTAACACTGCACTGTGCTTACTTCCAGGTAAATAAAAAACTTAATTATTAAATTTAAATATATTGTACCTAAGTGAAATAAAAGCTGTACTGTACTTTTAAATAAAGATTAAATGAAAATGTATCATACTTAACATTTAAGTAGTTACTTACAGTTTTTATTTAACTTTTAAGTAGCTACAATACATTTTCATTTAATCTTTATTTAAGTACAGTATAGTTTTTATTTAACTTTTAAATAAAAAAGTACTTGATTAAAAAAATAATAATAATTAACACAGGCTGTATGTGTAGCTGCCAGAAACAACAATCAGCCCACGAGTCCACCAAAGCCAGCAGAAAATGCCCAGCTGTGAGCACTTGAGAGGGCAGCGTAATTTTTAGTTTTTCAGTTGAGACTGTGGCTGCTATGATATGGAATATTCGCTGAAGTAATATGGCAGACGCATCGCAAATTAAATGTTTCTCAAAGCATTATTTTTCATAACAATATTATGGTACTCTGGCAATTACATCTGGTAAAGACATAAATACTCGGAGACAAGACAATATTAACTTCTCCATAGTTGTTCAGTCGTAGTACAAGCAGGGAGTGACGGTATTAGTCCTGCCCCTCCTCCACTGTGATTGGTTAGCTGACTAAAAAGGGACAGTGATGAGCGCTTGGTTTTACCTAAAGTTGAACATTCTTCAACTCTCTGCGCTGAGAAAAAAACGCCTGAGTTCTCAGCATGAAAAAGACGCTCCCATTTAAAACAATTGTAAAAATGTGCTAGCCTCAGGGGGAAAAAACGCTTTGTTGGAACGCGGCATACTTTATATTTAATTCAGAGATTCCTCTGCATACCACTAGTGGAAGCTCACGTATACCACTAGTGGTACGCACACCACACTTTGAGAACCACTGGTCTAAGACGTTTTTTTATGGTGATGTCTATAAAAATATACATTAGGAAAAAGAAGAAACACAAAATAAAGGTTGAAATATAAAAGAGAGGGCTAGATTGCAGCAAACAACAGGTCATTTTGTCAATCGGTTGTACTGGCTACTGTGAAATCCCATCAGTCCATTCTCTTTCCACATAACTGTACATTAAACATTAAATATGTTCTGATTGGCTTATAATATTTTCACTTTTGCCCTGTTTGTCACTGAAGCTTACCTAACTGTCCACTAGCTGCAAGCAAACTGTCAATATTTTATACAGTGGGGCAAATAAGTATTTGATACACTGTCGATTTTTCAAGGTTTCCCACTTACAAAGAATGGAGAGATCTGTAATTTTCATCGTAGGTACACCTCAACTGTGAGAGACAGAATCTAAAAAAAAAATCCAGAAAATTACATTGTATGATTTTTAAATAATTAATTTCCATTTTATTGCTTGAAATAATTATTTGATACAATAGAAAAATAGAACTTACTATTTGGTACAGAAACCTTTGTTTACAATTACAGAGGTCAGACGTTTCCTGTAGTTCTTGACCAGGTTTACACACACTGCAGCAGGGACTTTGGCCCACTCCTCCATACAGGTCTTCTCCAGATCTTTCAGGTTTTGGGGCTGTCGCTGGGCAACACAGAGTTTCAGCTCCCTCCATAGATTTTCTATTGGGTTCAGGTCTGGAGACTGGCTAGGCCACTCCAGGACCTTGAAATGCTTCTTACGGAGCCACTCCTAAGTTGCCCTTGCTGTGTGTTTGGGGTCATTGTCATGCTGGAAGACCCAGCCACGACCCATCTTCAATGCTCTTACTGAGGGAAGGAGGTTGTTGGCCAAAATCTTGCGATACATGGCCCCATCCATCCTTCCCTCAATACGGTGCAGTCGTCCTGTCCCCTTTGCAGAAAAGCACCCCCAAAGCATGATGTTTCCACCCCCATGCTTCACGGTTTGGATGGTGTTCTTGGGATTGTACTCATCCTTCTTCTTCCTCCAAACACGGCGAGTGGAGTTTATACCAAAAAGTTATATTTTGGTCTCATCTGACCACATGACCTTCTCCCATGCCTCCTCTGGATCATCCAGATGGTCTTTGGCAAACTTCAGACGGGCCTGGACATGTGCTGGCTTGAGCAGGGGGACCTTGCGCGCGCTGCAGGATTTTAATCCATGACGGTGTAGTGTGTTACTAATGGTAACCGTTGAGACTGTGGTCCCAGCTCTCTTCAGGTCATTGACCAGGTCCTCCCGTGTAGTTCTAGGCTGATCCCTCACCTTTCTCAGGATCATTGATACTCCACGAGGCGAGATCTTGCATGGAGCCCCAGTCCGAGGGAGATTGACAGTCATCTTGAATTTCTTCCATTTTTTTTATAATTGCGCCAACAGTTGTTGCCTTCTCACCAAGCTGTTTGCCTATTGTCCTGTAGCCCATCCCAGCCTTGTGCAGGTCTACAATTTTGTCCCTAGTGTCCTTAGACAGCTCTTTGGTCTTGCCCATAGTGGAGAGGTTGGAGTCTGATTGATTGAGTGTGTGAACAGGTGTCTTTTATACAGGTAACAAGTTCAAACAGGAGCAATTAATACAGGTAATGAGTGGAGGATAAGAGGGCTTCTTAAAGACAAACTAACAGGTCTGTGAGAGCCAGAACTCTTACTGGTTGGTAGGTGATCAAATACGTATTTCATGCAATAAAAAGGAAGTTAATTATATAAAAATCATACAATGTGATTTTCTGGATTTTTTTTAGGTTCGGTCTCTCACAGTTGAGGTGTACCTACGATGAAAATTACAGATCTCTCCATTCTTTGTAAGTGGGAAAACTTGTAAAACCGACAGTGTATCAAATACTTATTTGCTCCACTGTAGGTCAGATTGTCTTGTTAGCTTGAAATTTGCAAACGCCCCTAACCCTGTATATGGAATCTTATCTTTAATCTATTCTATTTTTTTTCTTTTTTTCCCATCTGGCTGGTAGGAACCCAGGGGATGACAACAAAATGCTGGTGTGTGACATGTGTGATAAAGCGTATCATACCTTCTGCCTGCAGCCTGTCATGGACACAATGCCCACCAATGGCTGGAGGTGCATGGTAAGCTTGTATTAGTGTATGGACTACAACCACCATTGTGACAGTGATTCTGGCCTGCTGTGAATAGAGGCACACAGTGCTTTCATTTCTGCTTTGAGCCTATAACTCAGAGCACACACCTCTTTCTTTTAGTTTTTTTATGGACTGTGAGATTGAAGAGTGCATTGGTTTTCATCTCACCTAGCATACTGTATATTCCATCTGGATTGATGCTGTAGCTTGATTTAATCTCCATGATGAATTCATTACCTCCAAAACACTTTAGTTTAAATATTCCTAATGTGCATACTGTGCTGGAAGGTTTTGATGCATTTATCTTGTACCCTCACTTTGAAGGCTGAGCTGCGTGAGTTGTGGAATATAGATGTTCTTGACTAAAGAAGTTAGGTATTTTTCCACTTATATTTTCTACATAAGGATTTTAACCTGTGAACCCAACCAGTTAGCACCCTGATGAATCAGAATGTAACACTTACATTTGAACCCCAAAAAATAATTGAATCAGAAAGTGCAGTACAAAACTCTTGACTATATGTACTGATAAGTGTAAAAAGCTCAATTCATTTTAAGAAATACTGAAAATACTCAAGTTGTTACCGAGATCTGAAAGGAAACCGACTCATACAGCATGCACTTCCTACAATTCGAAAACCCGCTTAAGGTGGTCAAATGTCTTATGAAGTGCACTGTGCAGAACACTATCAGGTAAATGGAACATACCGTTTGTTTCTGTGTTGACTGATTAAAAAATATATGTACCTTGTTTTCAGAAATAGCATGAAGTCAGCCAATCTAATTCAAGCTTGCAATTTATGAAAGCTCTTTTGTCATCTGTGTGCGGTATGCAACAGATGGTCCATGGACAGTCTTTGGGTATGCCATCTGAGGGTGAGACTACACCATACTTTCCTAAATTGAGTTTGTAGTCCGATTCTTAGTAGACTCCTAAATATCCTGCTTATGTGAAAGAATAGAAAAGCTGAACAAAATTACACACAGATCATTCTCATCACTTTGTGGAGGTGGCTAAGAAGCCCACCTGTCATCCAGGAGTCTGTCCATCATCAGAGGCTTGACAAAACTTGGATTTACTGTTAAGGGTCTGTGGGTGGTTATTAGAGCGGATACTTGCCCCTCTTCTGCAGGCTGAAATGCTACACTTGATGAGCTTGAAGTGCCTTTTATTTATGTGTTTTTTTAATTGACATGGAATTTTCTGGTGCTTTGCTCCTATTGAGAGCTGTTGCAGACCGATGAACATGATTTTGAGGAATTATAGAGCCGTAATTATGCTGCAGCTCAATCCAAATTGATTTAAGAGAACCCATGAAGTTTGTAGTTCGCAATTGTTGTTAGGTTCAAGTGTCATTGTTCAGATGTGAATTGTTGTCAGATGACAGTTTTTTTTTTTTTTTTTTACAATTCATAGCATTCATAATACATGAAGCAGTTGGTCTCCGCAGTACAGCAACATTACTGGCTTATATGAACATATAATGCAGTAGTAGAGCTAGCTATACTGTTTACACCACTGTAATGTTGGCATGACTGCTTTATTTACAGTTTATTTAAATATGGATTAGTGTGATATCAATATTAATGTAATGTGCACTAATGAATTATACTTATTAAGAATGAAAGTAAATGGTCTTTTATTTCATGTTGACTTTAAATGGGTTTGCTGTCATCATTTTAGATGATGTTGCAGTGAGTTGTGTGTTGTGTTTTGCAGAACTGCCGAACGTGTGCTCAGTGTGGCGTGAGGCCTAACGGCCAGTGGTCATCTAATGGTGTAATGTGTGAAGGATGTCAACAGCAGCATGATTCAGCGCTGGTCTGCCTCATCTGTGGGCAGAATCAGGACTCTGGCGGCCCTCTGGATAAACACTCATGCTGCACTTGTAAGAGGTAGGAAATTACCCCTTTAGCTGTGACTATCACACAGTCACAAGTGAGCTATTGCTGCAACAAAACTGTTTCTGCATAATTAACAATAGGTCACAGAATTCCATTAAAATTGTTTTATTAAAGAAATTCATTGTCATCCTTTAGCATTTGAAGTTTGGTGTCTAAATGGCATTCGAGTGTTTGGTGTCTTATTTGTTCCTGTGGCTCAGTGGTAGAGCATTGCGTTTGCAGCGCAAAAGGTTGTGGGTCCGATTCCCAGGGAACACACATAATGAAAAAATTTATAGCTGGAATGCACTGTAAGTCGCTTTGGATAAAAGCGTCTGCTAAATGCATAAACGTAAATGTAAATGTTGGTTGAATTTGAATAGTTTCTTTGTGTTTGGCACAAACCAAGTTTATCCTTGTTGCAAGTGAACAAGTGTAAAGTAGTTGAAATTAGGCTTGCTGTGATAGACGGTGTTGGTGGTGATACCGGTGTTAAACCGCAACATGTTACGTCACTTGCCCACCGTGGCACTGTCCCCCACCGTCGTTTAGATTTTTTTATAGTAATAAAAATAATTTAGTTCAGTTAAAGGGACACTACAATTAAAACTGAACGCGGCTGCCCAATGCAGCGCACCAAACGAACGAGAGCCATGCATCACAGCAGTCTAGGTCTGCATTGCCGCGGCTGTCCCGACCAGATTTCTTGCGCCACGGGATTAAATTCATGAATACAACGTGGTAACGGTCGGTAACTCTGGTGCAATTTGAATGGAGCGGGAGGTCCCATTCAAATTATAAATTCAATTCAAATTATAAACCTGCCTTTTATAAGCTATTTAAGCAAAGGAAAGTTAGGGAAAGAGGGAAAACTTAAACTATCTAAAAACAAACAACTGCCTGAAATGCCACTGATATGAAAGTCAAAGTAAAGTGAGGGAAAGAGGGAAAAATTAAAAGATCTAAAAACAAACTGCTTGATGCTGAATTGCCGCTGATATGAAAGTCAAAGTAAAATGCGCACGGCATTTACAGGCTATTTAAAACCAAAGGAAAGCGAGGAAAAGAGGGAAAACTCAAACGACACCCCACCACGGTGATACCGGTATTACCGGTGTTGTCACACGTCGATTAACTGGTGGGAAAATCTCCTCACGTTCACAACCCTAGATGAAATTGTATTTTTCTTGCATCATTTTTTATTTTATCTTTGTTTGTGTTTTTTTTAAAGGAGAGTCTGTCCATGTTGACAAGTTTCTACCACGTGGCATTAACACTGCTACTGTAGTATTATTACTGTATTTTTTTAGTATTAGTAGTATTTCACATCATAGCTGTTACTATATTGGGTATTTTAGCATGTCTCAGGCTCAGGTTTTATATCCAATATTACGGTGAAGACTAAGTCAGTGTTGATAAATAATAGTTGATTACTTCTGTGATTAATCAATAGAGAAATTATCTATCAAATTCAAAGAGGACTGCATAGACTGTAATTGAACCAGCTGCTTTAAAGAGTGGCTCAATGATGTCTTTGTGAACGATAAGATGCTCATATTATTTGTATGGCAGAACATGTAGTCGTGTGCCGCATCATGTGTAATGAATTTGGATGGAAACTTTACACAACAGCTGGTCTGATCTGTCATGTATTGAGAGTTACAATTCATGACTGACATAATTAGTTCAAAGTCCATTGTATTTAATTAGCTCAGATACTATAATATTTATGGCAAGGTAAAACAATTGTTATATATATTTTAAGATGTTGAAGACTTCCTAACTACTAACCATTATGACATTAATTGACTAGTCACATCCTGTGTTTTCTGTGTATCCACCCTGTTTGCTGCATCATATGTGTCTCCATTAGCATCCCCAGTGGTGTTGCACAGATAAGGAGTCGAATTCCAGACAAATTTCCCAAATACTCCCCCCATCTGCCATTGGTTGGCCAAACGGATAGTCCAGCCTTATTGGTCAAACCAGAAACTCAAACTGAGGCAGGACAGATTAGACTATGGCCAAAGTCTAGGTTATTAATGGAAAACACTGCAATGCTCATGGTGCAAGGCACTTAAAAAACATAGATAGATGCAAAAAATGTAGCTCAATTTAAAAAAAATGACCATACGCTAGTGCTACACATTTCTTCTTTAGGTGCTGTACATAGAGCTTTCATTTGTTTTCAATTCCTCTATTGTACAGGTTAACAATTAGTAGCATCTTTCATAAATAAGATGTTGGGTTTAGGCAAAAGTCGGTACCTTGATTGGGGCATTGATGGTTGTCACAGATGATTGTTTATTGTGTGTTTCAGATGGGTTCATGTGGACTGTGAGAAGCAGGAGGGCACTGACCCTGACACCCAGGTGCAAGATGGGTACACCTGCAGAGTGTGTAAGCAGGTAGAGGAGGAGAACAGGCACAATCAGCCCGTCAGCAGCCAGGAGGCTTCGTTCACCGACCCAGAGCCAGGCGAGGGTGAGTACACGTCTCTCACTTCTGATGGGGTTGTTATACTGCTCCACACAAAGACCCTGTTTACACCTGCTTCTGTGTCTGGTCAATCCAATCAGAGGTAGTCAGCTGAGACAGACTGCAGTTTAAAACTGGCATTAACCTGCATATCAAGTATTGATATAGTACAAAGGTACTTTTTCATTTTCTTAGGTTGTGTTTAGTATAGGATTCTTTCTTTCGTTCTTTCTTTCATAAGTCATTCTCCATGTAAGGAGTTTTGTAGCTTATGTTGAGGTTTGTTTTTGCTGTTTACTTTGTCGACTGCTGTTCTGTGTTATTAGTCAGTTGTAAGGTGCTGTACGACGGTTCTTGTGATGTTAAGCATTCTTCATGACTGTTACAGAGGTTGTTGCATTGAGTGTGACAAAAATGTAAGGCATGAGCCTCTCTGCTGTCACTGATTGTAATTGCAGTGTGTTTGTCAGTTCAGCCAGAGACCCAAGTGTGTGAGCCGGTAGAGAAACCCCTCCTCCACATCTTAATGCATCTTTCATAATATGCCCTAAATGAGTGTTTGCATTTTTTATTGTCACGTAGGGACCACATTTACCCGCTCTAGCACAATGTGACGTCATTATGAAATGAAAATGGCCCTGTTTACAGTTGACATTTTTATTCACAAGGGAAACAGTGTTTGTCTTTGTAATCGTGTCTGTATTTTGTCACTTCACTTTGTTTCATTCTGTTTCACCTGACAATAAATCAGATTATAGAAGTAAAATGTTTGCAGATGCCATTTCATGTGGACTTTTTTGGCCAGTTTTTGAGTCCACCAAAGACAATTTTTAATTTTCATTTGTCATCTCTGACCGAAGAAAGAAAAGAATATCCTGTGCTCAAGAGTCCCAGCTGGTGACCTATCATCAAGACACTGAAAGCTAAAAGCAAATGTTATTTTCTTTGGGCCCTTTATTAGGAATTGTAATAAGAATGGACTCATCCTGTAGCCTGATGGCTAAGAGATTAATTCCCCATGTGCCTTTGCTATGTTGACATTTCTGTGTTGGGAGTTGATATATGTTGACATGTGGTTAATTTGTTGGGCCCCCAAGAGAGACAGCTCTAATCAAGACAGAGACGCCCACCTGTTAACCAACCCTACCACACCCCCACTTCCTGATAAACACACACTGAGTGTACACATGCACATGTACGTTCTAGGGTTGTCACGACATCTTTTTTCATTTCTGACCAGTGTCAGTTAAACACAGTACTTTTTTTGAAAAAAAAAATTAAATTACAAAGTGGTTCTCAGTGAAATAAACATTTGTGTAATAATCAGTAATTATTCATAGATTGCAGCGACTCACTGACCAGCTTTAACCCCCTAAAAAAAAGCATCTTCTTTCTACTGTTCCTGGATATTGTAAATATTTTAGTCTGAATAATAGTTGCATAATTTTTTTTTTGTCTCTGCTGGCTTGAACATGTTCACACCACCGGACTTGACCACTGAGACAAAACTCAAAAACTGGATTGAGTTCATGTAGAATATGGAGCGTTTCTGTCATGGACAGATACATTTAGAACTATGCAAAAGTTAAAAAAGTGTATCAGTCTGTATGTGTATATGTCAAACACCACCAAATTCAAGAGCACAGCTACAAGAGACTGTTCTGTATTCATCTTGTGCTATGCATTGTCGCTTAGCAAATGTCTGTAAGCGCCACCAAGTCAAAGTTTTATACAAAAGCAGAGTATCTAGGGAGGTGACCATAAGTGCAGATAGTGTAAGTTTACCAGGTTTCTTCGCAGTGCAATGGAAAAGGATTAAACATCTCTCAAAAAAAATCTGTTGCACTGGTGACATGCAAATGTTTGTGTCAGTCTGAACAGATGCATTAACAGCAAATTTATTTTCTGTTGGGACATATATCAGGTTTTGTTGCTGAAATATATTTGATTTGAATTCTGATTTGAAATATGTTACTTAAATGTGAGTTTGGCAGAGTTTAATAAAGCAGATAGCATTTAATGTGAGTTTGGCATAGCATAGCATGTTGTAGCAAATGCTGCTGATGATAGTCTGAAAAGAGTTAATTTGGAGTGTTATATTTGCACATATGGATGCACGATATGAATTTTTTAACCGATAATTAAGTCCTTCTCACAGCCGATTCCGATTACCAATAAGTTCATATTTTTATATTAGAATTTTCATATAATGTGCCATTTGTGCACATTAGTGGGAATACTCTAAGAATAACTAAAACAGCAAACATCAGTTCTGACTCTTCAAATGTGTTTGTAACATTTTTTGTGTAATGGTTTAATCACCACAAACTTATAACAGAACTGGTTTGTAACAACTCATTCTTTTCTGCAATTAACAACTCATTATTCAGCAAATTTATATTCAAGTATTTCATGCATAAAGAAATGCATCTTTTTACAACTTTTTTTGCAACAGCAGTGAATGGAAGTCTATGTTGACCGGAAGTAAAGCATTAAGACTTAAGAACATAAATGGAAACATGTTGACCACCTGTTAACCAACCTTACCACATAAAAATCATTCTTAAGTTTAAAACATTTGCAAAACACAGATTAAATGAAAGACAAATGATGGATTATGAGGAGGATGTTTAGGCAATAATTACATTGTTCTCTTCACATATATTTAGTCTCAGTGCTAGCTGAGGTTGTTGCAACAGCAGACAGCATCTTTTACAAATGAAAACAATCGTTAAAAGCAGATTTAGAATTAAATACTAATGGAATTATGGTATATAACATAAATGCAACATAACTAATAAGCTAAATCACGTTAACGACTACGGCAAAGCAGTTTTGTCCCTTAAAGTTAAGTACGCCACGAAGAAGCACAGACTTGATGACCTTTTAAGTTAGTTAGGGGTGGGCTATCGCCGCGATGGCAAACCTTTTAAATATAAATGTCACGAATATTGGTTTTATTTGTCATGTTGGTTTTATCATTTTGTTCTCTGAGCAGTACAGCCAAACTATGTTGTTTTATTTCCCTATTATAAAGACAAAGCCATAACAAACTAATTTCCCTATTATAAAGACAAAGCCTTTCACGGTAACAAAATATAAAAAGAATGGTGGATAATTAGGCCAAAGTGGGCGAAGATAAAAATAGTTGTCATTATTTTATATTTGTTTAAAAAAAATAAGAACAAAGATACACATTACAAATACACATAATATACAAATAAAACAAACAGTGCTTTATTTTCAGGTACAATAGGCATATTCAGCAGAGCATTCAAGAAATTGAATGAACAAGTATAAAAATAAAACACTATATAGATTGATTCCTATTAAAGCAACTGCATTATTTTTTTCAGTCAAGAGTAGGGAGTTATTTTCTCTCTTGTGTTTTGTTGTTTTAACATTAAGAATAAAAATTCTGTCATCTGTCTGTAGATTCTGTCATAGTGTTTTATATTTATACCATCATTTACTCAAAGTTAGTTTTAAACCTGAATGAGTTTCTTTCTTCAGCTGAACATAAATGCTATTTTAAAGAAAGTGGAAAACCAAACAGCCCACAGCTCTTCCACAGCAACTTCCATAGTATTTTTTTCCTACTATCAAAGACAATGTGGACCAGCAACTGTTTGGTTACCCACGTTCTTCAAATTATCTTCTTTTGTGTCCAGCACTAGAAAGAAATTAATACAGGTTTGGGACAACGTGAGTGAGTAAATAATGACAGAAATTACATTTTTGGTGAACTATCCCTTTAATGACAGTCGGCTGCATGTTTAGTACTGTCCCTTTAAGAGCTGCACACATCTAATATACGCATCTGTTTCTCTCTCTACTGTTTACTTTAATTTTAGACATAACCAACTGAGTCTATGTGTAAAACTTGTGTGTTTTGACAGTATTAGCTCAAAAGATAACTTAGTTGAGAAATCAGGCGCTGTTAGACAGGCTTTTCAGGCGAATGAAAAGCTTAACCGGCAAGGCTTTGAAATGCACGCAAATGATGCACTTTTGTGACTGTGAATAAGTGCAGTGTCCCGTGAGAGTAACTCTACCGCTGAGTTAACACTGATGTGAATGTATGTGGCGTTGTATAGAGGCGGAGGCACCAGAACTGCAACTGAAAGAATGTGCGCTGTAGCACTAGGCTATACTACGATATTTCTTCAAAAGCAGATCCTCTCGGAATCCTTGCTGAACATGCGTTGCAAATAGCAATGGCATTGTCCTCCTCTGCCACCAAGAAAAACTTCCAGACCGGCGAAGACATGTTCACAAATGATGACGTAATGAGTGCGACACAAGCTGAGAGTCACGTTTTGGCATTGAAGTACTAACAGTAACGGTACTATTGCCATCTTTAGTACATTTATGGGTAAGTAATTATAGAACCTCCTTTTTAGTCTTATGGCCACATGTTAGAGGGAGTATTTTCCCAGCGGAGCAGTAATTTGACTCCTCCACCAATCTAAAGTCTTTTTGTTGCCATGGATGCGTGATGCCATCAGTGATTCATCCTGACACGGCTGAAAAGAACCACAGTCACGCTAACTCACATGACCCAGTGCACAAACAACACAATCACCTGAGCACAGATGGCTGATTGTAGCTGTTGCATTGCTGCTTTGAGATCTGCTTCTTTCATGATGTTATGAAGTGTTAATCTGTTAGGCTGGAGGCTAGAGCCGTCTGATGTCATACCCACACTGGGAATGGTAAATCCTTTAAGTTCATCTGCTTTGCTCTCAGGCAGTGTGCAACGCTGCCAGGTGACACTTTCAGGTGAGTATTGATGACTGAAGTCAGTGTGAGGGCTTATGAGAGTTTGCAGACCCTGAGGCATACCCGATCAGCAATAATAGGTGTTTGAAACCCAGCATCAGTGTGCAGAATCAGCCAGACAGCAGACTTGCTATGCTCTCTGGAGTAGGAATATGTCAGGATCCTGTTTTAATCTCCTTTCTTCCTTGTCTGTCCAGTCAGACTGTAGTCATTGTGCATCAATGCCTCATGACCTCAGCGGCCTTTCCTCTTGTTTGAACTCTGCATGTCCACCGAGGTACCCCGAGGCTTGTTTACATGCTGCCTCTACTGGGCAGCTCAACTAGACTTGAACCTCTGTCTTTCCCCAGTGGCGAAATGCACTTATTTGAGGACCACAATATAGAGCAGCCTTTAAAACATTGCTGATTTTATGTGTTGTTTTTAGGGGTCTCAATTAGAAAAGGTTCAACACTCACTCTTGAAAAAATAAAAACTGCTTTGTTGGTTAAAAAAATATGTGACGTTTTTGCCATTATCAGTCCTTCATCAGATGTCTGGCCAAAACGTCACACATTTTAACCAATAAAGTGAGATTTCTTCAAGGGTAAGTGTTGCACCTTTTCTGATTGACATGATTTTTTTTTTTTGGTTGCACCTCTTTTGTTGGTAGAGTACCTCTTTTCAGTCGTTTTAGTTTTTAGGTGTCGCAATATTTAAAAAATAAATATCAATATTATGTTATTACAACACATGATAATATTGTAAATATAATCCAGCGCCTGTAACTATCTTGGTTGACAAGTAATACACCTTAACGCTGGTTGCCACCCATCAGAAAATGAAAAGAAAGAAGAAAAAAGACAACCACAGTGTGCAAATACTACTACTCTACAAAATCATATCACGAGTGAAACCTCTACCTGCACCCAAATTTTAGCCGTTTTGGGAGTTCTTAAAAAATAAAATAAAAAATAGACATGTTAGACACCCAAGTCTCCAAGAAAATATCTCTCTCCTCCACCCTTCATATTTTAAGTGTGAGAAAAAAAAAAATTATGCAAAATTAAAGAAAAATTTCACTCGTAGCATTTTTATTTTGTGGAAATTGTGATAATATTATCATCTTTAATTACTGTATGTTGCTGCAATAATCATGGTGACAATCTGTAAATGAAATTAACACAGTTAATACATTTATGTAATTAAACAGTACAATTGTTTAAGACATGCACACTAATTCTATTGCTCCTGCTTATTTGTGGATCATCAAACCAATCATTTTAACCATTCAGTTTTATTGCGCAAATGGTCCTGCACATTTCTGCATTAAGAGATTTGACAACACAGTATGTCACAGAAACACACTATCACCGAAATGTTTTTAACTTCAGAAGACACAAGGTGATGTATGTATGCATCTATGTAGGTATGTGTAGATGGGAGCATTTGTTGTAGCATTCTTTGTATCACAGCAGTCTGGGGGCAGGTAAGATATTCTCTAGACCGTGACTTGTCCGCCTGGGTTAAAAATAGCTAGGAGCTCTAAACCAGTGAGGTTTTCATCTTCCCTGTGCTGCTAGTGGATTGTAAGTGTAGAGATGTTATCAGGACACCGCGACCAACCTAACTTCTCTTTAGCTCTCTGAATGATGGCTGCTCTATCATGAGTCTTTGATGGCTATGCACTGTTTTTTACACCCCAGGTTAGATTCAGGTTAGATTAATTAATTATGTTTTATTGGCATTATATATTGGGTTTATGTTGCCAACCTATTACAGGTGGTCATGCAAAATAGGATTTTTTTGCTCTTTAAAATAAAGTTGATATGCTATGTAATAACATTTTATATCATTCACTTTAAGCTCCTCTCCAGGCAATTAACTGAAACTAAACTACTAAAAGGATTTATTATGAAATGTTCATGTCTGTGACATCTCAGCCATTAGCATTTACACATCAACACCTATTTCTAAAAGTTTTCTGATTGGCTAAAGTACAGAATCCCATGATCAGATTTAAAAAGAAAATGTTGGTATCCAGTAAATACATCAAAAAACAAAACATAGTTATAGTTTTGTTTTAGTGGGTTCTCATTCATTCAATTGAGTTTGTTGTTACGGAAATGTGCTCTTCGAAGTTTGAAATTCTGCGTATGTAAGGCATTTGAACATTGTTTGTTTTTGTTCTAACAGCTATTCTGAAGTCTTGCGTATGAGTGATTAAAAAAAGAGTGCAGAGCATGGCTCGTGTTTGTTTATTCATTTCTGTGTGCCCTGTATGAGACATCTCAGCAGTGTCTAACAAGAGCAGAGCTTGTAAAGATGTTGTCATGGTGATGCTGGCACACTGGGCTGCAGTGGCAGCTGAAGTATTCCTGTTCCCTGGTCAGAGTGAGGGAAGCGTAAATGTATGGTGAAGGAGGGGGAAATGGAGCACTGTTGAATTTGATATGGATATAAAAAAATACAGATTAATAATAGTAGATTTTTTTTTAGTTGCCCTATTCATTCTCTGATCCATATGTTGAATCTATGTTGATTGAGACCAAATGATGAATTATGCATTCAGTTGCGATTTAGGATTGCAAAATAGTTTTTCTGTTAAAGCAAAGCAGTTCAAATCATTTGCATCTCATCTGATTGATGTTGTGAGTGGTCACTTTGAATATAGCTGTAATATTCAAGTTCTTAAAGCTGAACTTCTCTCAAGATCTCTAAGATTTTTTTGAAGTTTGAAGAAACCTTAGCATATGAATGGTGTATGAATGGCTGCTGGTGCCCTTTGAGTAATACACTAACCCCAGGTTGTTTCAGGGAAGTTCAACATGTAATAAGTTAGCGGTGCCGTTCTGTAAAAGTCCTGTAAAAGTCTCAGAAAAGTATTCTGACCACCATATATGTGTGGAGATGTGGTTCCAGGTGACCTGCTGTTTCATTATTTCAAGCAGTTTACTAACTGTTGGTCCAGTGTTCTGTGTGTCAGATTATTTGGTGCATGTTGCGATGCAGTTTTAGCAAAGATCATTGGAGATCTGACAACCAAACACAAGCAATTTATTTGAATTCAGGAAAACAGTGAATTAATGACAATAGTGTCCAAGATGAAGACAATTTTTCAACAAGAGTTTAACTTTAATGACTCTAAAATGTCATCAGTGTAAAAAGTAATGTTTTCCTTATGCCTTGAAAACGTGTATGTACACATTATAATTAAAAGATTTTACTAACCAAACTTAATTAATAAGAGATTATTTTAATGAATGTCATTGTTTTAATGATGGTTTCTTAACGTGTGAAATGCCTTGATATATTTTTTTATAAATTAAATAGAAAAAAATGAACATAATTTAATTGATCCTTATAGATGTTCATTATAGTAAATAGTTTGTCAGTTTTTTTTCTTTGAGCAACTCAACACTTCTCTTTCCTATCCAGATGTCTTCATGGCTGTTGAGGAAGTGAATGAGGCTGAGGAGGAAGTGTCGTTGGAGCCAGAGGCCAGTCCTAGTCCACTTCCTACAGTGCCAGAAGAGTTCCTGTCATGTAAGTGTTTTTTTTCTTAATATAATCATGTCCATGAAGTGTGCATAATGTTTTGCAGTTAATTGTTTTTTTAGCCACAGACTCATTTTATTTTATTTTTTGTGCAGCTGCTGAACCTGCCCAGGAGATCCAGGTTACTGTGACTCTGACAGAGGGTTCCGGTTCCGAGCCTCCTCCGTGCACCTCCACTTTAGTGGGTGTACCCTCCCTCTCCTTTCAGGCCTCTTCCACTACTGAGGACCATAACCAGGAGCACAGTCTCATTGGTGCTTTGGAAATGGGGAAGGAAATGGAGGATAAGCTGCCTGAAACTACAGAGGATGAACCTGAAGCAGACGTTTCAAAAGCTCTTCCTGCTTTGCCAACCAAAGAAACGTCCCCCAAACACTCTCGAGCACAAGAGGAACAACCCATGGATGTCTGTCCCTCAGACCCCTCCAGTATGAAGGATAAAAGTATGACAGATGTCTCAGAATCCCAGAGTGTTGTTGAGGAAATTCAGCTAGGTCAGAAGCAAGACAAACAAGAAGAGGAGAAGGTGGCAGATCCTGAGGTCACTTGTATTTTACCTGAGCCTGATAGTGTCCCACTGGTTGAAGATTGCAGTCCTACTGTGGAAATGGAACACTACACCTGTCAGCGACCACAGTTTCTCCAGTTTCAGCTCTCCCATCGAGGATAAGAGCCTCATCTTGAAGCATTCCCCAGGACAGTCCTCCGAGGGCTCAACCAAGTTGACCCAGTCCCCATTTTCCACTGAAGCCTCACCGAGGGAGATGTCTCAAAGCCAGACGCCTAACCATGGCCTGAATCTGGCCGGATACAGCCCCAGTGTTTCCAACACCACCTTCTTCCCCCTTACTCCCAAGATAGGTATGGGAAAGCCAGCCATCTCCAAGAGGAAGTTCTCTCCAGGAAGGCCAAGGGTAAAGCAGGTAAAACTCCTAGTTTTTGGCCTTTCTTTCTTGCTGCTTGGCTCCTGGTTTTCCCTCAGTCTCTTTAGGACACTGATTCTGTCTGTGATCCGCAGTTTTCAGCCACACAGTAATTACTCCTTTGCTCTCCATGTTCCTTCGTCACATTGATTAGTGCCAGAGCGTAGCGTGTATTAATTAACATGGAAAGGCTCTTACTGTGCTCTCTCTGGCTCAGTCTCTGCTTCACTCACTCATTCTTTTCCCACTCTCTCTCTCCTGCCTCCCAATTCCCCCACTGCCCTTCTCAAATACATCACTCACAGTAT
Organism: Ptychobarbus kaznakovi; assembly: GCA_027422405.1. Classification (NCBI taxonomy): domain Eukaryota; kingdom Metazoa; phylum Chordata; class Actinopteri; order Cypriniformes; family Cyprinidae; genus Ptychobarbus; species Ptychobarbus kaznakovi. Next base: position 20,037,676 of record CM049814.1, read on the forward strand.
CCTGGGAAAGAGGGGGCTGGGAGTTGGCTCCAGAGCCTGGGGTTTATGCTAGTGGAACATAAAGGAGTCTTTTTGGAGGTGTGTAATTCAGATAACTGCTCACTGAGCTGGAAAGAACAGCACAAACCCATTTCCCCTTTGAGCTCTGGAGCAGGAAGGATGCTGAGAACTCCTTTTTAGGGCCTTCTAACTTGTCATAAATCTAAATTAATCCTGGCATTGCAGTGTCTTTGTGCCCAGTAGAGTAAACTTCAAAGTACAATTAATCTAAGCATTCTTCGAAACAAAGATTAGAGTGTGTTCGTTCCCGTCTCGCTGGTGCAGACCATAGCATTTCACTTTGGGAATTATTTCAGTATCATTGATCTGATTGGCAGATCATACCGCAGCTCCCAGTGGGGCTTAGGCCCGATAGTCTGTGCGAGTACACAAGTTCACCCAGGAATTAAAATTCTGTCATCAGTTACTTACCTCATACAAATTCTTAAGACACAAATTAAATATTTTTAATGAAAATTTATTTAAATGAAGAAAGATTTATGTCCCTCTGTTTTAAAATCCACGTAACCACAACGTTGCTGTTTCAAAACGTTCATAAAAACAGAATTTAATTTGTTTACTCCAAGTTTTTCTATCTCTTTATGTGATGAGCCGATTCAGTTTAGGCAGTTTGATGCACATACATAGACCATGCCAAATATGGTAAACGGAAGATCAATTTTGCTTGCTTGACGGTTGAGAACCAATGAGGGTTTTTTTCTCGCAGCTTCATTTGTTGTGGCTGAAACCTAGCATGTTCATGAGTCTCCACAAAAACCTATGAGGTTTGTTTCTCGCGTGTCTTGCAAGTTTGAGCTTTCGGGTTTACCATGTTTGAATTTTATGTATTTGTTGTTCAGTGTATATATGTTAATGAAAGCCTAAATTAAATCTGTTTTACAAACAAATAGATTGCATCTCTTTCAAAAAATGTGGATTGAACCACTTGATTCATATGGATATTAAAAATAGCTTGTTATATTTAGTGCTGTCAAACGATTAATCGCGATTAATCGCATCCAAAAAAAAAAATCTTGTTTACATAATATCTGAGTGTTTACTGTGTGTATTTATTATGTATATATAAACACACACACAGTATGTATTTTAAAAATATTTACATGTTAATATTTTTATAAATGTGTCATTATATTTTATATTATATATGAATATATTTAATATATAAACATAACATATTTTTCTTAAATATATACATGCATGTGTTTGTGTTTATATATACATAATAAATAAACACAGTAAACACTCATATATTGTGCAAAGACACTTTTATTTTGGATGTGATTAATCGTGATTAATCGTTTGACAGCACTAGTTACATTGTGTGTTTCCGAAAGATGAGCGAAAGTCAACAACATGATGGTTAGTAAATAATGACCAAATTTGTATTTTTAGGTGAACTATCCGTTTTAAGGTGCTGTAAGCAATCACAGCTGTTTTTCTAACTTTATCGTTTTGCTAAACTACACTACACATCCTGTCTTTAAAACACAGCTCTTTAAAAGCATGCCAGTAAACTCAATGTCAGCAAAACTTAACAAAATGTTTCACAGAGAGAGCGTTACCGATTGGCTCAAACCTGATTCTCTTTTTGATATTTATACATTATAGGTTCTTAACAGTCTAATATAGTATGTCAGGACATCTGATTCAATGATTTCTGCCATGTATTAGGGATATTTTATGTGTGGTATACCAAACAATTAGCTTGCGACAAAGTGCTTTCTGCAAGATCTAAATGGGATATGTATGTTTTCAGATACAGTAGCTGGCTATAAATACGTTGACAGTTTAACAAAAACATGCTTTGCAGTTGTGTTTGGATATATTTTATTTTCGTAAAATCGAATAACTAGAAGAGTGTATATGTGTCTATATATGTGACCCTGGACCACAAAACCAGTCATAAGGGTCAATTTTTAGAAATTGAGATTTATACATCATCTGAAAGCTGAATAAATACGCTTTCCATTGATGTAATTGATTACTAGGGTAGGACAATATTTGGCCGGGGTACAACTATTTATAAATCTGGAATCTGAGAGGGTGCACACAAAAAAAATCTAAATATTGAGAAAATCGCCTTTAAAGTTGTACAAATGAGGTTCTTAGCAACGCATTTTGCATATAAAAAAATAACGTTTTGATATACTTACAGTAGGAAATGTGCAAAATACCTCCATGGAACATCTTTACTTAATGTCCTAATGATATTTGGCATAAAATAAAAATCTATAATTTTGACCCATACAATGTATTTTTGGCGATGAAAACAAATATACCCCAGCGACTTAAGACTGGTTTTGTGGTCCAGGTTCACATATGCTAGTTTCTATGGCTCTGGTCGCTTTTCTCTCTGGAGTATGCACCATCTGGGCACAGTGTAATTTGAAGGGTGGGCAGCTGTCATTGGCTCCAACTGAGATTTCCGGTTTGGTGTGTAAAAGTGCATTCATGGGTATGTGCACGCCCCTGTGTTATTCTGTGTGTGCGTATGAGAGAGAAAGAGATTTCGTTTTGTTGTGCAAATGAGCTTCTAGCGTTTCATCGTTTTCTTGAAGTAACTCCCGCTGATTCTCTTCAGAGACGATCAGGCATGCATTACGTTATGAATTTTGTAGAAGTTTCAGAGGATTAGCTTGAGTTTTCATTTGTAAATATGTATCTTTTGGCTGAAAAGGATTTCATATTACCACATATGTCTTGGTAAAATATCTCTTGGACGCCTACATTTAAGCTAAAAGGGTTCACCTCTCCATTTATTTTACATTTGTACTATATTTTCTTTTTTAAAGACTCAGTGCTGTAAATTCAGTATGAAGACATGCTTCTTCCTCAGCATACTCTTACCGAACTAACGTTGCATGGCTGTCAATAAGCAATTTAAGACATCACCAATATCAACACCATGATTTTTCTTATTGTCAATACTTAGTCAGATTTGATTTGTTTGTTTTGATGTCTTTATTTTGGCATGATAATGTGTTTGTTTCTCAGTTGCCTCCATCCACTCATACTTTAATGTTTCAGGAAAACTTTTCTTTCTTTCTTTCTTTCTTTCTTTCTTTCTTTCTTTCTTTCTTTCTTTCTTTCTTTCTTTCTTTCTTTCTTTCTTTCTTTTTAATCCGTTATAACAATTCTTAGGTCTTGTGCCTAAGGAATGGTCATTTGTTTCATTAAGTACTTTTGTTTTATGAGGAAGCAATGTTCTGAGTTCAATGCAAGTTATGCTCTATACATCAGGAATTTGTTGATTACCACAGAAAATAATGTTAAAGCAAAAATGATAGAAATGGTAAACGTGACTTCATTGCCAAGTTTTTTTAAGGCTATTTTTTATTTTTGCAATATTGTTGGACAGTATTATTGTGAGAGGTAATCAACAGCATATGACACTATTGTCCAGAGACATTAAGTTGTATTGGATCTCAGACATGCATTTAAAGAAGGGGTTTGGGACAAAACGATACATGACAGGAAAAAAAGGCAACCAACCCGCGGCTGGTATTTATTATTTAGAATTTAAAAATAATTTTAATTTTGTAAAACAAAAAAGGCCTTGCGGTGATTGTGTTATGCATTATAATTACACTGACTAACCCTCATTAGCTCGTTAAACAGGCTAAATGCTCCCCATGATGCTTTGTGCTTTATGAAATTCTCTGTTTATCTCAAAGAGCTGCTTGTTGTCATGCTGACACGATCACGCTTGTTTAGTGCAAACAAATAAACAAGGTTGTTTCCATGGAGGCATAATAACGCGGATCATGTTTTTTTCTCTGTTTGTAAGGGAATTTAGCAGACTTCCCTACGAATTGAAACTCGCTCAAAGCACATACTCACAATTGCTTTTCTTAAGACAGAAAATATAATTACGTAATGCCACTGTCACGTTTCAGGAATTTGTCCCAAACTTAATATCTCATATATTAATATGATGATATGATGCATTTGTGTAGAAGTATTGGATTCATTTGACATGCTGTGTTCTTGTTGCTGGCTTCACATTTATGTTGCTGCATTTTGTCACCCCTCATCTTCCCCTCATCACCAATATACCCTCCCCATCCGTCTCTTCTCCGCCGCTTTATCTCAGGGTGCATGGAGTAACCGTAGCGCAATGAGCTCGCCCTCCTGGTCTCCAGAGCACTCGGACACCTGGGACAGCCCTAAGACCAGGCCGATGCACGAGCTGCCCATCTGGACCATGAGATTGGTAAATGAGGGGAGGGTGTTGAAGGGGTTTGGCTCTGCAGGGGACTGAGCTTTTAATGTGGGTGTGGGTTTTAACGCATCAGCTGGTTTAGTCTGGAAACGTAAAAGCAAAGATGGTACAGGAATTATGGGTGAAAAACAAGTGAGTATGACTCTGGTTGGTTTTGCTCAAAAAAGTTTGTTTGTTACTAGTGTAGAATTCAGGTCTTGATATTATGATATCCAACTTGTTCATTATATAAATTGTCATGCTTCTGACATTTTTATATATTTGTATTTTTACTATTTTTATCCTGACATGCTGTCTTAAAAACAGAATGCTCATGGCGTGAGATTATAAAAAAAAAAAAAAAACAATGAGACGTAACACACTACCCAAAAGGCTTTTATCGGATCCACATTACATGTTAAAGATTACTGATATTTGGAATTAGGGATGCACGGAAAGAGGGTTGTAATAATGTGTGCAAATGACTATAAATGTTCATCAGTGCCTGTTACTCTAAAAAAAAAAAAGTTTTCATAATGTCATACTCATATGCTGACATAAACAAGGCCGTGCGACCAGGTTTATCCAGTAACCAGTCCCCTCATAATTCACTGAAGTCCTGATAGACAAATACAAGCCTCTTCCCTCATTATTGATTACTGAATATTCAGTTTAACTCTGAAATGCATCACATTACAAAGGTTAATGCTTGGATTTACTGTTTTATGTTATCCATTGCACATTTCCATGTTCACATTGTATATTAATATAATTAATATTTCATATGATAGCATGTTCCTATAACAAACCCTGCACATATCTACAAATGCATGTGCATGAGACACCAGAGTTGCATCCTTCCCATTGCAGCAGTATCTCATCAGAATTGCTGTTCTTCTCTGTGGCTGCACTCGAGCAGATTTAGAGGAGTGCCTTCCTTAACCCTCGTCTATTTTTTCCCTCTCCATAATTCATTTCTGCACAAATTAGACTCAGACTGTAAAGGCGACCGAGTGCGCCTGCTTCCTTAGGCAATCTCTCTAAATGAAGTTGACGTCTCCTGTCTGAGTAGTGCTGCTTGGCTACAGTGAGGTAATTACCTGGGAGGAAGTGGGAATTGGGCCAGAGCTTCAGCCTCGATGCAAACGCAACGTGACACCTTCAGAAGCAGGGCAAGTTGGCAGAAGCCTGGCCTGAAATGTGATCTGTAAGTCAGTGTAGTGTTCAAGGAGTTGGGCTGAACCTCAGAGGGTCAGGTCTTGGGATGGATGGATGGATGAGTTTGTATCACAAACACAGATGCAACGGGTTTGGTGCCTTCCAGAAAGTTTTCCACCATGTCAAGCTAGGTTATAGGTGGATTCAGGTAATTATTTATCCTAAACAGCAGGACCGTTTTCAATGAAATGAGTCAAGCAATAGTACCATTTGCTATTAGAGAATAATATGTGTGGATTTCTATGTGAGCTGGGTGAAATGGCGAATTTCAGTGCAATGCATGAAAACAACGTATTTTTCTTTTTTTGTTATTTGTAAAATGTAATAAAGGCACAACATTCTTTAATGTTTAAAGGGATAGTTCACCCAAAAATGAACATTCTGTCATTAATTACGTTCCAGTTACGTTTATGTCGTTCCAAACCTGTAAAACCTTCGTTCATCTTCAGAACACAAATTAAGATATTGTTGATGCATTGCGAGAGCTCCCATAGACAGCAAGGATCCTTACACGATCAAGACTCAGAAACGTAGCAAGGAGATCGTTAAAATAATCCATGTGACATCAGTGGTTCAACCGTAATTTTACAAAGCTATGAGAATATTTTTTGTGCAATGAAAACAAAAATAACGACTTATTCAACAATTAATTTAACGATTTCCTTGCTACGTTTCTGAGCCTTGATCGTGTAAGGATGCTTGCTGTCTATGGGAGGATCAGAGAGCTCTCAGAATGCATAAACAATATCTTAATTTGTGTTCTGAAGATGAATGAAGGTACAACATGAGGGTGAGTAATTAATGACAGAATTTAGATTTTTGGGTGAACAATCCCTTTAAGAGTAACTGTTATTTTTTAAATGCTGGTATGCTGTTAATAATTTAATATTCATGATTTAGAGAGTAAAACTCTAGTTTAAAAAAATAACCAACAGATGACTTTAATAATTGAACAATATTATTAAATGCTTTAGCAAAAAAACTTGAGTGTGAGGAAGTGTGATACGTCTTTTTTCTTCAGTGAACATCTCTGAGTGATGATACAAAAAAGCTAATTTGTACAAGTAAATCAAACTTACCAACTCTTTTACCATTTTTAGTGAGGTTTAAATCAGCGATTCCATTATAATACAACGAGCAGACACAAAACTGGCCTACTGTCACGGTCTGTAGGAAACTTAATGGCCAGATATGAAGCCCATTAAAGTCAATGTGATATTGCAATGTTGGTTTATTTTATAACCAACAAAACAATATTTGATATATCATCTGTATCGCCCTGTTTGCTCGTATATCGTGAGTATTTGCCCATTAGTACTATACATTCACTCTCAATTTACCCAAAGTGTGCCATAAGATAAATTAAATAATATCCTTTGTCCCTGTCTCTGTCTGCTAGGGTCGTGGATCTGGCTTTCCTGGAAGGCGGCGACCCAGGGGAGCTAACCTGTCTGGGAGAGGTGGCAGGGGACGCTCCAGGCTAAAGACGGAGAGCAGCCCTGTGGTGACCCCTGGGGTATGTAGCCCCCACATCTACAAGCATAAATAAAACAGTGCTCAGATGTGCTTAATGTTCACATTAAAGCCTGAGAAATGCACTCACGCTCAGCAGAGCTTCAGCAGCAGTTCCCGGCCCAAATGGCCTTTTCAAAATAGCAAATGCTGACATTTTGCCCTACACAAACGACTTGTGATGGGGCAGATTGAGCCAGCATGTACATGGCTGCCAATATAACAAAATAGGCAATTTTGTACTCATCAGTCATCCAGTAGTTACACACACAATGAAGATGTTGTCTTAACTTTGTCAAGGAGTCTCATTACAGTCCAATGCCACAGTAAATTGTCATGTAAAGGCCTGTTCGCACAGAGTGTGAATTTTCATTATGACAAGCTTTAAATTTAAACTATCCATACCTATAAAGCCCATTACAGCAGCTAAACAAAGCAGCATTACTTTTCCCCTCATCTAGAAGTTGAATACATTTTGCATATTTTTTTATCTATTATATTAACATTATGAATAATAACATTATGATATTAACATTATGAATAATAACATTCTATAAATACAACATTCACATTGCGCATGTAAGAAACATGACCCTGCATTGCAGAACCAACACTGCAAGCAAAGCCTATTTTTATGGTGCATTGCAAGCTTAAAGGGATAGTTCACCCAGAAATAAAAATCACAACACTTTTATTCATCTTCAAAATACAAAGACATTTATTTTGAAACCTGAGAGATGTCTGTCCATTTTCACCAGATCTTTAAAGCTTCAAATTGTTAATAAAGACATTAAAACATTCATCAACACATTAACAAATCAAATATTGCAGCTCAACCGTACTTGCTTAATGCACGATAACTAGTGATGTTTGTTCTTGCTTGTTATGCAAGCATGTATGAGCTCATTCAAGAAGCAATGTGATTTGTACTCACACTTCAAGCAAGTATGTTTTAACTTCCATTTACCATATTTGAAGTTTTCTATGTATAATATTGATCATTGTTTATGTGGAAAAGAAATCTCTGAAGTTTTGAAGAAAAACTAAAGTAAGTATTTTAAAGATGAACTAAAGTCTTATGGTTTTGGACATGATGATAATTAAGTAATTGATGGCAGAATTTTCCCTTTAAGACAAGATGGACCCAATGTATGCATTGGTTGAAAACTACTACTGTTATAGCCTAACAACAATGGGTTAAGTGTTGTCCATTGCTGTTCTTAATGTTTTCTTTTTTAAACAACATCTGACATTTTCAGTTGCATGATTACATTGAAACATTTGAGATTCCAATTCCTGATCATGACAACAATGATGTCATTTGAAACACAGTATAGTAATATGTTAGAAACAGCTGGATGTGTTTAAATGTAATGATGTCCTGTGCTCTGTTACAGGTGAGCTTAATGGATTCTCCATATGTGGTAAAAGAGGAGGAGGAGAACTCCATGCACAGCACTGTAGTCCTGTTCTCCACCTCTGACTCTTTCACACTTAAACAAGTAAGTATATGAGCTCTAAGTCAAAAGTGAAAACACTTCATTGGACACATGATCTTGCTCTTAAAAATGTGAGCCTTAGATTAAATATAAGCATGGGTGTGAGAATTAACTTCACGGGTGGATGTCTGCTCTCTCTTGTGTCTTCAGGACATGTGTGTGGTGTGTGGAAGCTTCGGTCAAGGTGCTGAGGGCAGACTGTTAGCCTGCTCCCAATGCGGCCAGTGCTATCACCCCTTCTGCGTCAATATTAAGGTAAGACCCCTCCCCCCAATCAATCACAGCTGATCTTGTTCACCAGCACCGTTCATGAGATGTAATGGTGCGAATTATGAGCTGCTTTTATCTGGAGTGAACGTTAATGGTGTGTGAGATAAGTGTGACAGGTCAGTGTGTGAGAGGACCTGGATGAAAGCAGCCCGAGGGTAGTGAGTAAAATGTTAAGAGGATAATGAAGCACACTATAAAGGCCATGTCTTATGTTGATAGACTAAAGCAGAGATCTTTATCATGTGAAGACAGCAGTGACAGAAGAATACATCAGGGTGCTTTCGGTATCTCTCAGCGCTTTGAGATATGCCAAGTAGAGAAACTTCCTGATCTTAATTTAATATAAGAGGCCCAGTTGGATTCTACTGATTGTTTTGTATTCTCCACATTCCCAGTGCATGTTCTGAAATCTGCTGAGATTAATGGGGAGTTCTACACACACAGATTGAGTTTGGGCCTGATTAAAAACAATTAAAGTAATAAACCTCAAGTGGCGGTGCATTAACGTGATTGTTGGTCGTGGAGAGTGGCTTATTAAGTGTCTAAAATGGCAGCACCAACAATATGATAAAAACACTAGTGTTCTATAAATGTATTATTAATAATAACCACCAGGGTTGTGCCGATAGACGATAGTATCGTGTATCGACGATAATCAGAGATATCGGATAGCAAATGTCTTTGTCGATAGTCAAGACGATATTAGGCTCATTCTCCTATTAATGTATAAAATTATTATTATTATTAGGCGGCATGTTATTATTGGGCTATCAAATTTACCCGCTATTTCACCTCAGCGCAGCACTTCACACACAAGCGCAAATGAGGATTAAGGCCAAAGTATACTTTGGCTGTCCACGCACCATCCGTATTATGTAATTTCCGTCCGCGAGAAGGCAATTTGAGACCACGCGGACTCTGCAGTCTGCACTCTTCTGCGGCTGAGTATACTTTGAAAGCTGCGAGACGGAACGAAATGCGGAAAGTGAAGTATACCCGGGCCTCCAAAACTAAGCCCACGTCAAAATTGAACTGCAGGGTGATAATCTTTATTTATGTCCAATATTTAGTGTTAAACTGTTGCTCTTTAAAATAAATCTACTTTTGATTTTCACCTTGACTGATTTTTAGACTGATAACTTCCGCGCTGATGCGGCAAACTTGTCACAGTAGGACGTGCGGTCCTAATAGCGATGTATGACTGCTGTATCCGAATATGAACTAGCTGTTTTAAATATTTTTATATTTAACATGTTAGTTTTTCAGTACGTTTGAAAGTATATTATTTCTGTTATTGGTACTTCCAGGCTCTCTCTCTCTCATGCACACGCGGTTTAAAATGACCAAATGTTATGAAATAGCCTATGACAAGTACCGAGAGTCTCTCTCGCCCCCACTCACCCATGCACAATAATATTGTGTATCGGCGATCTCACAGGCTGGCGATATGACGATATGAAAAATGACCATATCGCCCAACACTAATAACCACAGTAATATAGTTTTGTGTATCCTGACATTTTTTTGTTGTGTTGTCCCTGCAAACTCCATCAGAAAGGTTCAAATATCCCTTCATCAAAACCAAACCAAAATGTGTTCCTTAACTTATATTATACTTAATTTCCTTTAAAAAAGAATTAAAAATGTTAATTTCCCTACCAAAAAAGCAATGCAATTAAATTATTATATTTTTAAATCGCAATTCCTTCTCCTTTTATTTTTTATTTTTTTTTACCAACTGGAATCTGCTTAGGTGCCACCTGAGGGAACATGTACCCCTTGTTGGGAATCCATAATGTAGTTAATTAGCTTATTTGCAGGCTGTTTAAGGTTGCCAAGCAACATACAGTTCTTCTTGTTTTGCTGTAGCTTATTACATTCATGTAGAATTCAGCTGATATATATTCACAGGTGCACATTTATCAGCTATTTTAGAACAGATTCTAACATGGTTTGTCCCATCAGAATGTAGAGCTTGGAAATATCTATTTCATAAATGTGCACAACGTAAAAGTATGCATGCGCATATATATCTATATATTTATTTTTTTTTTTTTTTTCCAGTATCCAACAGCCAAATGTCATCCCCAGGTGTCATGCATTCTTCTGTCTAAGCCCAGCACCTGTGAAAGAGCTGTCTGCCTCTCATTCAATCATCCATTGATCTGTGCAAGCAGCTGACTATTAACAATCACAGCTGCTGAAGATAATTGCTCTTATCCCAGATAACAGAACAAGGACATTTATTTAAAGATAATTGATGAGAATTCTGCTATTAATTCACCCTTATATTGTGCTCCAAAAGATATAAAAATAGTCCATACAAATAGTACTATAGTCTTCTAAAGCCATACAATTGCTTTGTTTGGTGAACAGACTGGAATTGTAAGTCATTAAATGTCATGATTTATAGTGTTTCATGACAGATCATTTTTCGTTGTCAAATCTGGTGCAACAGAAAGTAATGTGCCATGTTGGAATGTATGCAAGTTTGAATTAGATTTAGGCCTGTTATAATTAAGTAACGACTTAAAGCATTAGTTCATGCAAAGGTTTTGTAATCATTTATTTACCCTCATGTCTTTCTAATCCCAAAAGTCTTTTGTTAATCTTCGAAACACAAATGAAGATGAAATGAAACCTGAGAGATTTCGGTCCCTCTATTTGGAGATCCACACAACCAACACTTTGAGCTTCAACAAATTTGTAAAGACTTTGTAAAAACAATCCATATGAATTTAGTGGTTTTGTCAGAGTTTTCTGAACAGACACAATTGCTTTATATGATAAAGAGATTTAATTTAGGTTTTTGTCAATGATTTGTCAATACACATACATAGAGCACCTCAAAAATGGTCAACGCCAGTTTCAACTGTACAAACCTCATCATTCTCATGCCAAGCAAGTACAGTTGAGCTTCTGTTGTGATGTGCTCCATGTAAGTGTATTGATCAATGTGCATAAAAAGCCTAAACAAATGTGTTCATCATATAAAGTGATTGTGTCTCTTCAGAAGACTTGAATTAAACTGCTCGACTGATATGGATTATTTTGAAGCTTCAAGTGTGGACTTTTAATGAAGGCACAGAAATCTCTCAGATCTTTCATTTTTTGGATGAAACTAAACCTATAATGAGGACTGTGAATTTACCTGATGAGTTATAGATGAGTTACTTTCATGGTGCTGATTTGGAGTTTGACAGCCCCTGGTCATGTATATAAAAAAGCATAGCGTGAACGAACTCTGTTTTGCCTCATGAAGCACTAAAAAGTCATATCATTTGGAATGATGTGGCAGAGTAAATGATGGCAATTAAAAATTTTTATTTTTTTTTTTTGTTCAAACTTACACTCTGCAAGTTCAAATAGGGTTATCAGATTGTCATGTCAAGCATTTCTGGATTTTTTTTAATTAATATGCATCAAATGGCCCCTTTCCCCAGTGGAGTACAAACCCAGAGGTGCTAGTGAACAGCAGGCGGACTGGACACATTTGTTAGTTCAGGATGATGTGGCTGGATTGATTTATCCCCACCCACATAAATTGATCTATAAATGCCAGCAAATCCTTCCGACAAATACCTCTGGATCCAGAGACATCTGACGGCTGTGTTCTTTGTATTTCTTAGCCTGCTAAATATATAACCCTCCATTGCCTTTTAAACTAGTGCTTGACTGGTGTCCTTTGACCTCAAGTGTGTGTGTGTGTGTGTGTGTGTGTGTGTGTGTGTGTGTGTGTGTGTGTGTGTGTGTGTGTGTGTGTGTGTGTGTGTGTGTGTGTGTGTGTGTGTGTGTGTGTGTGTGTGTGTGTGTGTGTGTGTGTGTGTGTGTGTGTGTGTGTGTGTGTGTGTGTGTGTGTGTGTGTGTGTGTGTGTGTGTGTGTGTGTGTGTGTGTGTGTGTGTGTGTGTGTGTGTGTGTGTGTGTGTGTGTGTGTGTGTGTTTTAGATCACAAAAGTGGTGTTGAGTAAAGGCTGGCGCTGTCTGGAGTGCACAGTGTGCGAGGCATGTGGGCAGGCCAGTGACCCCGGGCGCTTGCTGCTCTGTGATGACTGTGACATTAGCTACCACACATACTGTCTGGACCCACCACTGCAGAATGTACCCAAAGGCAGCTGGAAGTGCAAGTGGTATGTACACACACACACACACACACACACAACAGAAGTCTTCACTAAAATTAGATGCAGCTTTGGACCGTAGCCCAGTTTGTGCTTTCATAGTTCAGTCTTCATCTGTGTTTTTGTTTTTTTTTAACCATCAAGATTATTTGCAAGCCCATATTAATCTCATAAATGAACACATTGTTTTTCTTGCATGTATTAAATGAATGTGACCTGTCAGTTTGAATATGCAGGTTGGAGAGTGAGATTTATGTATGGAGTTACAATAGCTTGAAAATGTATATTTACAAAATTTGATTCACAAGTCTTTGATTCAAGAACATTGAATGAATGAATAACACTAATATGTAAATGATGGCTGGCTGACGGTCTTAAAATTGGCACATGAAAATCCACAAACACATGATGATTTTCAAATGCAGATCTAACAGTTGTTTTGCATTTGAGCATCTTATTTTGCAATAGAAATGGTTATGAGTCTGTAAATTTCTGTTTGCAAATATATTCAGTTTTTATGTATGCAAAGTAGCTTTTGCATTTGCAAATCATATTTAGTAAATATATTCATTTTAAGACTGTTTTAGCTCCATATTTGAGAGCTACGGTGAAGGGGAACACTTTACATTAATGACTTAAATTGTTTCTCATAGAAAGCTTGTAAGAACACTTGTAATATAGTGCATTATCCATATTAACTTATTTGAGAGGAAAATGTACTTAATTGTCCTAAAAAAAGTATTTCATAACATCATGCAAAATCTTGATCCTAATCATCCCCTCAGTTTCTTTATGCAAAATACAGTTTTAGTTCTTTCTTTTGATTTTGAGGTGAAATATAACCTAAACCATATAACATTTTCTTTACAGGTGCCATGTACATTTATTTAATTTAAGTCTCACTACCGCTCTCAGTGCTTTAGCGCTATCTCTTTGTTAGCTTCATATCTCTCTCTCTCTCTCTCTCTCTCTCTCTCTCTCTCTCTCTCTCTCTCTCTCTCTCTCTCTCTCTCTCTCTCTCTCTCTCTCTCTCTCTACCCATCTAACACTCTCTTGATTTTTAGCAGCTGTTTTCAAACAAGATCGAAAGGGATTTTCTACATATTTGCTGTAATGTCACATGTAATCCTCACTCAAACAGAGCTGGGTTTGCATTGCATTGTGACGCATTCATTCAGAGCTTTACATGGATTTGAGCCATTTAAATATTTATTTTTAAGGCAGTGCAGTCAATGCTAAGCCTGTGCAAACAAGAGGCGTGTGTCTGTTCACAGAAATGCCACAAAATGAGTGTTAAAGAATGGATTCAGGCATTTATGATTAAAAGTGTGTCTATCTGGGATAATGTGTATTTGCACACTCGTGTATGTTATATCGGTGTGTAACTGTGTTGTTCTCCATCAGGTGTGTATTGTGTACTCAGTGTGGAGCCACGTCGCCTGGCCTGCGCTGTGAGTGGCAGAATAACTACACGCAATGCGGTCCATGTGCGAGTCTCATGGTTTGTCCCGTGTGCGCACACAGCTACAGAGAGGAAGAGCTCATCCTACAGTGCCGGCAGTGTGACAGGTGGGTTGCACTCCATCGTGCCAAATGCCATAACGGCAGAATAAAAAAGTATCCTGGGAAATGGCTCAGCAGTAGATTAGTACATGAACAAACGCAGGTGTTGATGGGGGGAAATATTCATCATGTTAAGCATGTGATATTTGCTTGCTTTGTGACTTATTCTTAATGGCTGACTGGTTGTGAATGTGGTCTAATGACGTTTGGTCTGCAGGTGGGTTCATGCCTCATGTCAGGGGCTGAACTCTGATGAAGAGGTGGAGAGCGCAGCAGACGAGGGCTTTGACTGCTCTCTGTGTAGAATGCATACCATGTCCACACCTGGTAAGAGCCACAAACATTTTCAAAAACCACATTTAATCAGTATGTGTTTGTAGTTTGGATTGAGTTTGTAATCAAGTTTGTTTCATGCCTCGATCTGTTTGTTCAAACTACAAATAACTAAACAGATTTGATTTGAATATGCCAAAGAATCAGATTTTTGCTGCGTGGCTGAGCAAAAATGCCCTAAGTGTAACTTAAGGTGAAGGCGCTTCAGACATTGTCTCTTGTTGATTCCTGTATGATGTGCATATTGATGCTCAATTTTTCTGTAACAGATGGACACTAGAGTGTTTTGGTCAATGAAACTTTGTTCCAGCAAAATGTGGTTCATTAAAAAAAGCAGATGGGCTGAATTTTAAATCAAGCTGCAACCTGTTCATGTGAATTAAGCAGCAGTTAATGTAATCTGCCTTTAATGGCTCCAGACTGTCCTCTTATCAATAAATAACTAAACAAATGACTGTGAATATGCAGTGTTAACCTAAAATAAGCCAAGATTCTGTCTTGCTTTTGTGTTGTTACAGGTGGCACAGTGGCAAAGCTCATGGACATCAGCGAGCCTCCTGAAGTGGCGCAGATTCTTACACAAGTCAAGGAAAATGGTATTAATGCTTGTTTTCATTTAACTTTGCTGTGTAACAGTTGTTACTTACATTTCTGAAGTGTCAGAGTGACAGTCATCATCGCTGTGCTCTGTTCTGTGCCAGAATTCCAGCGGACCTACACTCAGGATGGTGTGTGTCTGACTGAGTCAGGCTTGTGTCAGCTCCAGAGTTTATGTGTCCAGACCGCTCGTCGCAGAAGATCCAAACCCAAACTTAAGCTGAAGATCATCAATCAAAACAGTGTGGCTGTGTTGCAGACACCTCCTGATCCCCAGTCTGAGCTCTTCAGGGATGGAGAGATGGATGAAAGTAGAGGTAAAGAATGTGTTTGTGCTTAAAATTGACTTTTCCATTTGTTTTGTTTTTTTTTGTTTTGTTTTTTATGTTAGCCCTGCCCCAAACTTTCACCATTGGTCAAATCAGTGCTAATATGTTGGGTTGGTCAGGATGCCCAAAGAAGCTCAAATTTGTGTCTGTACATATTAAAATGGGCTAAAAAAAAGTGTTTTAACATGAAAACATTGCACACGTCACGTTTAAAAAAAGAAAGAAAAAGAAAAGAAAAAATCACTACGGCTAGACCATTAGATTTTGTTTTCAGGCATCATTCTTGAATCAAACCATTGTTCTTTTGGTGTCAGATATACTGTTATTGTTTTTTAATTAGATTGCATTTTTATATTTTCTGTTTTCATTTTTATTTTGTTTAAAGTTTTAGTGATTTTGTCGGGCTTTTGTAATATATATATATATATATATACAGGTGCATCTCAATAAATTAGAATGTCGTGGAAAAGTTCATTTATTTCAGTAATTCAACTCAAATTGTGAAACTCGTGTATTAAATAAATTCAATGCACACAGACTGAAGTAGTTTAAGTCTTTGGTTCTTTTAATTGTGATTATTTTGGCTCACATTTAACAAAAACCCACCAATTCACTCTCAACAAATATATATATATAATATCTCAACAAATTAGAATGCTTCATAAGACCAATTAAAAAAAATGTTTTAGTGAATTGTTGGCCTTCTGGAAAGTATGTTAATTTACTGTATATGTACTCAATACTTGGTAGGGGCTCCTTTTGCTTTAATTACTGCCTCAATTCGGCGTGGCATGGAGGTGATCAGTTTGTGGCACTGCTGAGGTGGTATGGAAGCCCAGGTTTCTTTGACAGTGGCCTTCAGCTCATCTGCATTTTTTGGTCTCTTGTTTCTCATTTTCCTCTTGACAAGACCCCATAGATTCTCTATGGGGTTCAGGTCTGGTGAGTTTGCTGGCCAGTCAAGCACACCAACACCATGGTCATTTAACCAACTTTTGGTGCTTTTGGCAGTGTGGGCAGGTGCCAAATCCTGCTGGAAAATGAAATCAGCATCTTTAAAAAGCTGGTCAGCAGAAGGAAGCATGAAGTGCTCCAAAATCTCTTGGTAAACGTGTGCAGTGACGTTGCTTTTCAAAAAACACAATGGACCAACACCAGCAGATGACATTGCACCCCAAATCATCACAGACTGTGGAAACTTAACACTGGACTTCAAGCAACTTGGGCTATGAGCTTCTCCACCCTTCCTCCAGACTCTAGGACCTTGGTTTCCAAATGAAATACAAAACTTCTCTCATCTGAAAAGAGGACTTTGGACCACTGGGCAACAGTCCAGTTCTTCTTCTCCTTAGCCCAGGTAAGACGCCTCTGACGACAACTGTAGCCAAATTCCTTGACACGTCTGTGTGTGGTGGCTCTTGATGCCTTGACCCCAGCCTCAGTCCATTCCTTGTGAAGTTCACCCAAATTCTTGAATTGATTTTGCTTGACAATCCTCATAAGGCTGCGGTTCTCTCGGTTGGTTGTGCATCTTTTTCTTCCACACTTTTTCCTTCCACTCAACTTTCTGTTAACATGCTTGGATACAGCACTCTGTGAACAGCCAGCTTCTTTGGCAATGAATGTTTGTGGCTTACCCTCCTTGTGAAGGGTGTCAATGATTGTCTTCTGGACAACTGTCAGATCAGCAGTCTTCCCCATGATTGTGTAGCCTAGTGAACCAAACTGAGAGACCATTTTGAAGGCTCAGGAAACCTTTGCAGGTGTTTTGAGTTGATTAGCTGATTGGCATGTCATCATATTCTAATTTATTGAGATAGTGAATTGGTGGGGTTTTGTTAAATTTGAGCCAAAATCATCACAATTAAAAGAACCAAAGACTTAAACTACTTCAGTCTGTGTGCATTTAATTTATTTAAAGGTGCCATAGAATTAAAAACTGTCTTTACCTTGGCATAGTTAAATAATAACAGTTCTGTACATGGAAATGACATACAGTGAGCCTCAGACACCATAGTTTCCTCCTCCTTATGTAAATCTCGTGATTAAAAAAGACCACTGAAAAAAGGTAAATCAGAACATAACACCGATTGTGATGCAACAGTCAGTATCACTACGCCCCATCATTCCATAAACCCGCCCTTGTTCTAGGCAAGCGCCAGCTGAACCATCAGAAGTTCTGCAGGTGTTGTAAATAAACAAGCGCGGACAACAGATAAAATGGCAGATCATGGAAATAAATGTAATGTTCCAGGCTGTGCAGGGGATGTGAATTGCAGGGATGGGTTGGTGTCTTTATTCAGAAAGGCACGGAAAGCAAATAACGAGTCACTAAAAGGACATGGTTAGCTCCTTGTTAGCTGTAGCCAGAGTAAACCTTATAAACAGAGTAAGGCGAGATGAGGATGATGGCAAATGATTTACAGATCCTGAGCACCACTGACAAGCGTCTGATCTTGTGAAATGTGTGGTAAGTACTGTTGCTCCATAATATAAACAATCTGTTCAAAAGCAGTTTCAATGCCTCGCGTATTAATAAGATCTACCCACGATATAACTGACTCTGTTCGTAACCGCCAATGACTGCCAAATTGGACATGTAAAATCGTTTCTGGAGATTTTTTTGCCCACCTAAGCCCCATACCTTCTATGTAGATATCAGAGAACAATTTAAAATACTGTATCAATGCAATCTATGGCATCTTTAATACACGAGTTTAACAATTTGAGTTGAATTACTGAAACAAATGAACTTTTCCACAGCATTCTAATTTATTGAGATGCACCTGTGTAAATATATATATATATATATATGTCTGCACATATTTTATATATTTATTTATTTTTTTTTTTTATAGTGTATATTTGTTATTTTAGTTTATATTTTAATTTCAGTAATTTGTATTATTTTATTTTTTTTTATTTTATTTTTAGCTAATGTTATTCAATAACCCTTCAAAGTCTCTGGCTATGACGTTATTGTGTGTTACTTAATTTTGGTGGTGGTTGTGAATTAGTGTTGAGCATAACAGAGAAAGGCAGAATAATCTAGAAAGTCTATTAAAAAATAAGAGATTTGTTGAAAATTTAGAATACAGAGTGGAGGGATTGGAGAGGGAGAAATCGACTGGAATGTGAGCCAGGTAATGAATTTGATTTGGAGAGAGAAGAAAGAGTCTTTGAAAACAGCAGTCAGCAAATTATACCTGGCTTGGCATTTCGGTGATCAGAGGTTAGGCGGCTCTAACTGAATTAATGGCTGACCCCTCCATCGTAGTGCCAGTCTGAGAGAGCAAGCAGGGAGGAATGGGGCCACAAGTTTAACCCACTCACTGCCAAGCATCATATATAAAATGGCAATTTATAACATTAAACTATAAATGCCTTGAATAACTCCAGCTTCTGGGTTAGCATTAAGAGTTGAATTCTAAAAATGTAATGCATGATTATTCTGCTGATTCAATTGAAATACACCTCATTAAGAAGAAAGCATTGTGCTGCAAAAATACTGGAAATATGTATTTAATTTTATTTGTGAACAATAAAATAACAAACAATGTTTTAAAACATTATTTACATGGTTTAAAAATGTTGAACCTCATATAAAAGAAATAGAAAAACAATAGGACATTTTGTTGAAGATTTAATGTGTCATTTCATCTTTTGTTCAAACTGTATTATAATGTGGCTTTTTAAATTTTGTATCTTATTTGTGGAATGTGCCAAGCATCTCAAAACAATACTCATACAATACTGTTATTTAAGTGCACCAGTCTTTCCATCTTCATACAAGTCAGATGGCATTGAATGCAAATGTGTTTGTTGTTTTTATTAAATGTGTGTGTTCTGTGGTTATTAATGTAATCTACTAAACCAGACTGTCTAGTGAGTCGTGCAAGCTGTGTTTTTGATTAAGTATCTTTATGTGGTTTAGAGAATATTCTGTCAGCATCTAGAGTGCTCTGTGTTGTTTGGCCGCATTGCAGAGGGCGACCCGATGGACTGTGATGGGAAATCTGACTCCAGCCCCGAGCGTGAGCACTGTGATGACCACCTGAAAGGGGCCGACGGCAGCGACAGACAAGAAGAGGAAGAGGAAGCCATACAGACCGGGTGAGAGAGCGAGAGAGAGAGAGGCGCACTTATCGGAAAGGACAGCTCCACTGGACTGTGAAATAGTGTGGAGGCAAATTCTGGACCTTAAATAGCATCCCACTGTGCTTTGCTCTTTAAAGCTTCTTGCTGGGGAGAACTCCGGAAAGAACGTTCTCTCTGAGCTTTTTTCTGACTAAAGAAGTAATCTCTTTAAACTAATGTCCTTTTTAAGCACTACATCCCATTTCTTATATGGATACAGTATAGACGTATATTTATTTGCACAGCTTTTTCCTCACATCACCCCTTTAGTTGAATCTGAGTTCAGTATTAGCCTTTATGTTTCCTCTGTCTTTCTTTGATAGACAAACTTACTATTTAGTGGTGTTGGTTAAGTTATTGTTGCTCAGGGTTAGTGTTCTAAAACAAATCTAGTTAATTTTTTGGATAGAGATGAATACATACAAATGAAAAAAAAAATTGAGATTAGAGAAGCAGTGTTTAAACACTGTTTTTTTAAGTGTTTTTTTTTTTGGTTAGTCTTGTTTTATTTCATTTTGTTCTGAACCCTGTTGTTCCCGTTGAAATGTTTACACTACTTACAGTACATAAACCAACCCAAGTGTCTTTCCTCATTCTGTGTCCATGCGGTGGACCGTGGTGGAGTGGGGGTTGTTGGGTCAGATTCAGCCAATGTGGTGCAACCAGGAATAGACTAACCTGAAATTGTTGCTCCAGGAATGTAGCCAAGATGAATCACCCTCTCCTGGCCCAAAGCTAATACGTCATCCTGAATTAAAGAGATGAATGTCAAGACGTCGCTGTCAGGGTCCCTCGTTATTAATTCCTGATTGCATTCATCACCTAGTTTAGGGGTCCAGCAGCTGTATTTTTTTTAACTGACACTGTTTTAAGTTAAATTAGATTTTGGGTTCCCATCTTCCCTCTTTAGGTATTGGTGGGTTTATGGTGCGTCAGAGGAGCAAAGCAGGGCAGGGGAAAAGCAAGCGGTCTCTCAGTTGGAAAAACTCCACAAGCTCGCTTCCAGAGACCTTCACAGGGAAGGAAGAAGGTATGGTCTGGACATCTCAAGGTTTTCATGTATATTTAAATTTGCTTTATACTCGTAGTTGTTGCATCAAGTTTATATTTTCACCAGGTTGGCATGAACCAGACATTCCTGTGGATGGGACTCCTATCGTCAGCGAGCCTCTGGAGAAAGTCAAGAAGAGATACAGGAAGAAAAAAAACAAACTTGAGGAGGCCTTCCCCTCGTATCTGCAGGTCAGTCCCACAAATATTCCTTCAAAGGGTTTCTCCACTGAATTCTGGATCATTTGTGTTGCTTTTTTTGAGGAGACTCTGCCTCTCTTGCCTCCTCAGAGGAAATGTCCCTAAAGCTAATAATAATTTGCACACTTCTTCAGACAGTAGATAATTGTTTTATAGTAGTTGATTGTTTGCCATATATTTGTTGGTTTAAGGGTAATTATTGTTTTTTTGTTGAAGGGGACCACAAATTGTTTTATTTTTTTATAGAAAACTATATATAAAGATTAATTAGTTTAAATTCCTGTACAACTTGAACTCTCTTTAATGGCTTTCACCTTACACTTCCATTTTGCTTGTTTTTACAAACGGAGTCTAAATTATTTTCTTTGGAAATAGAGAACACTCCACAGATGTTGTCAATAGAGCGTAACTTGTATTGAATCTGGAACATTATTTGAACCACAAGCCACTCTAGAGGAATAAAGCTGTAATAAGTGTACTACATAAGTCACTTTAGATTAAAATTAGGAAACTGTGGAAACTTACTTTCATCTGAAAAGAGGACTTTGGACCACTGAGAAACAGTTTTGTCCTTAGCCCAGGTAAGATGCTTCTGACGATGTTTCTGTTTCAGAAGTGGCTTGGTAGCCCTTTTCCTGAAGATGTGGTGACTCTTGATGCTCTGACTCCAGCTTCAGTCCACTCCTTGTGAAGCTCTCCCAAGTGTTTGAATCAGCTTGCTTGTATTATCAAGCTTGCGGTCATCCCTGTTGCTTGTGCACTCCCCAAGTACAGCACTTTGAACAATCAGTAATGACCTCTGTGACTTACCTCTTTGTGGAGGGTGTCAATGATGTCTCTGACCATTGCCAAGTCAGCAGTGTTCCCCATTATTGTGGTTTCAAAGAACAAAGCTGTATGGATTGCATTTATTGAGACTCAAGTGTAAATATTCTAATATTTTGAGATATTGATTTTTGACTTTCATTGCTTAAGCTCTAATCATCAAAATTAAAACAAAAAAAAACTTTTTAAATGTTTTACTTTACATGTAATGAATCTAAAATAAATGAAAGTTTCCCTTTTTGAAATAAGTTACAAGAAAAAATTAACTGTTTCACGATATATATTTTTTTTAGATGTACCTATATAACTGATTTATTCATTTTTTGTGTAATATGTTATATTTTTAAGAGATTTTCAGAATTTGTACAACTCTTGCTTTAGACCATTTACAAATGTTAAATCTTAAAGGGGACCTATTATGCTCATTTTTACAAGATGTAAAATAAGTATCTGATGTCCCCAGAGTGTGTATGTGAAGTTTTAGCTCAAAATACAGACAGATAATTTTGTATAGCTTGTTAAAATTACCACTTTTAGGGTATGAGCCAAAACGCTCTGCATTTGAGTATGTTGCTTTATGAAAATGAGCTGTTGTTCCCGAGAAGAGGGCAGAGTTTCAAGAGCTCAAGCTCGCATTAGCAGTGCTAGCCTTGACTACAAATAAATCATTTCACGATTAGTACAAGCCTGTTATCTTTACAGAAAATTGACTCCGTTTCAAAGTCAGTCATCTAATTGTACTGTGCATAATAAATTCGTTTATAAATTACACAGACAGAGCACAGCGCGATAAAAATAACAACATAGCTGGTCTCATGATGCATGGCATATTATCACAAACTTTATAAGTCCCACTCGTGATTACGAGCTCAACAAACTCAAGCGATCGACTCACATTGCTTTTATATGCAACTTTTAACCAGCACGATCATTCATGAAGACATCACCAGTGAAAACAGACAGAGACAATGGTAGTTTTAGCATCATTAGCCTTACAGAGTGCTTAGAAGCTCTTTTAGAAGGCTAATTTGGAAAACAAAAGCATAATACTTACTTTTTCTGGAGCTGACGTTCACGCACAAAAGCATTGGTATTGATTCCTACACGTATTGGGGACTTTACCGATTTTTTCCAGGACATTTCCTTATACAATGAAACTTAACCACAGTGTCCTCAGCGGCTCAGATGGAGGGAGTCTATGGAGACTCCTATGTTCGTTAGTGCATCCCAAAACACAAGACTTGAAAAGCCTCTTTGGCGCTGACATTGTATATCTCCAGCAGCTACAGCAAGTAATCAGTAATGGCGCAGTCAGACTGTAGCTTCTCACTCAGGGCTGTGTCTATGCTTACAGGGCAGCGTCACAAATGGGCGGGACTTTTTCCCCTCTGTGACGTGAACAGAGGGAGAATCTGAAACAGCTTGTTCTGAGAGACTGTTTATGATTTCTTTAGATTATAAAAAAAATGAGTGGGTGTATTTTTACCATTACAGGCTGGTTGTTTTCACACACTGAGGCCACACAACTGTGTTCAAACACCTAATAAAGTGATTTTTGCATAATAGACCCCCTTTAAAATAAAATGTTAAGGTTACCACTGCATTTTTCTGGAGAAAAAAAAATGCAGTGATTGAATATAGTTAATTTATAGTTATTTCAAATCTTCAATGTACTGTCATTATAAAAGAACATCATTGTTGTTTATTTAATTCTAACAAATAAGTTATTGTTAAAAACTAACCAAAATTATAATTTCTGCACAGGAGAGACTTGGTGTTGTTTTCAAACAAAAGGGAATATATCGGTATCGGTAAAATATCGGTATATCTGATATCTGCAAAAATCCAATATCGTACATCCCTAAAAAAAGTGTCTTCTAATTACCTAATTACTAGTTCTCTCAGTAAACATAGGCATCCCTGTCAGGACCTTTCTTTCACATCAGAGCTGAATATGTTTGAACTGAGGAATGAAATGTAGTAATCAGGGATTTTGTGAGCATGTGCAGGGTTGACACATGCTCTTAAAAAAGACCATCATGCTCAGCGTGGGGATGCAATGATGCATTAACTGTAACAGCTGTCACTTTAGGCGTTCCTGTTTGTCAAACCTAAAATTAGACATAAAGGTCATCACCAGAGGAATGTCTTGAATCAATGATTTAAATTGCAGCACATTAGGCCTTTAATGTTTTAATACAGCGGAGAGTCTCATCACATTGGTAGTTTGGTACTGTTAGATATTATGCTTTACCATGTAGCACCGTGGCAACCTTTTGACACTTAGAGCATCAAAATTTCATTAAACAAAAAACACTATGATTTTCACTTGATGGGTGACAAAATGGGCAGAAAAATCTTGCTATTAATTTACATTGAAGGATGAACCTGAGCCATATCTAGACAGCAAATCATCATAGAGACTTGGATTAACCATTCAAATGACCCAAAAAAATCACCTAGCAAGTACCCAGAACATTGCAGCAACTGCATAACACAGTGCACTAGAAACTACCCTGGGTATTTTTGTGTAGTTTTTGCACAGTCAAAAACAACTCATATTTTCTTGTGAATATGGAAATCTAGTATTTACTTGGAGTGCTTGTGCATTACTAACTTGTGTACATGTTTATGTTACAGGAGGCGTTTTTTGGGAAAGAACTTCTGAGTAAAAGCAAGCAGACCAAGCCAGCTCTGGAAACCGGGCTTGTCGAGGAAGAAGCCAGTCATGCAGACAGCAAATCACAGAGCAGCAGCTTCCTGGATCCTTTATCTGACCCACTTCTGAGAACCACTTCCACTCCAGTCTCGTCTAAAGCAGGGCCACTGCGTATGTTCAGCTGTACCTTCATATTTCGAAATGTAGAATTTATATATATATTTATTATATATACTGTATGTATATATTATGTCTACACACATATTTTACAAATACACACACACAGTACTGCCCGAGAAATTAAACGATCCTACCCCCAATGTGATTTTCCTTTGTTTAGAGATGAAATAGTTTCTTCTTTGACCAATCAGGTCACATTTTTCTGCTCTAAACTGCAGTGAATTCTGCAGGGAGATATAATGCACATTATCACCGTTCCTCCTGCTTTCCCATCTGCACACACTGAATGCATCACACAACCCAACAGCACTGCAGAATCCTACAGTGTAACTCCAGTGGTTTGCATTAGAGAGCATCTCGGTTCATCTTTTGCCACAGGGACTAAAGAAGATGAACTTTTTTTGCCCCCATGTGCTCATTTTGTGTCTTCATCAGCCCTGATTATAGGCTGAAGAGCTTGCTCAGATGCCTCATTCTTCACCATTTCTCCTTATCCTCAGTTCTTCAACCCTCATTTACACCCAGCCCAGCAGACCTCTACTCGTAGCCAACCTAACAGGTTTTTAAAACCCAATTTGCCAGCACTTTTCTGAATTCCCTGTCGGAGCTCTCTGCGAGGATAGCAAGCTAGCAGTCTCAGTGCAGTGTTTAGAAGGCTCGTGCGTATTCGTTTGGAGAGCAATCGCAAAGATATTTGAAAGCTTTCAGGGCTTTGTTTGTCCTTAGAGATTTTCATCTCCCATAGAGTGAAGCTTCTGCTCTGCAGATTCTTGCGTTAACCCTTTCATGCAGGTTTAGTCTTGAAACAGATGTTTGATTTGGGAATTGTATTATGCATACATCTTTATGCAATTAATGCTAATGAAATTATAAAGAATATTTCAGTTAAATTAGGGGTGGGTGGTATGACAAATCTTATACCACTTTAAGGATATAAAAAAACTTTGAAGATGAGGAGCAGGGGGTGCAAATGTCATTGAAAAATCTTTTTTGGAAGGACGTCACCCTTAATGTTCAAGGTGGATACAGCAACATGAGCAATTTTATATTACACTAACAGAATGGCTCTGTTCCAAAACTGAGAATGTTTTGAGCTTCTCATGACACAGTGTATAGTTTAGTTAATGACACAGTATATGTCTTACCGCCCAGCCCTTGGTAACATTTAATGAAGAGCACTTGGTGATTAGTATGGATACACGTGCTCAGAAAAGCTTGTCTTCTTGATCTCTAGCCAATGTGGAGGATCCCTTAGCCGAGCTGGTTCTACATTCAGATGATGATCTCCTGGGAATGCTGTCCGATGACCTGGTCGAGCCAGGCACTGAATCAGGTAGACTCAGTCCCAAGATCTGTCCATAGGATAGTCTCCCCCTCTCTCTTCACTTTGCAGATGCTCTAACAATCTAAGAAAGGACACCTGCAGTTGTGTATACACAATTGCATCTCCTCTTTCTTTCACATTTTTCACACTTGCATTTCGCATTTTTACCTGGTTTGCTGTGTTTCTCCTTATTTGTTGTCTTGTCATCCTCCTCCTTTTTTCTGCATTCATTTTTTTCTGCATTTCTGTTTTATAATTATTTGGTTTTATCTGGTTTGGGTTCTTGTAGGTCTTGAGTTATGCCCTTTCCAGGTGGACAGTTCCCCCTCTCCATTCGGTAAGAGCCCTGTTGGCACAGCCTCTCTGGCTGTAGTAGTAGAGATGCCCCCCTCTCCTGGCCTCCCCCCCCCCCCCCAAAAAAAAAAACAGGGCCTCAAACTTTTTTTAGTGCCAGTTCTGCATGATCTCTTTTCTGAAAAAACACACACACACACACTCATCTTTGGCTTTCTGCATCTTTTTACTAACCACATTTTCCTGCACATGAACCTGTTTTGACACTGAGATGAGAACTAAACTGTCCTTAAATGGATGTTGCAATTGGCCGCTACTGTGCCTTAGTTAGCAAATGTGACTTTGCAATCTGTGACATTTTACTGAAGTGTGCTTGATATGTGCGGTGTCCTTTTTCTTTTCTAAGGGTTCTAATTTAGTTGATAACTTTATTCCTAATTGCCGTCTTTTTCATTGGCAAGTAAAAATTCCCTTCTCTTTGTGGAATGGCCTTGCAGTGGAAAAACTAGCAACTGCTTCAGTGTAAAAGCATGTTCCATGAGGTTACAAACAAGTAGTTTTACTCTTGGGTTCCCTTTAACGTATGGTGTATAAACATGCAATCAGAGGTTGTGCTTTTTAAAATGCCAGTCAGAATTTTACAGAATTTTAACATTGGCAGCTAACTATTTGTTTCCCCTTTCTTTAAAAAAACAAAAATATTGTAAATGATACATAGTAATAATCTTAATAATAATAATTGCAGTAATTCCCTACAGTATTTTGGAAACATTCCCGCAATGAAAGGGACTAAAAAGGCTAAAAGGGACTAGAAGTGAACAAAGCTAAACATTTCAGTTTTAAAGTGTACCTAAAAATGTGAAAAAATACTAGGAGAGAGACATAAGAGTGAAAAAAAATGAAATCCGAATAAGATGAAAGAAATGCAACTATCCTTGTCAAAGGTTTAGTGGTCTCTTATTTAATAACTGAATGTTACAATATTATACAGATGTATAAACATAGAACATGACAGAAAATGTACAACACAATTTGTCAAAGTGACAGATAATTATCATTTGTAGCGTAACCTCTGTGTGCAATATATATGTAAATATATAAGGGTTTGTTTTTAAGCACATACCAAGGTGCTTGGTTTAGAGAAATGTTTTGAGTGGAATACAACTCAAGCTGTATTGATGACATGCTATCAGAATATAATTTTGATTTATCCTTCACCTTGTATAAAAAAATCATGTTTTAAGGTAGCACATTTACAATGTTAGTCAGTCAAAACAACAAAAATGTTAAAACCTCAACTGTTTGTTTCAAAATTATGGCTGCTCTATACACTTTAAACATTATACATGTTAATATTTATGTGATTTAAGATTGCTCAGTAACCTTATAAGTATACAGTTAAAGTAAAAAATGTTGTAAGAAAAAACTCATACAAGTGTTTCAACAAAAATACAATCTGCACATCTCAGCTTATAAACCCTCTAACAGACTTGCATTGCCCCCATAGACTTTGTAAGTGCATGACTGTAGTGTAAACACAACTGGTGCCACATATTCTGTTGATAGAGCTTAACCTGTTTTGAACATGAACATGAACATAAACTTTACGTGAAACCAGGGTAATTGTCATTGGAAAGCTCACCTCTGCATTTAGACCAAAGCACAATGGCTGACTCTTTGATTTTGATGACAACATTTACTATTATTAATCATTGCAATTGCTTGCTTTTTCAATGATTAAGCTCTCATCTATTCTAATGGGAAACGATATGCAATGATGAAAGAACATCCATTTTTAAAGAGACTTTTTCACTCTCAGTTGAGCAGGCAACACTAATTAGCTTCCTGTTTTTCTTGGAAAATTGAGTTAGTGGAGGGGATGAAAACGAGAGCAAGGAAGGCAACATTTTTCCATGACATGAAATAACAGTCCCCTCTTTCTGTTTTTTACTTCCATATCTTAGCAAACACTCAGGCACAGTAGAAAATAAATAGCTTATCAACACTGATTTAGGCGTTTACAGAAGGACAGCTCTGTTTTTCTACAAATTGTTGTAAGCTGAGTTTTGTATTCAGTAGAGATACGAAACTAAGTTTGAGAGTAGCTCAGTTTCAGGAGGTTCCTTTCTTTCAGCAGGTTTGGACATTTGCACCCTGCCGGACGATCAGTCAGCTCCTCCTCAACCTGGCCCTGCTCGAGGGTCTCGACCACTACAGGAAGAACCTCTGGATGTAATATTTAGTCCTGAGCTGGATAAGATGGTTTCCGATGGTAAGGGTCGTTGATTACATTCAATTTGCAAATGGAACTATTATTATTTTGTTTAAAAAAAAAAATCCTATTTTTGTACTACTTTACTTCCAACATAACACAGATGAAATGCATTCACTATTTGGACAAAAGTATAAACTCTTGATTATTTAATTTAGGTGTTTCAATCAGACCTATTGCCACAGGTGTATAAAATCAAGCCCCTAGCCATGCAGTCTGCTTTTACAAACATTTGTGTGAAAAAAGGTTGTTCTGAAGAGCTCAGTGAATTCAAGCATGGTACTGTGATACGATGCCACCTTTTCAACAAGTCAGTTGAAATTCCATCCCAATTAAATTATTAAAGGGTTAGTTCACCCAAAAATTAACATTTTGCCTGTGTTTTACTCGTTTTACTCACCCTCAAGGCATCTTAGGTGTATATGACTTTCTTCTTTGAAGAAAAATATCCATATTTCAAACTTAATAAACACTTTTCTCTCACTTCCGGTATCTGTCGTTCGTGGAAGCCGTTCCGGCGGATGATGTAGGATGTATGCGCAGCACACGCACCTCTGAGATATGTTATTCTCGCGAGTTAGTTTACAGGAGCAAAGGAAGCAACGTTTCCTTACTTTAGCAAAGGAAAACCTCTTGATTTGTATCGAAATCCGCCGACTTTTTTTCTTTACAATTCCTCGGTTTGTACTTCTAATTCATGACCGGCGTTTTGTTTTGTTCTCTCTTCGCGTTCGTCACTAATCATGCTAACGCCGACATCCTACGCCATCCGCTGAAACGACTTCCACTTTTGACAGCTAGATGAAGTGAGAGAGAAGTGTTTATTACGTCTGAAATAGGGATATTTTGCTTACAAAAATGCATGGATTTGCTTCAGGAGGCCTTGTTTGTTCCATAGCAAACAAGTGATTTTACCTTAGCAGCTTTTCTAACTTGTCAATAATGATTATTGTTTGCAGACTTAAATGAAATATCTGAAAAATGGTTTGGCATTTTGCACGTTAAAAATATTGTTTGGTGACACCTTAGTTACTATGCTGTAATATATTTGAATGTCTGAATGTTGAATTTTGTTTAATGGTCTAGTTATATTTTGTTTTTTACAGGGGCCATTCTGAATAAGTTCTACAAAATTCCAGGTTTGTTTCTTTCTAAAATGTTTTGACAACATTCCTCAACAGAGCAGATGTTTCTGTTGTAAAAAGTCTTTAGATATGAAAATCCTTCCTTTTGTTGATTTCATTTAGAGCTGGAGAGTAAAGATGTGGAAGACTTATTCACTGCAGTGCTCAGTCCAAACGCCAGCCAGCCTCCTCAGCTTCCTCATCCACCCAACACTGCCCCCAATGCCTCAGCTACAGCAATGTCACTTCAGAACCCAGGTATCAAGTTGTCTGCATTATCTCTTCATATTAACAGTCAAGCCAGGTGTGATGTTGTTGTGTGCTTGTAACTTGATTATCACATGTAAAATGTACTGCTCATTATAAAAGTGCATGTTTCTCCATGGTCTCATTTGCAGGAGATGTTGGTGGAATGTTCCAAGGCATGCCTATAATGAATGGCATGATGGGGCCAAACACACACTTTCCTTCAAACCCTGTGATTCCTGTAGCTGGTGTGTCTGGCACATTCTCTTCCATTCACCGCATGCCTCTTCCAGATAATGTGAGGTGAGTGAATTCATATTCTGAGTAAAACAGACTGGTACTGGCATTTCTATTTATAAAATCGAATTAGATTTGGTGATGCTTAATGGCTTGATATGTTTACTACAGGGAAAATAAATTCAGCCAGATAGGGGGTGATGTGGATTGGTCCCTGGTCTTCTCCTGTTCTCGTGCCTGGATCTGTCCCTCATCCAGAGGTGGAGGCTGACACCATGTCCAATGCTCAGAGGAGCACATTAAAGTGGGAGAAAGAAGAAACTCTTGGTGAAATGGCCACTGTGGCTCCTGTTCTTTACACCAATATGAACTTCCCTAACCTTCGAGATGAATTTCCAGGTGAATATATTGTCCTAAAACACTACAAATAGAATTGTCAGCTTGAAATGGAGTCAAGTTAGAGACCAACCATCTGACTTTTTTCACAGATTGGCCGACCAGAGTGAAGCAAATTGCAAAGTTATGGAGGAAAGCTAGTTCTCAGGAAAGGGCACCTTATGTGGTAAGAGACTCTGTTCAATCTCAAAAATGCTAACATTTGATGCGTTTATATACATATATGAATGTTTCACTTTTTGTTTGGCTCTGCCCCACTAGCAAAAGGCAAGAGACAACAGAGCAGCCCTTCGTATAAACAAAGTTCAGTTGTCTAATGACACAATGAAAAGACAGCAGCAGCAGCCAGTTGATCCTTTTGATCCCAGTGTTCCCATGGACACAGATCTGCTCTTCCAGGACCCACTCAAGCACAAGGATTCCGAGCATGAACAAGAGTGGAAGTTCAGACAGGTGATTGACAGCCCAATAAATATTTCATTGCAAATTCTGGACTGTGAGACTGTTGTGCAAAATGTAGTGTCGCAACCTCTGATCAAAGCTTTCACCTTGATGTTTAAAAAACTAGTTCATCAGCACTATATCATCTTTAAATTATAATAGTTTGAATTCAGTTGAATCTAAGCCTTTGTTAGAGGATCTGAATCTAACTGCAATCGAAGGTTTGCCTAATAAACAGCGGGGAAATGTCCTAAAAAGCAAAACCTTTAAATTAACAAATACACATAGCCTTGTTAGATATAATATTCAAGCAGCCATATTTGCAGGATGTTTTAAGAGAATAATTTCCTAGGATCCCAGGTTGAGATACAGTTCTGGCATATGTTTGCCAAGACCCAGTACCAACAAATAGGGTGTGCAAGTGTTCGGTAAATAAATAAATAATAAAACTAAAATAATTTGGCCAAACAAAATCAATACTGCATTTTTCGTTTGAGTGCTATGGCTTAACTGGTATCTTGTTTTTTTTTTCATGGCAGCAAATGAGACAAGTGAGCAAACAACAAGCAAAAATTGAAGCCACGCTAAAGTTAGAACAGGTTAAAAATGAGCAGCAGCAACTTCAGAAACAGCAGCAACAACAACAACAATTCAGTGGAGACACCTCTCAAAGTGGTAATCATAGTCCAATGGCAACACAGCCCAGCAGTGGAGGTAATGCTTCTCCTTTGAGAACATTAACCCCCAAGGATAGCTTTACAAGGACTCAGATGCCTGGAACGGCAACATCAGTTGCATCAACAGATGATGTATTTCTGCGTCCTCAACCACCACCCCCTTCATCCACAGCAAAGACCCCTACCCAGGACACTCAGTACCCACAGGGCCCCTCATCTCAGCCTCAGTCTCCTCAAATGCTTTCATCTGAATCATCTGGATCCCGTCCTTCTTCTCCATGGGATCCGTATAGCAAAATGGTGGGAACCCCCAGGCCACCACCATCTGGTTCAAGCACGCCTTGCAGAGGTTCTGTGTCTGACATGCAAGAAAGAAGTTGGCCCTCACCAGCCCATGAATCATTTGGGTCTCCAACATCCGCCAGCACTGACCCATATACAAAGCCTCCAGACACACCTCGACCATCAGACCTTTTTTTGAAACCTATGTGTCCACCTAGACCAGGACCATTATCTGAGCAACAAGGACGACATTTTATCAGTAATGTCACACCTGGAGACAGTTTTTCCAGACCAGGCCAAAGATCCGAAGCCTATCAGCGCATGGCCCACAGCCGTATGATTCTTTCTGACCCCTACTCTAGGCCACTGTTAACACCTATTCCAGGTAGTAATGAGTCAGGATCTGTCCCAATGTTCAAAACACCCATGCCTCTTTCCCAGTTACAACAAGACTCATTCAGTGCCGGGCAGCAAGGCTTGAGAAGGGGGTCATCTGACACTTTATCCCAAATTCAACACTCTGACCCTTATTCACATCAGCCTCTTACACCTCATCCATCAATGGGAGATAGTTTCAGTAATGAAGGCAGAATGATGCGTCCAGGACAAGGCAGTCATTTTGCCCAACCCTTGCCGATGAGCAGACACCCTCAACGAGCTCCATATTCACAGGCACCATCTACACCAAGATCAGACTACCTTCAGCAAATGCCTGATCCA
Organism: Ptychobarbus kaznakovi; assembly: GCA_027422405.1. NCBI lineage: Eukaryota > Metazoa > Chordata > Actinopteri > Cypriniformes > Cyprinidae > Ptychobarbus > Ptychobarbus kaznakovi. The sequence goes on from CM049814.1 coordinate 20,070,442, forward strand.
TATGCTCAGCCTCCTGGTACTCCAAGACCACATGATCCATATGACCAGATGCCTGGTACCCCAAGACCACATGATCCATATGACCAGATGCCTGGTACCCCAAGACCACATGATCCATATGACCAGATGCCTGGTACCCCAAGACCACATGATCCATATGACCAGATGCCTGGTACCCCAAGACCACATTCTGATCCATATACATTGCCACCTGTCCACACCTAGAGCTGCAATAATTAATCCGTTTTCTCAGTCCCTACCTAACAGTCGCAGGCAATCTCCATCTCATGCTATCGATCCATATGCTCAAATGCCAGGAACTCCAAGACCTTCTTCCGGAGAGAGATACCCTAAATCACCAAGAAGTCAGCGAACCTCAGATCCCTTCTCACAGCCTTCTGGAACTCCTAGGCCAATCAAAAATGAAGCTTATGATCAACCACTAGGAACACCAAGGCCAGTTCTTACTGACCCATATTCTCAACCCCCTGGAACCCCACGTCCAGGAGCTGATCCAGAAGCCTTCCCTAGATCAAATCCAAGAGTAAACTTTGTGTCCCATCCAACAGATCCACTTAGCCATCAAGCACAAAGTAGAATGCTGGACCCATTTGCTCGTCCTTGTGCTCCTGATTCTCAAACCCCAAAACATCCTGGGATTTCAGATGAAAGTTGCTCTCTACAACAGGCAAACCCTAACCAGACACCTATTCATGATCCATTTGAACAAGCTCATCTACGCCTATGTTCGCAAACAGGGGATAGACTGTCAAATGATGTTCCAGTAAACACGTGCAACCCATCAGATACACAGAACATAATTCAACCGCCACTTGGAGAGACTGGAGAGAAAACTAATCAGGTTTGAAAACATTGTTTTTCCATTAGAGAACCTTTTTCCTTTAATCTCGGTTCTATTGTAATGACATGTTATTGATTGTATACTGTTATTGCTCTTTTTTTAGCGCCAAAGACTGCGGCAGTTAATTCTCAAACAGCAGCAGCAGAAAAGTGCAATCAGACAGGAAAAGGGACTCCAGGAGGCAACTTCTGCTGCTGCACCTGGGACTCAAAGGCATTGGTCACAGGATGATTCTGGACCTCAGAATTATATTTTTGGTAGACCCCCACCCCCATATCCAGGTACTATGAGATCTTCACCAATTCATGCAGGACAAAGATTTCCTGGAACTTTCCTTGCCGATCAACGTGGGCCCATGCCTGATGAACTCCAGTGCTCCCGACTACCATTGCCCAGGGATCTAAACAACACTGTAATGAGTCAGCAAGGACAAAGGTAAGTGTTTTTCCTTCATCAATTGAACTGTAAAACTAGTAATTAATTTTGTGTTTAAATTCTCTTAAAACCTAATTCGTTCCAGATTTGGATTTCCTCCTGGATCTCCAAGCCAAGAGCATTTCCTCAGGACCCCTCACCAGATGCAAGGTGGAGCAATGGTTGACATTATTCCACCACATACGAGACAACCTGTTGATGTTGTTAGGTCAATAGGCAGTAATCCTCAAATGGGCCTACCCCAGCATTTCCCCACACGTGGCCTTCCAAATCAACAGCATAATATAATGGGTCAACCATTTATTGAACTTTGTCACAGGGCTCCAGAGAACAGGGTCAGACTACCTTTTGGTCCACCTAATGCTTTGGACTATCCTAATCATTCCCGGAGACCACCTCATGGCTTCATGGGAGGCCAAAATATGGCCTTTACAGGAAACCAAGTTCCCAGAATTATGGATCTGATGTTAGGCCAGTCACAACAAGGACCAGTCAGTCACTTACAGACCCCAGCTGCTATGGATCATTTGCATCACCATACACATACAACACCACAACAGACCCCTCTGGCAGCACCACTTAGCCATTCGGTTAGTAGTGATTCAGCCGAATCTGCACTACTTCCTGTCACAACCTCTGGTCCAACAGAGGAAATCTCATTGCCATATAGTGATGATGTGGAGAAGCTAGAAACAGATGACTCTGCTGTGAAGGACCTTGATGATGTGGAGGTCAAAGACTTGGTTGATGAAGACCTGGACAACCTGAACCTTGATGCAGATGATGGCAAAGATTTAGACTTGGAAACAAATGATCTACATCTTGATGATCTTCTGGAATCTGGAAAGTTTGATCTTATTGCTTATGCAGATCCTGAGCTGAACCTTGAAGACAAAAAAGATATGTTTAACGAAGAGCTGGAGCTGAGTGACCATATAGAAGATGACCATGGAGATACCTCAGACCTTCAGAAAGCCTTGTCTGAAAAAAGAAATGCCAGATGTGGAGGTATATCCTCAGCTCAACCTAAATCAGAGGGCATACAGGGTCCAAGTACTGTCAAGCTAGAAAAGTGTATGCCAAAAGAGGTCCAGGAACATTCTCAGTCTGAAACAATACAAACTGAGGGCCAAGGACTTGTAACCTCAGGGGATGAGCATCAGCCTACGAGTAGTAAAAGTGGTCAAGATTATCTTTTTGAGGAACCTTGTGCAGATGTGCATACTGGTTCTGCTCCAGTGCTGTCAAGTTTGTTGATTAAGGAAAAACTAGAGGACACTAGGAGCAAATCCATAATTTCCCCTATCCTGGGTGACCCAAATGTCCAGACTAATCTGGGCTCAAATGTGAGTATGGTTATGCTGCAAGGACAACCCCAAGAACACGGGATAAACCCTGGAGTAACAATGGGGCACAGGATAGATCCATCTCAAACCCAAAGGGCACTTTTAGGTAATGCAAATTTGATGCAGACTGGTAACCAGCAGGTACCACTTCAAGGCTTTGGACCTCCACAAGGACAAGTGGATCTAAACCTGCCTGTGGTTGGTGGCCAGCAACCTGTTCCCCATCCTGTAAGCCACCAAACTCAACAGGGCATGTTCAATCCTGGGGCTACAGGGCAACAAGGGTCTCAGGCACAACAGGGTCAACAGAACAGGCCTCTTCTGTTAGATGAGCAGCCCCTTCTTCTTCAAGATCTGCTGGATCAAGAGAGGCATGAGCAACAACAGCAAAGGCAGATGCAGGTCATGATTAGGCAACGGTCAAGTGACTCTTTTTTGCCTAACATTGGTAAGCCTAAACTCCACTTTGACTATTTGATAAATTATTTTGTTGTACCTCTACATTGTCAAAGTAATTAAACCCTGACTTAGGGCTGAGCGATATATCGAACGAGATGATCATGCGCATCTTGTCAGTAAAGCTGGTTCCGTGATTTACTGACGAGATGCGCATGACAATCGCAAGCGATATATCGCCCTAGCCCTAACCTGACTTGATTATATATTGTGAGCAGCTCCAAAATTAAAATTTTGTGCGTACTGTTATTGAATATAGTTTTTGTACAATATTTTAATAGGACATTTTTTGCTTACATTTTAAATATTTAGAATGTATGTTTACATTTATCAGGGATGTGATTTTTCCGGGGTTGGTTACTACATGATGATTAAAATCATGCAAATGGCCTTAATCTTTTCGCTGTTTATTTAGGTAATAGCTTGTTTTCTAAAACATCATGGACAGAGCGCTGTACAAGCTCGCAGCGCCATCTGCAGGACAGTTAAAAGCGTTCAAATTATTCAAAGTGCCAAAGGCTAGTGAAATCAGCGCTGAAACGTGTTACTCGACCCAGTGACTTTTTATGAATGGCTGTGAGATTTTGAGATTGCTAGTGCTATCATAAAATTTGCAATGGTTGTGATGTAATTATATAATAGGCTGTAGTCTGACGCGCTACATGTCTGCTGTTACAGTACTGTTTTTAGTTTCGATTCACTGTTAGTACTAGCTGCGCTGTGCTTGGTTTAAGCCGCTTTAATTTGCATTTGGGAACGCAACATTCGTCATTAGAAATGTTTATAAATCTGTTGTTGTTTACAAATAGAAGTTTCAGTGTCACATAATCCTTCAGAAATCATTATAATATGCTAATTTGCTGCTCAAGAAACATTTCTCATTATTATCAATGTTAAAAACAGTTTTGCTGCTAAATATTTTTGGGGAAACAATGATACCACTCAAACATTTGTATAAGATTTTTAAAAAGAAGAGAGAAATTAATAATTTTATTCATCATGCATGAAAGTGTGTGAAGACATTTAAAATGATTTCGATTTAATAAATGCATTAAAAAATTAATTAATATATTTGATAAATGCAGTTCATTAAACTTTGTATTTATCAAAAAATCCAGAAAAATAAAGGGCATCAAGTTTAACATTGATAATCAGAAATGTTTCTTGAGTCAAATAAATTGTAATGATTTCTAAAAGATCATGTCACACTGAAAACTGGAGTAATTATGGAGAAAATTATGCTTTTCATCACAGGAATAACATTAAATTGTATAATATTAAAATTGAAAACTTTTTTTTTTATTATTTGCAATAATATTTCACAATATTGCTGGGGTTTTTTTTGGTAATTATTTTGATCAAATAAATTCAGCCTTGATGAGCAGAAGATATTTATTTCAAAATCATTAATAACTGTAATGTTTCCAAACTTTTGGTAGTTACTTTAATAATAATAACAAATCTATATACTTTACTATAATATATTATAGTACTTTATTATATTATATTGTAATCATGATTATTAAATGCTGCAATTTTTTATTTTTTGTCGGTTACTCCCATTTCCAGAAACGTACAGATAGTCTCAAACATACATTAGGGGAAAAATGAAAATAAAAAAAGGAATTTAACAGTATGTATTATTACAATATAAGATATATCTTTTAATGTGCTAAAATATATATTTGTAATAATAAGTGATGGGGGCGTGGCTTGTGGGTGTGACTTGAGACATGGTCAGATTTTCCTTCTTTATTTTTGTCTCTAGCTGATCACATGCCTGATTTGTGTTTTTTAAGCTTCAGAAACTCAAATACTTAAAAAAAAATAGGTTTGAAATATGAATATAACTGTGATGTATCATAATCATGCAATTTATGTGGTGATTTTTATTACTTTGTAGACTTTGATGCAATTACTGATCCAATCATGAAGGCAAAGATGGTGGCTCTGAAGGGGATTAACAAAGTGATGGTACAGAACAATATGGGCGTGCCACCCATGGTAATTAACAGGTAAACACTTTACTATGTAAACTGGCTCCTCTGAGCAGTTACTACTGTAATACAAAAAGTTATTTATTACCCTGACTGGCCTAATTCTTTACTTACAAGGCCACATGCGATTTTCAGTGGTTCATTTCTCTGTGTCGAGTACTCTCCATGTTTTCCTTTGTAGCAGAATGCAACCGATTCCAGGATCGCATGGCCCTGATACAGCTGGTTTTTCGCAACATTTTTTGGGACCGGTATGTTCACAGGTTTATTTCGTCTTATTACCTTATCTCACCAGCATTAAACCTGTTGTAATGGCATATACAACAATTTCCTTTTAGGATGGAAAGTTGCCACCACAGATTGCGAGACCCAATCCCCCTAACTTTGGACCAGGGTTTGTCAGTAAGTGTTTTTTTTATTATTATTATTATCTTCATCATCATTATTATTATTTTTCAGTATTTACCAATGAGTTGTTTATCAGTAAGTGTTATTTTGTCATTGTAATAATTGTAAATAAAAGTAAATCAATTGAGACTGGACATCCCATAAATCTCACATAACTTTTTATTATCCAGATGAGTTTCAGAAAAAACAATATGAGGAGTGGCTTCAGGAAACTCAACAGCTTCTGCAAATGCAACAGAAGTTTTTAGAGGACCAGATTGGGGCCCACAGAAAATCTAAAAAGGCCCTCTCTGCAAAACAGCGCACTGCGAAAAAAGCTGGACGGGAGTTCCCAGAGGAAGACGCAGAACAGCTGAAACATGTGACTGAACAGCAAAGTGTGGTTCAAAAGCAATTAGAACAGGTAATATAGTTATTTAAAGAAGGATAACTATTAAAATAATCAACCCAAATAGATTAAACCATGTTTAAAAATGTAGTACAACTTTCATTTTAAAGTGGCTTTAATTTCTGTACTTTTTTTATCAACTTGTCAATCAAGTTGGGAGTGGTTCACTTTCGGGGCAACCAGTCAAATTTTTATTTTTATTTTAAGAGCCACCCCCTTGCACACATGCCACTCAACCTAGACAAACTGTCAGTAAGACAACGTGTCACTGCACAGTAAAAAGAATATGCCTTTATTAAAGCAGGGGCTTTTTATTAGAGCGCTGCATTGGGATTGGATCCCACAGGGATTACATTACTTGCCCACCACGGCACTGCCCCCACTGTTGTTTTGAATGTTGTATTTTTTTTTATAGAAATCGTTTACTTCAACTGGAAAACCGTGCGTTACACTAAACTAAAAGCATCTGCTCTGCTCCACACAGCCAGGGTTGCCAGGTCTGCATGCAAAGCTAGCTCATGCCAGTCAAAAACAGCCCAAAGTAGGGCAATGACTAGGGTTGGGTATCGTTTTTTTTTTTTTTTTATACTGGTGCCAAATCGATACTTTTAAAATGGTACCGGTGCCTGAACCGATACTTATAAAAATACAATTACCAATTAATAATTGGATTGGCCATTAGCACTAAACACATGATGTCTTTTTTTATTCATACGTCTGGCGTCCAGCCAGAGCGTGCCCTCGCACAAAAAATCCACATATCCAGTCACAGAAGTAGAAGAACTCATGAAGCTCCAGGAAATCCCCAATATGGTAGTGATGGGAAGTTTGGAACATTTTACTGACTCGGACCTTTGAGTATCGTTCAGCAAAATCAACTAATCTTTTTTCAAGTCATTTCGTTCATTTTAGCAAAATATAATTAAAAATGTTACGCGTTACTTGCCTAACAGTCATCTACTGACACTTAAACCCATGCAATCTCTTGATGTTGTTCATCATCACACTACAAACAATCTCTTACAGCCAACAGAAAAAATTTATTCATTGCTAAACCCATGCAGCCAGAGCCGAAAAGAGAATTGACCTAGTTCATCTCTTGAGTTTTTAGTCTCATCATAAGCTTGCAGCCAGAGCTCACCTTCGGGTTTGAGTCTTCGTTCATCACGTGACAGCCCCATAAGCTAAACCCATGCAGCCAGAGCCGAAAAGAGAATTGATTAGTTCATCTCTTGAGGTTTGAGTCATTCGTTCATCACGTGACAGCCCTCATAAGCTAAACCCATGCAGCCAGAGCCGAAAAGAGAATTGATTAGTTCATCTCTTGAGTCTTCGGGTTTGAGTCATTCGTTCATCACGTGACAGCCCCATAAGCTAAACCCATGCAGCCAGAGCCGAAAAGAGAATTGATTAGTTCATCTCTTGAGTCTTCGGGTTTGAGTCCGTTCGTTCATCACGTGACAGCCTCATAAGCTAAACCCATGCAGCCAGAGCCGAAAAGAGAATTGATTAGTTCATCTCTTGAGTCTTCGGGTTTGAGTCATTCGTTCATCACGTGACAGCCCCATAAGCTAAACCCATTCAGCCAGAGCCGAAAAGAGAATTGATTAGTTCATCTCTTGAGTTTTTCGAGTCGTTCGTTCTTTTGTCACGTGATGTGACAGCATTGGATAGAGAAATTAGTTAATTTGCAACCTCCCTTACAAACGGGTGCATTGTTGTTATTATTATTATTATTATTATTATTTACTCTTACAGTTACATGTTGCGTTACTGGTCTCAAAATGCAGTTTTTTCTTCAAACTTTTTTTTCCTACCACGTTCACATGACAAGCTAATAACATGGTTGTCAGCATTATAATAGCTGCTTTTTGCGGTGCAAATTTTGTTTATTTACTCTGCTCATTCGAAATCGGATAGCCTACAGATGAAGTAGCATTGTAAGATTACATTTGTTTGAATGCAGTATTGAGAGAGCGAATGCGTGTGAACAAGTGTTGTAGTACTTGTTTAAATCATGCTTTCAGCTGAAAATATTCAGTATCTAGACTAGAAGCAACGAACAAATTCCTTGAGAACTATAACTTCCCGCTCATGTCCATTGCCAGTTTTGGCCCGTAGGCCGCCTGTTGCCGACCACTGCTATAGGATGTTGCGCATACGCGACTGAACAAATCACTCCCCGAGACGACTCGTTCTTCCTGAGTCACATTAAAGATCCGTTCAAAATGAACGAATCGTTTAAGAACGACCCATCACTACAATATGGACAAAGGCATTGCTATCGCTGTAACAGAGTAAACAGAAGATATAAACGTTTTGAATGATAAAACAAATACAATAAACACTCGACTATGGCAATGTATAGTTTATCGGTGTTACTCAATCATCAATTTCATAATAATCAACCTATGGCAACAGTTTAAAAGTAGCCCAATTTTGTAAAAAAAAAAAAAAACAGGACTTGACAAACCTGCATCCAAAACGAGCTGTCAGATTTGACTGATCACGGGTCGAGAGTAAGGAGAGATGACTGACAAGACCATGCCGGAAGATTTGCTGCTCAACAGATCCTGAGTTCATTGACAAATATCTTATGTAAAATGTGCTCCCTTTACAAAGAGTATATGTGATTGCAAAAACGAACAATGAGCGCTCATTCAAAAGTTATTTGAATACCACACATTGACAGCGGCTCCCTGGTGCTTTTTTTGTCAATGGAGTGGAAAGTATGTACATCTAGGGCCTCATTTATGCTTTGACATTAACACTAACAACCTGGTATTTGGTCAACATTTTTCAGAATAATATAAACCGCATCTGTTGTTCACACTTATTTCTCTCTCTGTTTCTGATTTAGATACGAAAGCAACAGAAAGAACATGCTGAGCTCATTGAGGAATATTGTGTAAAGCAGCAACAGCACCTCCAACCTGGTGTGATGGGTCCAAAGAAGGCCATGCCAGGAATGCAAGGACAGGCCACTGGAATGATGCCTGTTGGACCCCTAATAGGGCAGCCTATGAGGGGTTCTATGTTGCCAATGCAACAACCCCACTTTGGTAAGCCTACTCAAATGCCCAGTGTGCCAGGTTGGCATCCAAGTGCTGCTGGACCAATGGGTGGACCCAGGATGCCACCTCACCTGCCCCCTCACATGCCACTGCCTAACCCCACTCAGCCTCTTCAGGCACCTCCCCCTATGGCTCCAGGAGGTAAACCTGGGCAGCCTGGCCCTGTAGCTGGAAGTAATGGTGGAGGATCCAGCAGTAGTGCCCCTCATGTAAAGTTTGATGATAATAATCCATTTAGTGAAGGCTTCCTGGAGCGGGAGCACCGTGAGCGCCTTCGAGAGCAGCAGGAAAAACAGCGGGTGCAGCTCATGCAGGAAGTGGAGAGACAAAGGGCTTTGCAGAGGCTAGAGCTGGAGCAGCAGGGCTTGGGGCTTGGCCCCAACAACAGTGGGGGTGGTCTTGCCCAGATGCCCTTCTATAATTCTGACCTATCACAGGAATTCATGCAGACACCCAGGCCTCAACAGCAACAACAGCAAATGTTCCCTCAACAAGGAAATATGCCTTTAGACTTTGTGGGTCCAGGTCCAGCCTTTTTGCAGGGTGGCGAGCGCAGACCTATGCCTGGGAATGGCTCCTTTGGTCCAGATATGGGTCCTAAATTTCAATCTAAGAACCCCATTATCCATGGTTTCTCCCCAGGTCAGCCGCGTGCACCTGGATTTGGAGGGCTTGGAATGCCACCCCACAGTGTAGGTGAAGCTTGCTCATTTGGAATGGATTCCACAACCCCTTTACCTCCTAATTTCCCTGGGTCAGGGCAGTCCCTCATCCAACTCTACTCCAACATCATCCCTGAGGAGAAGGGCAAAAAGAAAAGAATTCGAAAGAAGAAGCTGGATGATGATCCAGATTCAGTCAAAACTCCTTCTACACCACATTCTGACATAACTGCCCCACTTACACTGTGTGTATCAGACACCTCTTCAACTCCTACACATAATGTTGCCATCATGGGAGACAAGGACACTTCAGAGTTTTCCAACCCCATAAGTTCTATGACTGGCCAGCCACCATCCTCTGAGCTGGAGAACCCACTCTCTGGAGGTACTCCACTTGGGCGACAGTCCAGCGTGGGCTCTGAGGCAGAGCGAGGCCTCCTCCATGATATCAAGCTGGAAAAGTTAGAGACCAGTGTGTGCCAGAAGGCAGAGGGAGAGGTAGTGACTGGCAAAAGTGCAGGAGGAACTGGTATAGTAAAGACGGAAGAGGGCAATGAGATAATCTCCCCCAGCCCACCATCCCAGAATCCAGCTCAATGCACCAAAGTGGACACTGGGAATGAGCTACTCAAATACCTTCTAAAGAACAAGAGCACGCCTCCTTCTTCCTCAACACCTCTCATACACCAGATGTCCAATGACAGTATGCGATCAGAGGATGAGGGGCTAACAGACAGTAAAAGCTCTTTAAGACTGTACAGCACAGATTCTTCGGTAAGAGCTTTATGGTTATCTCACTATACAGCTGGTTAAAAATGTGAAGCTAAAAATCATAATCTTGAATATGTAAACACTTTTGTAAATGTAGATAGATAAGATGACATGAAATTACTGCATTTTTGTTTTGTGATGTTTAAATATGTTAAAGATCTTTACGCATCCTTTTATAATTCAGTAATTAATTTGCCCTTTTTCCAAAATGTTTAGTGAAATGCAAATACAGATTGAATAATCTGGCCATCTTTTCACATTTAATACTTTATTGGTTGGTTGATAATGTAGGATGTCAATAAAGTAGCATTTTGCAAAGCACAAAATTGTGAAATTGTGAAGTGAGATTTGATTGATGTTCATTAGCTAGGCTTGGTCTGTCTTGTTTTCTTGGAGCTAAAAGAGTTGTTCATTGTCTATAGAGTGGCTTAAATAGCCATTTGACAGGCAATCCAGATTTGGAGCCTTCTGTGCCAGAGCAATGCAAAAAAAAACAACGCAACAAGCGGGCACCAAAGAATGGGGCTGAGAAACCGCTGTCACGCTGGAAAAAGAGGAAGAAGGATGGTGAAGAGAGACAGGCTGTGTACACCAACACAGACACACTGATGACTCAGCTCAGTCAGGTAAATACTATACTACTATAAATACTACTATAGTATAGTATAGTAGTATTTATAAAAACCTATAAATACTACTATACACAGAATCTATCTCAAGATCAACTTATGTTAATGCAAGACTTGAATTGACATGTAATTTATTGTTTACAGTAGAGTATGCAATTATAACCAAGATGAAGATATACAGGTGCATCTCAAAAAATTAAAATGTTGAAAAATGTACAACATTTACAAAATTACACGTTTTTCTTGTAACTTATTTCAAAAGTGAAAATTTAATCTATTTTAGATTCATTACATGTAAAGTAAAACACTTCAAAAGTTGTTTTTGTTGTTTTGATGATTAGAGCTTACAGCTAATGAAAGTCAAAAATCAGTATCTCAAAATATTAGAATATTTACATTTGAGTTTCAATAAATGACCATCCATACAGTATACGTTCTGGGTTTCTCCTGTTCTTTGAAACCACAATAATGGGGAACACTGCTGACTTGGCAATGGTCCAAAAGACAATCATTGACACCCTCCACAAAGAGGGTAAGTCACAGAGGGTCATTACTGAAAGGGGTGGCTGTTCAAGGAGTGCTTTATCAAAGTAAATGCAAAGTTGACTGGGAGGAAGAAATTGGGTAGGGAAATGTGCACAAGCAACAGGGATGACCGCAAGCTTGAGAATACTGTCAAGCAAAGCCGATTCAAACACTACGTTGGAAGAGCTTCACAAGGAGTGAACTGAAGCTAAAGTCAGTGCATCAAGAGTCACCACGCTCAGACATCTTCAGGAAAAGGGCTACCAAGCCACTTCTGAAACAGAAACATCATCAGAAGCATCCACTGTCCACTGTGTTTTCTGAAGTCCAGTCAACGCAGCCATCTACCAGGAAATTTTAGAGCACTTCATGCTTCCTTCTGCTGACAAGCTTTATGGAGATGCTGATTCATTTTCCAGCAGGACTTGGCACCTGCCCACACTGCCAAAGGTACCAAAATCTAGTTCAATGACCATGGTGTTACTGTGCTTGATTGACCAGCAAACTCGCCTGACCTGAACCCCATAGAGAATCTAGATTAGAGACACCAGACCCAACAATGCAGATGACCTGAAGGCCGCTATCAAATCAACCTGGGCTTCCATTACACCTGAGCAGTGCCACGGGCTGATTGCCTCCATGCCACGCCGCATTGATGCAGTAATTCATGCAAAAGGAGGCCCAACCAAGTATTGAGTGCATAGAAATGAACATACTATTCAGAAGCCTGACATTTCTGTTTAAAATATCCTTTTTTTATTGATCTTATGTAATATTCTAATTTTCTGAGACACTGAATTTTGGGTTTTCATTATCTGTAAGCTGTAATCATAAAAATGTCAAGAAATAAAGCCTTGAAATATTTCACTCTATGTGTAATGAATCTATATAATATATGGGTTTAACTTTCTGAAATTAGTGACAAAAAATATTGACCTTTTTCATGATATTCAAATTTTTTGAGATTTACCTGTATACATTTGATGTGTAGACTTATTGATCATTATGGTCATCTCTGGAAAGTAGTTTAATTAGAGCTTATGCAGTGTATAAACCGTATGTCCATTCACCAACTTGGTTTATGACTGAAACCGCCAAGAAAAAAAAATAGTGAGATGCTGGCATTGGATGTTTACATCATCGTTTGCATGTTATTGTTGTTTCGCTCAAGTCATGTGTCCTCCATACTCATCCTTTCAGCAGCTGTCTATGCCGCCCCTGATGGAGCCTTTGATTGGGGTAAACTTTGCACATTTTCCCCCATATGGCAGTGGGCAGCTGAATGGAGAGAACAGGCTCTCTGGAACTTTTGGAAGTGCATCACTGGATGGCGTATCTGATTACTACTCGCAACTCATCTATAAGGTTTGGCTTTTACAGCCTTCACTTCCTTTTCTATACTGTGTAGACATGGTGAATTTGCAGATTTGTTTTCATTTAAGTTTTCTTTTTTGTTGTTGTTGCCTGTTTGGTCTTGTAGCAGAACAATCTTAGCAATCCTCCAACGCCTCCCGCCTCACTGCCCCCCACACCACCACCTGTTGCCAAGCAGAAGTTGTTGAATGGTTTTGCCACTGTGGAAGAACTGGCCAGGAAGGCAGAAGTTTTGGGTAAGCATGAAGGTGTTGGTGTATTTTTAATGGCAATGTCAGTTTCAATCCCATTGTTTTATAACAGATTTAGACAGAACAGAAAATAAAATGGCTTTCATGAAGGTTATCATGGGGAGGCTAAAGGTTGACCAACAATTTCTGAAGGTTAAGCACATCCTTTCACTGGAAAAAAAAATGTAGACCCATGTACGCACACATTAGGAAACAACACTGAAAAACTCAAGTAGTTCAATGTGTATAAAAAATCTTGAGTTAGACTTTACCTGTAAAATGCTTTTATTATAGTTCATCATAGACAAGAAAATATGAAATGTTTCAAATCACAGGTGTAATATGGCATATTATAGTGTAGGTATTTTTTTTTATTATAATTATACATAATCTATTTTAAAAATCCCTTTTTGGTGGTCTGTATTTATTTGTGATTATGTCTCAGTTTCTAAAAGCTTGGGTCAGAAGCAGCTCACTACTCCATTCAAAGCTGAAGATGACCTGCTGGGATACACCACTCATGGCCCAAAGACTGTTGATGTTCCTGCTTCACTTCCCACTCCACCCCACAACAACCAGGAGGAACTTCGGTAGGTTTTCAGGGCTTTTTACACATTGTTTTGTCTCATGTAGCCAAACGTTTGGCTATTAACATAAAGCCATATAGTTTATTCTGGCCAAGAGCCCTCACTTTGCATTTGCATTTAATAAGCATTTGTGCTCAATTACATCTAGTTGCGATATGCATGAGATCACGTTTTGACCCTGAGATTACCTATTGTTGACCATAAAATCTTGGTTTAGGTTAGTATGCATATAATGGTTCTGTCCCTGTGTGTCTTAAATAGGGGTCAGGAGCATTGTGTCGACAGGGAAACTCCAGACAGTTATGTCCCATCATCCTCTCCTGAGAGTGTGGTTGGCATGGAGATCAGCCGTTATCCAGATCTCTCTAGAGTTAAAGAGGAACCGCCATCCCCTGCTGTCTCTCCAGTCATCCCCATACTTTGCAGTGCCAGTGGTAAAGGTAATCTGAAGAGAGTAATAAGAAAGACTAGTAAGCTACCTGCTGAGATAGCATATTAAGACATTGTGTGTGTGCACTTGATGCGAAAGCTGTTTTAGAATATTGACAGATTAGACAAAAATATAAAGATAATGACGCTAATATAATGTGCTAGCATTTGTCTTCTGTATCGACATATAGAAGGTAGACATAATAGAGTGTAACAGTGCCCGCCCCCTTTTCAGTGACACTTGTTTGGAAGCATTTTTCCCATAGGGATATTTAAAAGTCTTTGTTAAAGCCTTATAAGCCATGAACCAAGCCAACCAGATACAGGAAAGAATCACAACATTACAGAATTTTATTTGAAGCAAAAAATCTGATAAAAAGACAAAAGGTACAACACCTTGTATTTGCTACAGTCCCATTTGAAGCTTTGTGAATAACAATACTTAAAAAACGATGGATAAATATAAGTTGTTGGTCATATATACAGAAACAGTATTAAAGTTAATTGCAATACATGCATATACAGGTACATCTCAAAAAATTAGAACATCATGAAAAAGGTCAATATTTTGTTCACTCATTTCAGAAAGTGAAACCCATATATTATATAGATTCATTACACATAGTGAAATATTTCAAGCCTTTATTTCTTGAAATGTTAATGTTTATGGCTTACAGATAATGAAAACCCAAAATTCAGTGTCTCAGAAAATTTAGAATATTATATAAGATCAATAAAAAAAGGATATTTTAAACAGAAATGTCAGGCTTTTGAAAAGTATGTTCATTTCTATGCACTCAATACTTGGTTGGGCCTCCTTTTGCATGAATTACTGCATCAATGCGGCGTGGCATGGAGGCAATCAGCCCGTGGCACTGCTCAGGTGTAATGGAAGCCCAGGTTGCTTTGATAGCGGCCTTCAGGTCATCTGCATTGTTGGGTCTGGTGTCTCTCATCTTCCTCTTGACAATAACTCATAGATTCTCTATGGGGTTCAGGTCAGGTGAGTTTGCTGGCCAATCAAGCACAGTAACACCATGATCATTGAACCAGCTTTTGGTACCTTTGGCAGTGTGGGCAGGTGCCAAGTCCTGCTGGAAAATGAAATCAGCATCTCCATAAAGCTTGTCAGCAGAAGGAAGCATGAAGTGCTCTAAAATCTCCTGGTAGATGGCTGCGTTGACTGTGGACTTCAGAAAACACAGTGGACCAACACCAGCAGATGACATGGCAGCCCAAATCATCACTGACTGTGGAAACTTCACACTGGACTTCAAGCAACATGGATTCTGTGCCTCTCCACTCTTCCTCCAGACTCTGGGACCTTGATTTCCAAATGAAATGCAAAATGTACGTTTATCTGAAAAGAGGACTTTGGACCACTGAGCAACAGTCCAGTTCTTTTTCTCTTTAGCCCAGGTAAGATGCTTCTGACAATGTTTCTGTTTCAGAAGTGGCTTGGTAGCCCTTTTCCTGAAGACATCTGAGCGTGGTGACTTTTGATGCACTGACTCCAGCTTCAGTCCACTCCTTGTGAAGCTCTCCCAAGTGTTTGAATCAGCTTTGCTTGACAGTATTCTCAAGCTTGCGGTCATCCCTGTTGCTTGTGCACCTTTTCCTATCCAATTTCTTCCTTCCAGTCAACTTTGCATTTAATATGCTTTGATACAGCATTCTGTGAAGAGCCACCCCTTTCAGTAATGACCCTCTGTGACTTACCCTCTTTGTGGAGGGTGTCAATGATCGTCTTCTGGACCATTGCCAAGTCAGCAGTGTTCCCCATTATTGTGGTTTCAAAGAACAAGAGATACTCCGAATTTATACTGTATGGATGGTTATTTATTGAAACTCAAATGTATATATTCTAATATTTTGAGATACTGGATTTTTGACTTTCATGTGCTGTAAGCTCTAATCATCAAAATAAAATAAAAAAAAAACTTTTGAAATGTTTTACTTTACATGTAATGAATCTAAAATATAGGAAAGTTTCACTTTTTGAAATCAGTTACAAGAAAAAAATTACTTTTTCACGATATTCTATTTTTTAGATGTACCTGTATAATAATTTTTTGAGAGCATAGGAAGACTGACTTGATTGTAATTTATGGTGCTTCATGGGAATGGGTGGAGCTCTCTTTTGGTGCACTTTACTTCTGATGATTCTCTGATTAGTGGAATATCCTGTACAGCATCACGGGTAATGTAGATTTTTGCCACAAATTCAAACAGATGAGTTAAACAAAAATATATTCAATCAATTAACAACCTTGAAGCTCACAAAAGGAATGTCCTTAAAGGTTTATCAGTTGTTGTTAAAAAAAGTATTTCCCTATATTAGGCTTCATGCTAAGACACCTGGATCTCAACAATGCTAATGTTTTGTACAACAGCATAATTGCTTGTCTAATATTGTGTACATATTCAATACAGTAAAAAAAAATTAAAGTTAAGTGTAATTTACTTTTAGTATGTGTAACTTGTTGTTTTGCTTGTAGGTTCTGAAGCCAGGCAGTGGGAAGTCAAGACAGAGCCACCTAGCAGTTTCTTTGCATCGCAATTTGAACAGCTCTCTACATGCGCACAAACTGACCTGGTATCTGTATCTGTTACCCTGAACCCAGTGGCAGCACAAGTAAGTGTTTGCAATTATATTAGCCATTCTGTAGCAGTAATAACTTGTTCAAAGCAATAATGATTACATCTCACCTCTGACCATATGCCTGCTTATGTCCCAGAACATTCAAGGAGTTGTGTCAGCACTGGCGAACATGTTTTGTGTGTCCATACCCGGGAACATTGAGGTGATTTGCTCTCCAGGCCCAGAGCACCGCAGCTCAATAGACATGTTGAGTGAACTTAAGGTACCCCCTCAAACGGCCCTGTTCCAACAACAACCTGGTATGAGGCTCCACAGACCACCAGGTGCCCCACTATCACACCAGACATTCAGGGAGGGTGAGTATATGTAAAACAAGACAGGCAATCATTTCACCCACATCAACAGACAGACTTCTAGACTTCTACTCATTCATTGTCAACATCTTTAAATATAGGAAAATAAAAAAATTCAGTATCTCAAAAAAGTATAATATTCCATTTTGAGCTTGATTAGTTTGATTAATTTTGAGTATACATACTGGGTACCTCCTGGGCTAGTTTGGAACATGCAACCATAATTATGGGGAAGACTACTGACTTGACAGTTGTCCAGAAGACGATCATCGACACCCTCCACAAGGAGGGTAAGCCACAGAAGGTCATCGCTGAAAGGGCGGGCTGTTCACAGAGTGCTGTATCGAAATATATTCATTGAAAGTTGACTGAAAGGAAAAAGTATGGCAGGAAAAGGTGCATAAGCAACAGAGATGACCGCAGCCTTGGGAAGATTGTCAGGAAAAAACAATTCAAGAACTTGGGAGAGCTTCAAGAGCCACCACGCTCAGACGTCTTCAGGAAATGGGCTACAGCTGTCACATTCCTAGAACCAAGCCACTCCTGGACCAGAAACAACAAAAGAAGCGTCTCACCTGGGTTAAGGAGGAAAATAACTGGACTGTTGCTCAGTGGTCCACAGTCCTCTTTTCAGGAAAAAAGTTAATTTTGCATTTCATTTGGAAATCAAGGTCCCAGAGTCTGGAGGAAAACCGGAGAGGCACAGAATCCAAGTTGCTTAAAGTCCAGTGTGAAGTTTCCACAGTCAGTGATGATTTGGGCTGCCATGTCATCTGCTGGTGTTGGTCCACTGTGCTTTATCAAGTCTAAAATCAATGCAGCTGTCTACCAGGAGATTTTAGATCACTTCATGCTTCCATCTGCTGACAAGCTTTTTGGAGATGCTGATTTTATTTTGCAGCAGGACTTAAGACCTGCCCAAAGTGCCAAAACTACTTCTAAGTGGTTTGCTGACCGTGTTATTACTGTGCTTGATTGGCCAGCCAACTCGCCTGACCTGAACCCCATGGAAAATCTATGGGGTATTGTCAAGAGGAAGATAAGTAACATTCGACCAAACAATACAAACGAGCTGAAAGCCACTATCAAAGCAACCTGGGCTTCAATAATGCCTCAGCAGTACCACAGACTGATCGCCTCCATGCCTCGCTGCATTGAAGCAGTAATTCATGCAAAAGGAGCCCTGGCCAAGTATTGAGTGTATAATTAAACCTACTTTGGAGATCTTGAACATTTGTTTTTACATTTTTTTGATTGATCTTTGAGAAAATAGTCAAATTATTTTAGATACTGAATTTTTTATTTTCCTAAGCTGTGTCATAACCATCAGAATTAAAGCAAAAAAAAAAACTCTTGAAATATTTCAGATTGTGTGCAATGACTCTAGAATATAAGAAAGTTTGCTTTTTTCAATTAAATGACAAAAAATAAATAGCTTTTCCATGATATTCTAATTTTTTGAGATGCACCTGTATATGTTCATGTTTTAAAGACAGAAGTGAGCTATAAATGCAATTCATTGTGATTAATTTGCTAAGTAAGTGGTATATACTATTTTACGGATTGGTTGAAATAAGTTGATGGATGTAATTTGTCAGAAATCTCTTCAATTTAAGTTTTCTTTTCGACTTCATGATTTGTAGGTTTCATTGATATGTTTCTTTTATTCCAGGTTCAACTGTGGTCAGACCAGACTATCATTTGGGTGGAAGCAGTCCAGGGCTTAAACCACAGTGGTGCTTCAATTGCAGGGTTGTGGTTCTTGGAAATGGCGTTCGGAAGTCCACCAAAGACCTGCCAATAAATAAGCAGGTACAAAGTTAAGACTGCCAAATTACCTTTCCCAGATGAGTGTCATTTATAGCATATGTATTCTAGTTTCTCATGGATGCCTTGAGTCATTAGATCTCATATCACTACCCAAGGGCATCATGTTTGCTCAATCAGTTGGTGTGGGTCTAGACTGCATCCTCTACACATAGCACTGAAGAAGGCTGGAGCCGAAGGCCACAGAGCACTTGAAAATGTTCAACCCCCTCAAAGTCCCTCAAGGAGGCACAGAAAAATTATGCTAATACAGTCCCTGATGGGAAGTGAAAATCCACCCCTCTGCAGTCACTGGGTTAACTGACATTACCCAAGGGATTGTGTGTACCAAGGCACATTTTGTTAAAGGCCGTGAGATACCCAAGTTCAAAAAGAGTTAAGCCCATTTCAGGTCATTTAATTCATGGGACACCTTTGATGTCTCCCACCCTTTCCTTTTAATAGTATGCAAATCTAATTCCTTATGGCATCAACAAAGGTTTGCAACATATGCAAGCTTTGATCTCTTGCCAGTGAGGCACTTCGATCTAATGATAATTTGTGACAGTAGATGGGAAATGGCATGCCCTGTCACCCATCCCCCCCCATTTTACATTTTCTGCCTAGGGTGAGCCTGATCTTACAGATGTTCTTTCTGCAGGGCCATGGAGGAGCTGAGTGGACCCTTGTCTTCTGCAGCCATAATTGCTTTGTTCTCTATTCAGCGGCCATGCAGACTAAATTGGTAGATGGCAAGGTAAGTAGAAACCACAACAAATCAGGTTATAAAGTCATCCACTGCCTGAAACTATAACAGCCAGCTTGTGTTATGCTTTCATACTGAAAGTGTGGGATCTGCTGCTGTATTTAGAAAGCTAAGTGAGGCTACTCACTCATGATACTCACTCTTCTTTAGTAACGGCCATAAATTCTTGATTGGTTATCAAGAGACCAGTGCGAATTATTACACATTTCATCATTAAATTGAACATGCATTAAGTATTTTATCACTGTTAATTTTAAAACATTGTCTAAAGTTTAAAAACATGTAAACTTCCTGAGACTTTAAGAACACTAAATGGTCGCAACTAGGCCTGTCACGATAATGAAATAACTGCCTAATCGCGATTATTTGATTATTGTGCTTTTTATACGGCACAAGGGGGAGTCATACACCAAAAGAATCAGTTTGGTTTTCATGTGAGGGACAGAATTATATTTGCATTGTTAAATTAAAGTTTACAGAAACTCATCTTCCTTCTGCTGCAGCTGTCAGTCATTCTCTGCTCAGCATTCAAACAGCAAGTCACGTTCAGTTATGACAGTCAGCATGATACAACTCTCTCTCCAAGATGATATATTCCCATTATAATACTTTATTTGTAGATAAAGGTCTGGGGATTTGCATAAAATAACTATATCTTGCTAGAATTCATTGCTCTCTCATTTCTCTTCTCTTTGTTTGTACCTTGTGGAGTGCAGCTTTATGTTGCTTCAAGCACATCATTCTGCACCCTAGATGTGCATAAGCACTGTGACTCCATGTTACTTCAAGGGCACCAATCTGCACCCTACATGTGCATAAGAACTTTGTGTTGGTCTGTTTGAAGCGTTTCACATGATCAAAGTTTTGAACTCAGAAAGATTATTAGAAGCCTGTATTTTTCGCACTTTGCTGCTAAATTATACAGTCAGCTAGTTTAATTTCATATTTTTATTCAAATTTATTTTTTCTCTGTAATGAGGAAGTGAGTATTTAGGAGGGCAGTGACGGTGGCAGATTTTTACCACCGCGGTGGTAATGGACCAACTACTGCCGGTGGCGCGGTGTTGTGAAAAATAAATAAATGAGGCTCGATCATCTACAACAAACATACATGTTTATTTTAGCACTTACGTCAGTGAACACAGCCTGCAAAACACTAAAATAAATATAAAATAAATAAGACAGTTAAATAAAAAAGTATTTTTTTACGCGAGCGGCGCGACGAGAACCCATTACAATCAGTGATGCGGTCTATACCAAATGCGCCATACAACACGACAAATCCCTCACAGTAAACTGCGTCGTCCTATTTATGACGTACTGACACAAAGTTCAAATGTCCTGTAGACAGACTCAACCTGTTGTGTTGCGACGCGGCGTCCAGTTTAGACACGGTTCACTGTTCTGCGTTAACTCCTCGTCTGCTGCACGCGCTCTCTGTGGAATAGGAATTGCGGCGTATGTTACCACATTTCTTGTTAACGTCTTTCATTTACCGCTGTCTCGTTCGTATTTGGCAAGTTTGGAGAAAGCCTCACCAACTGCCCAGCCACACCTGCCCAGCCGGGAGTTTGCGATCACATGAACTTGAAGACACTTGTACAAACGCGGATGGGTGACATGAATGGAAATTATTCCAGATCGGCGATTTAGTATTTGGTTTCCCAATAAGGTCCATCGCTCATTATGAAATATGCTGAATGCAGAATAAACTGTATTTTCTTGCACTCAAACTTGCCAATCTAAAGGAAACGCCGTGTATGGCGTTTGAGGTGATTTTTGAATTAGCATAGATTTATAGTCTAAATAAAACAATTTGCAACCGTTACTATTATTACACTTGCTTACAAAACTTTGTATTATGCTTGTTATAGAGTGTGTGACGTCACGTGTACTACCGCCGGTGGCAATGCACAACCACGGTGGCAACCGACCACCGCCGGTGACGCCGGCCACCATCACAGCCCTAGTATTTAGTGGATTGTGTTTAACAAGGGGGTTAAAAAAGAGTGAATATTAGTTCCACAAACACAGTATTGATATTCTGTGGTGTAGAAAAAAAATTGCGCTGATGTTGGATCGGTATTGGCCGATTCTGGAATACTCTGTAATCTTACACTGCAAAATTATAACTAAAGAGAGATTAAAAGATAACATCATAATTATTTACTAAACCCTTAAATTAATAACAATTATATTATGAAATCCATAAAAAACAGATAATTAATTGTGATAATCGGCATAATTAATCGTCAGCCTAATTTAATAATCGTGACAGTCCTAGTCGCAACAGTATTTTTTATATATCTGAAGTGCTACTGGTGCCATTTTCTTTAGGAGAACAGTCTTATTGCCCAAAGAATACAGACTCAAAATTCATTTTTGTCTTTGATGTCTCTTGTTCTCACAGTCAAACTTGCCTCCAACATCTAACTCTGAAGACAAGCAGAATCCTACTAAGGTGCTTCATCAATACAGTAACAATATATCAGATCTTGATGTGCACTGTTTGGCCCAGCTGCAACCTAAGCACTCTCCACCTTCAACTACGATAATATCCTTCCCCTCAATTACTTCTGAGACACTCAGAGGAGATAGCAAGTCTGAGACACTCAAGGTCACAGTCAAGCTAAAGCCTCGGCCACGAGCGGGACATAACGGTGGGGACGAGCCTCGGTATTTAATAGGAAAGCGCTTTAAGGCTCTACGATGGAGAAAGTGGAGCATTCAAATTATGGGGCCTAAGGGCAACTACCACCTGCCGGAGGAGGAAGAGGTTGATGAACTACTGAAAAAACTGGGGACGTCTCTTAGGCCTGAGCCCATGCCCAGAGACTTGCGCCGCTGCTGCTTTTGCCACGAAGAAGGTGACGGGTGCACTGATGGGCCGGCCCGTCTGCTAAATCTTGATCTGGACTTATGGGTTCACCTTAACTGTGCCCTGTGGTCTACTGAAGTCTACGAGACCCAGGCTGGAGCTCTCATTAATGTAGAGCTGGCCCTGAGGAGAGGCCTATCAGTGCGCTGTGCGTACTGTCAGCAAACCGGTGCCACAAGTGGCTGCCACCGCTTGCGTTGCACTAATGCGTACCATTTCACTTGCGCCCTTAAAGCACAGTGCATGTTCTTCAAAGACAAGACTATGCTGTGCTACCTCCACAGACCCCGAGTAACTGGCTCAATAGGAGGTGGGCTGGCATGGACTGAGCATGAACTCCGCTGCTTTGCAGTGTTCCGCAGGGTCTACGTACAGAGGAACGAGGCACGGCAGATCGCCAGCATCATCCAGAGGGGTGAGCGGGAGAACACTTTCCGTGTAGGCAGCTTGGTATTCCATGCAGTCGGTCAGCTGCTCCCTCAGCAGATGCAGGCCTTCCACTCGATGTCTGCCATTTTTCCTGTGGGCTACGAGGCCAGCCGGATCTACTGGAGCATGCGTCATGGCAACCGTCGTTGCCACTACGTGTGCTCCATCGATGAGAAAGACAGCGAACCTGAGTTTATCATCCGTGTGGTGGAGCAAGGTTATGATGACTTGGTTCTTACTGGATCCTCGCCAAAAAGTAAGCAGTTGCACCTAATGACTTTTACATTTACACTGTTAACCAGTTCTGGGTTTTTTCCCTCAGAGATGTATGGTACAGATCTAGATGCATGTGTATAAACAACAATGAAAGTGTATAAACGAGAATAGAAATCAGATTTTGCATTGTAGATAAGATGACATTAAGCCTTTTAGTGTAAAAGAAGTCATCTGAGAAAACTCTGTTGAATTCTCCATTTTGTGGAAGGGGGAAACTATGTAAGAATTTCCTCATGTTATGGTACAGGTGTGTGGGATAAAGTTCTGGAGCCCGTGGCTGAGAGAAGAAACGAGACCGGATCTCTGAAGCTCTTCCCAATTTACCTGAAGGGAGAGGATCTGTTTGGACTGACTGTATCTGCTGTTACCAGGATTGTAGAATCTGTAAGTGATAGTCAAATTATGTTTTTAAACAGTTATTGACTAACGAATGCTCTGATTTAGCACTTGACAGATAGAAGATGTATTTTGTGGTTGTGGAAAGAGACGTGGTAAATGTAAATTTGAGTGAAAACAGCAAATTAGATTTCTAAAAGCACAAATGGACCAACTTCTTTTAAATTCTCATTGTTGATTGGATGTCTACTTCTCAACTTTTGGATCTGTCGGAGTACCCAGTGATCTTTGCACACGACCACTTTTCTATTTACATGACATTATCTCCTGTATTAAGCTTTTAAGTGTGAATGAAGACTGCAAATGTACATAGAGCTTTGAATTTAACAAACTTCTAAATATGTGTTCAGTAGTTCCTAAGTAAAATACAAAACAATGAATTGTTGTGCTTCTAATTAAGTGATACAAATCAGTTGCAAAGTTGTCTTATAAAATATGATTTCAAAGCAGCATTGTATTTTGTAAAAACATATTTTGCGTGCATTGTCACTGAGCTGTGGCATTTCTTAGACCTGGGACAGTATTCCATACTTACTTCCTGTCTGGTACATGTGTTTTCAAGTGGCCAAGATCACAAGTGTGGGTAATGGAACAGGCCCTAGTTTTTTTTTTTGTTTTTATGCCATAAAATTAAATTTGCTGAAAAAAATTATCCACATAGTTTTTTTTGTATTAAAAACCCTTATTTTTGTAAACATTGCTTTTTTAGTAATGGTGTTATAACGTTAATCTTTGCTTTTAGCTTCCTGGAGTTGAAGCATGTGAGCTGTACACGTTCCGTTATGGCCGTAACCCACTGATGCAGCTGCCCTTGGCCATCAACCCTTCTGGATGTGCCCGCTCTGAACCAAAAGCTTGCACACATGTCAAGAGGTTCGTGTTAAGGTATTCTGTATAATTTAAACTTTCTTTTCCGTCCATGTTTGTATTGGATTTCCTGCTTTCCCTGTGTTCTGTGAATGAACATCCATTCATGTCCCGCTTTAGCCTGTGAGCTTGGTTTGCTGTGACTTAACATGGCCCTCAATCAATCATTAAGCATCCATTTTAATATGAAAAGACAGAGACTAGGGGATAAGAATTGGCTTATTTTGAGTTGGACATGGACAGAAATTAATGCAATTCAGTGAAGTTAAAACCAACGGATTATCAAAAAATTATGAATAAAAAATTTGTTTGTGAAATCAGACTACATTGTTAATGTTGCGTGTTTGTGTATACATCTTGTTTGTTTAATGTCTTTGCATTATTTCATTGCAATCTTTCTCTGCACATTCAAAAACGGCTCAGATAAATTAATTAGTTTTACTGTGGCACTGTAGATTCAGCATAACGGCAGAAAAGACTGTTATTAGAGTATAATACTCTAGTATACTGTTGGAGTGTTTCTGTTAGTATGTTTGGTCCACTTCAGCAGAAGAATGCAACACCGGTATTTGAATGTTCATTAATGGAAGTAAACAGCATAAATGTCTTCACAGTTTTTTGAATAAATGACCTCAAAAATGATTCTGAATAGGACCCAATATAAGCCAGTCCTGTTTGTTTGTTTTTAAATGAGGCACATATGCTTGTGTTTCTGATGCAGGCCTCATACCCTCACCAGCTGTAGCTCCTCTAAGACCCTGCAGAGCACCGGGAACCCGGCTGAGATGGGTGTTGCCCTGTACAGCAAGCAGTTCGTCCATTCCAAGTCCTCTCAGTATCGACGGATGAAGGCTGAGTGGAAGTCCAACGTCTACCTGGCTCGTTCACGCATACAGGTAGAAAGATCATTATGGCTTAAGAGTATTAGGAAAAATAATGATCTCATGGGATTTAGTAGCTTAAAAGACAATGTTTGGAATAGCATGCATAACACAACCACTCATACCACACACACACACACACACACACACACACACATATCCTGAAGTGTGCAAATGTTCTGTAAACAGAGAATACCCAGATTGACCTATTGCATTTGACAAAATGTTCTTTATACAAAAGTACACAATGTGAGATGCTGTTTCCCACAATACTGTGCACTTAACTCATCCTTGTATTTTTTGTATGAAGAATAATTAACGTGATTTTTTTCTGCATTATTTAACATTTTACATGCTACATGAAGAGGCCATGAACAATGCCATAGCATGCTACCATTTAAAATGTTTATTGTGTAATGCCTACTGTTAAATTTGAATACAGTAAGCAGTGATATAATAATTATAAATAAGTTAGCTAGTATTGCATTCTGAACAATCTTTTTCTGTCTTGACTGAAAGCTGTAGTAATTTGAGATTTGCGTTGTTTTAATTCAGGGTTTGGGGCTGTACGCTGCTATGGATGTTGAGAAGTACACCATGGTCATTGAATACATTGGTACCATAATTCGCAATGAAGTGGCAAACAGAAAAGAGAAGATGTACGAGGCACAGGTATGCATTATAATACAACTGAATCTAAAGTAATATTAAGCCATGCTGAACAAGTGCGTGTTCTGTCCATGTGTTGTTAGTTGATTTTTGTTGTGTTTTTTTGTTTTTCAGAATCGTGGAGTCTACATGTTTCGCATTGACAGTGAGCATGTAATTGATGCGACTATTTCAGGAGGACCTGCAAGGTGGAAAAATAACTTGAATTTGTTTTTTTGTTTTTTATGCCAGCAGTGTTAGCTTTAGACACTAGGGCCAAATACATACTATACAAAAGTACACAAATCCTTGGCCAAGGCTTTGCGTGTGTGCAAGTGTTCATATAGCTACTGTAACTATTAATATCAACTGCATACTAGGATTATGCGATGAATTGCTTTCTAACACATCAGAATGCAACATCACACAAAATCAAGCTTCCATAGCTAACACCATTTGCTTTCACATGCATTCACATAGTATGTTTTGGCCTCACTCTGGGTCTACTAATCAATTTATTTTTTTTTTCTCCAGGTATATCAACCACTCCTGTGCACCCAACTGCATTGCTGAGGTTGTAAGCTTTGAAAGAGGTCACAAAATCATCATCAGCTCCAACCGCAGAATCCAGAGAGGCGAAGAGGTAAAACTAGTTTATCCTCCCAGTCACATCTATAAAATGTGGCCCGATGACATTTTACATTGTGCTCACCTTTTTTCCTTTTCTTTTCCAGTTGTGTTATGACTACAAGTTTGATCTGGAGGACGATCAGCATAAAATCCCTTGTCACTGTGGTGCAGTTAACTGCCGGAAATGGATGAATTGAAAGATACCAGCAAAACGATTGACAATTGAACATACGCATTCCTTTTTTATTTTTTTAGGCCCAGGAAATTACTTCAATTCTGATTTTATATATATAAAACAAAAGAAAAAAACATTGTTAGGGCATGATGTAGACCGCAGAACTGTAGGCGCTTTTAAAGGCATGACTCCACAGGTCTGTTTTGGTTCAGTGGCTGAAGAGTTGATGTAGTTGTATGATTGAGCACCTTCACCTAAAATAAAATAGGCTGCACACTGGTAACTCTGAATTGCAAAGACAATGTAAATGAACATGTATTGTTCCTGCATGAGAGATGAGACAATGCGCTCCGGCAGATGGCGAGCGAGTGGTAAACAGGATTTTCAGGTTGGCTTAGGCTTGAAAGTGCTGGCCACAGCCTTATTTAGATATAAAGAGGCAGGTCCTCTGGGTAAAAAAAATATATATATACACATACACATATAGTTACAGAAATGTAGACACCACTGAACAAGGAATGTACTGAGAAGACTTCCTTAGAGATAAAGCTAAGGGAATTATTAACTTGCACTAAAACAGAAAGATACCGTTTAAATACTTGATTCCATGAGTCAGTTTATTTTTTCCTTTGTTTTGATTTCTGTAAAAAAAAAGAGACAGCTTTTGTATTTATTATTGATTGATGCTATTTTTTAAAGATGTGGGAAAGCAGAGAGTTGAGCTGCTGGGAAAGCCTGCCGATTGGTCAGAACATGTTACTTTATACGATGTGTAAATATCCGTCTATAAATGAAAGTTTTTAAATACTCGACCAAATGTTACCTTAACTTTATCCTAGCTGTCTGGGTTTAAAAAAGTATTTAAGAAGGATGTCAAGATATCATTGTGAGAGTATATGTATTGTACAAAATTGTACAGATTCTGTAAAAAATGAATTCAGAGTATTTTTGTTCTATTTAGAATGTAGAATCAATATTGTCTAAAATGATCTGACCACTTGAAGAACTTTTTCCTTCCTTTTGCTTTTTTAATTATATTTTCTTAATCTAAACGAGCACCAATCATGCTGTGATTGTGAAATCTTAACTCTGTTCATCAGATTAGTGTGCGCTGTGAATTCTCATTTGAAACCACCCATAACGCATTTGATAGTTCCCAATAGCGAGCACTAGCTGGTCTTAACCCTCCACAGCATAGACTCACGTTTAGAACATCAGAGATGAAGTTCAATGCCTTTCACATTCAGAAAACTTAATGCGTAGACATTAAATGAAATGTAAAGTATGCTTCTTTCTTGTTTACATGTAAGAATAAAAGATGACTTATTTTTGGTGTTGGTAAAAGTAAAAATCATGGTATGTCACACTCAATGAAATAATTCAAACCTGGTAGTAGCACTTTGCAGACCAGTTTGAAATGAAGTTTTTTCTTGTGCACAACTAATGTGGACTGCAATTGTTGGCATTCTTAAACAGTCCAGAGCTTGTAATATACATGGCATGATGTATTTTTTCAATTTTCAGATAAATCAATTGTACATAATTTCTTGATGACTGGCTGTAATAAAATTAGTTTCTTGGATATTTTTTTTCCTTGTACAATATTCAGACATTTAACAGTATTTGTCTTTTTTCTTTGTCCTGTATAGTAGTATCCAATGTTAAAACAAAGCTTTTTTTGTATTATACAACGTGTGGGTTTTGGAGTTTGTGGAATCAGGTTTAGAAACATTTACAAAACAAAATAAAATATTTTACGTCAAATTCATTTTCCTGTCTTTATTGTGAGGTTTAATCAAAAATATATTTACGTTCAAGGTTATATTTTAATCTGCACTTTTTGAATGGACATAAAAGTCCTGGGGCCTATTCCATGAAGCTGGTTTAGGTGGGCAGGCTTTGTTTTTTATATTGTTTAATCTCTGGCAGAATAGAGAGTTGAATTGTTGACTATTGAGAAGTGTGAATTTTCAAGACGTGATTGGCTGTTTGCTACTGATGTCACACTTTTACGTGCATGCACTCCATGAACTCAGGATCAAATCATGAGTTGACAAAGTTGATGATCAGTGCTTTAATGTATATATATACATATACACTCAGGTCTGGACGTATTCTGACACTGATTTGAGTGTTTGTCTTTTGCCTTTATAGACCCCTACAGTGGATTTGAAATAAAACAATCAAGATGTGTCTGAAATGCAGACTTTTAGCTTTATTTTAAGAGGTTTTACAAAAATATGACATTTTCCATTTTAAGTAAAGTACCTCCATTTTCCGGGTGCTCATTAGTATTTGTACAAAGTGACATAATTGTAAATATAAGCACAATTTTAATACTTGAATGAAAATCCTTTGCAGTCAATGACTGCCTGTGGTCTGGAGTCCATGGACATCACCAAATTCTGAGTTTCTCCCTGGAAGATGCTTTGCCAGGTCTTCACTGCTGCCACCTTGAGTTGCTGCTTGTTTGTGGGTCTTTCTGTCTTTAGTCTTGTCTTCAGTAGCTGAAAAGCATGCTCTATTGGATTGAGATCAGGCAACTGACTTGGCCATTGAATAATATTCAATTTCTTTGCCTTCAAAAAGTCTTTAGTTGCTTTCACAGTATGTTTAGAGTCATTATCCATCTGCACTGTGAAGCTGCGTCCCATCAGTTTTGTAGCATTTGGCTCAATGTGAGCAGAGAATATCCTTAAAGACCTCAGAATTTATCCTGCTACTTCTGTCAGCAGTTACATCGTCAATAAACACCAGTGAGCCTTTCCATTGGCAGCCATACATGTCCATGCCATAACACTGCCGCCACCATGTTTGACACTTGATGTGGTGTGCTTTGGATCGTGAGATATTTTAATGGATAGACCAAAAGATATCAACCAAAAAATCCAGAAAAAAACAAAGGTTATTAATTGATTTGCATTTCAGTGAGTGAAATAAGTATTTGATCCCCAAGCAAAACATGGTGGAGAAACCCTTGTTGGCAATCACAGAGGTCAGATGTTTCTTGTGGTTGGTCACCAGGTTTGCACACATCTCAGGAGGGATTTTGGTCCACACCTCTTTACAGTCCTTAAGGTTTCTTGGCTGTCGCTTGGAAATTCAAAGTTTCAGCTCCCTCCACAGAATGCTATAGGATTAATGTCTGGAAACTGGCAAGGCCACTCCATGACCATTATAATGTGCTTCTTGAGCCACTACTTTGGTGCCTTGGCGGTATGTTTTTGTATCGTCACGCTGGAAGACATATCTTCAGTGTTCTGGCAGAGAAAAGGAGGTTCTCGTCCAAGATTTTACAGTACACGGTCCCGTCCATCGGCCCCCCTCACTGCGGTGAAGTCATCCTGTTACCCTTAGCAGAGAAACAGCCCCAAAGCATAATGTTTACAAATCCGTGCTTGAATGTAGGGATGGTGTTCATGGGGTCATTTCTCTCCCTCACGGCGAGTCGAGTTGATGCCAAAGATGTCAATTTTGGTTCCATCTGACCACAGCACTTTCTCCTAAGCCTTCTCTGAGTCATTTAAATGTTTATTGGCATATTTCAGGCAGGCCTGCTTGAGCAGGGGAACCTTTCTGCAGGATTTCAATCTATTGTGGCGTAGTGTGTTACTAACAGTTTTCTTGGTGACTGTGGTCTCAACTGCCTTTAAATCATTAAGCTCCTCTCTTGTAGTTCTGGGCTGATCCCTCACCTTTTTCATGATCATCCTAACCCCTTGAGGTGAGATCTTGCATGGAACTCCAGACCAAAGGCGACTGATGGTTATTTTGTATTTCTTCCGTTTCTGATTAATCTCAACTGTAACAACTGAATAACTATCCATTGTTTTTTTTTCAAGTATGTGAAATTTCATGCATTATGGGTATATGGAAGCATAAAAAATGTTCTTGCTGTATTTAGAATGAAGTGATAATCCCTGTTGCCAGGTGTATGGTCTGGTGTAATCTCCTCGCGTTTTTAAAAAACAATTATGTTCTATAGGGAGGGATAAAAATTGGGGTGATCTGCCCAACGTCTCAATTTAGTTTTGTAAAGATGAATTGAACGTGGTTGGGAGGCTCACTTACGCTGCAAGAATATTTAATAATTCACAAAAGAGAATTAACTGAATCTTTTAATATTTATGCCTTTTACAGCCATGACCTGGGTCTGTAAGGAAAGTTTTAATTTGCATGACTCTTCAATCCAATATTCAACATTATTTCATATTGGATGCACAATATGTTAAAATAATTAAATGTCACACTTATCAAATATTACTCTAACACACATTACAACAAACCACTGATGACCACGTATTGTAACAGTCAATTGGTTGGCCGTGCCAACATGCACGTGGCTCTGTGAAAGATGAAAAGTCTGTGCCAAGCACAGTAAAGAGAAAATACAGTCACATGATGACGATTGAGGCCTGTCTCACACATTACGAGTGACAAAGGACAGAATTCACAGAACCACATACATATCTAACTACCCTTCTGTTTCTTTCTCCTGACCACTGGAGCAATGATGAATACTTGTAAACTGAAAATGCATCACTCAAGTGTCACCTAAAAGTGTCTTCAGTTGGGTTCATGTGACTTGTTACGCTGGGGCCTCTGGGACGAGGGGGCCTGTTTGCGAGGGTTAATTGCCGGCCATAGGCATTATCAGCCTGGGGCAAGCGGCTCTGGAGGACGCAAGGGCGCCCACAAGATGGCAGCTGAGGCCTGGCCCCGGGGGGCAGCGGTATTGAAAGCCAGGGCAGTGAAATGTATGGATCGCCTCGGCCTGCTTAAGTTCAAAAGGACAACATTGCTGGGCAATGTCCTCGACGGTTTATCCAATAGCCCCGCCTGGATATGGGGGAACATCGAAAAGGCTTGTCGACGTCTACATGCTCCTGCCAGGTTGCCAGAGATCGCTCAAGCAACCATGGTCAGGAAGCTCCGAGGGACCCCTGACTTCATCCTTAATTCCTCACTGCCTCTGCATGACACCTATATGACCTTGGCCGCGAGATTCATGTCAGTTTACAGGCTTTGACGGGAACGCGGTCGGTTTCCAGTGGCGGTGTTTTAAACCAAGCACATGTGCATGATCGGTTCCACCTGGGGAATGCCCGCGTACCCCTGGCAGTGCCGCCGTCGAGGGTAGTGAATAAGGGGCCATCCACGACTTCGTCAGCTCCTCATGCACCTCCGGGAAGAAAGGTTGTGAGGGCCGCGCCCCGCTCAAGAAACCAATCATCAGCGCGAGGGGCTAGGGACTGAGCGGTCTGTTGGAAGCCCAGACACCGAAGACAACGATGATTTGCTCTTTTAGAATTTGCTCTCTTAGTTGAAGTGCCCAGGGGAATCGCTGATGAGAGGGACTCCGCTGATCGCACCGTTACGCCAACCAGGAACAAAACAAAGATGAATGGCTTTGTGGAGATCAGCACTCTTCTCATCCACTCGGCTCCGAAGCAAAAATCTAATCAGTGGACGCACCTGTCGCCGGGGAGTGGCTCAGGTATGCAAAATCCACTAGCCAATTTCATTGGCGTTTTCTCTTTAGTCAGAGATGATCGGGGCTTCCAAGTAAATCCCCTATGTCGTCACGACATAACTCGTAGTGACCGACAGATAGGGAACCAAGGATGCACAATTTCGGAAATGAGAAACACCCAAACTGCAGAACTAACAGCAGAAAAGAGTCACGGTGACTGTGCACAGTTCTTTTGCTGGTAGCCTAATCAGAGGTCTGGCACTGGGTTTTGTAAACTGTGGACATTGCGGATTTTAGTGAAATGAGATGTTGTTTCTGTCTACTATTCACACATTCAATCAACAATGAGTTGTTGATGTCTTAGCGATATCGTCTTTTTGGCCCACTGGCCCCTTCTAGTTTGGCTGCATTATTCAAATCTGTCAAAACACTACTACTGCATGTCTAATACATTTTTTCGCATCCAGATCATATCTTATCTTTTTCGTTATTATTTCATTTACTAATAGTAATGAACTAATGTTAACAAATGCAGCCTTATTTTAAACATCATCTCATGTGTACTCCATTCAGATTACTTAAAAATAAAATATATATATACTGGTGAATGTTTTATTTTTATATCATTGTATTTGCAATTCCATGTACAAAATGACAATAAGTGCAGTTTACATTCACATAGTACAATTTTCGTACCTTTATCCATGAAAAAGTGTAAAAAAAAAGACATTTGAAGCTTTCATAGTCAGTCCAAAATGATTAAGAGTTGAAAAATACTGTCCGTCAATCTCTTTTCCAAGCCGCTTGTTTTAATACTAACTGTAATAAAGTAGCTTACCAATGCTGATTGGTTTTATTAATTAGGCTGTTCTATTGAACTCATCTTATCTATATTGGAATACAAGCAATAATAAGAAATACTAACCCATTACAGAACGACCCAATACATTTGCAATTTTTTAAGGTCAAGGTAAATCCAGTGATCATGAAATCAAATAAAATCAGATGAAGAAATTCAAAATTACAGGCTTACATTAACTTGATTGAAAAAAGACAACTACAATTAAAGTAACGCTAAGAAATGGTGCATTTATAATTAAAAATGTTAAACTTAAAATCTAGCAGACTGTGATTATATTTATTAACATCTAACATATGTAATACATTGAAAATAGTTTTTCTGTGCAAATCGTTTACATTTCAAGATCAAATTTAAATTATTAAAACTTACAAATACTTGAATAAACTTAATTTTTAAAATACTCTCTAAAAATAGTTGTTTCTGGGTAAAGATTATGGGTCAAGAAAGCTTCAGACCAAAGCTGAAACTGAAAGTTGAGCTCCTTCTCACAACATCCTGTCACAGCGGTCTGGACTGGCAAGGGTCTGTGGTCCGTTTCTGAGCTGACGGCACAGCGGCGGTGCAGTTCAATCCCCAGCCAGAGGGGGGCTATAGCTGTTCCTCACACTTCCATCATCCTCAACCCTCTAACTGCCACTGCTGGGAGTGAGAATCATCACAGATCGCCATGGTAACATATCCTTTGATGTTGAGAGGGTCTGCGACAGCCAAACACTGGCCCACTGACACCTGGTATAGCCAGTTATTTTTCTGAGAGGATAAAAAAACAACAACATTATTACACTTATTTTGTTCATTTAATTACATGTGGCATATGAAGCAGAACACATAATGGGGCCTATACAATATGAATGAAGTGTGCATTACAGTTTTGATTACTTAAAAAATCTGACTGTATATTGTTACTTTTTTTAGCATACCATGTATGCATTTATATTTCTATAGCCTTCAATTTGCATATTAATAAAAAAATTGGCTTTATAAAAAAAAAAAAACTATTAAATGATTATTTGGTATAAATCTAAATAGCTGGTAGTTGCAGCCTCATGCATACATGAGGTAAAAGACGATAATGGGAAGATTTCTCACCCCCAGTGTCCACTGCTGAGATCCACCTGAGCCGTGACACTTCATGAGGCGCGGCGGGTCAGAAGAACGAATCTCAGACATGTCCAGACACAGCAGCCCGGCTAGAATTAACTCATGCTCCTCATCATAGGCCCATTCCTGCAAAACACACAAACATATAGAAAATTACAAAACATCTACACAGCACCAATCATAAAACTGAAAATATAGTCTTCTGATATCTTTAGATATAATGATTAATTTCAACCAGTTTCTTTTCAGACTTATCAAATGTGTTTAACAGTACAATTTAGGGCTGCAAAACAATTAAATCGCATTCAAAATAAAAGTTTGTTAACGTACTTTGTGTGTGTACTGTGTGTGTGTGTGTGTGTGTGTGTATGTATATATATATATATATATATATATATATACACACATACATATGTATATACACTCACTGGCCACTTTATTAGGTGCACCTTGCTAGTACTGGGTTGGACCCCCTTTTGCCTTCAGAACTGCCTTAATTCTTCGTGGCATAGATTCGACAAGATTTTGGAAACATTCCTCAGATATTTTGGTCCATATTGACATGATAGCATCACGCAGTTGCTGCAGATTTGTTGGCTGCACATCCATGATGCAAATCTCCCGTTCCACCACATCCCAAAGGTGCTCTTTTGGATTGACTCACTTTATATTTAACATATAAACAAAAAAATTCCAAAATATATACATGCATTTGTGTGTTACAAGGTATCAGGTGTGAACGGGGAGCAGGTGTGTTAAATTTGGTGTTATTGCTCTCACTCTCTCATACTGGTCACTGGAAGTTCAACATGGCACCTCAAGGCAAAGAACTCTCTGAGGATCTGAAAAAAATAAATGTTGCTCCAAGAAGATTGCCAAGACCCTGAAACTGAGCTGTAGCATTGTGACCAAGACCATAGAGCGGTTTAACAGGACAGGTTCCACTCAGAACAGGCCTCGCCATGGTCGACCAAAGAAGTTGAGTGCACGTGCTCAGCGTCATATCCAGAGGTTGTGTTTGGGAAATAGACGTATGAGTGCTGCCAGCATTGCTGCAGAGGTTGAAGGGGTGGGGGGGTCAGCCTGTCAGAGCTCAGACCATATGCCGCACACTGCATAAAATTAGTCTGCATGGCTGTCGTCCCAGAAGGAAGCCTCTTCTAAAGATGATGCACAAGAAAGCCCACAAACAGTTTGCTGAAGACAAGCTGGATTACTGGAACCATGTTCTGTGGTCTGATGAGACCAAGATAAACTTATTTGGCTTAGATGGTGTCAAGTGTGTGTGGCAGCAACCAGGTGAGGAGTACAAAGACAAGTGTGTCTTGCCTACAGTCAAGCATGGTGGTGGGAGTGTCATGGTCTCGGCCTGCATGAGTGCTGCCGGCACTGGGGAGCTACAGTTCATTGAGGGAACCATGAATGCCAACAGGTACTGTGACATACTGAAGCAGAGCATGATCCCCTCCCTTAGGAGACTGGGTCGCAGGGCAGTATTCCAACATGATAACGACCCAAAACACACCTCCAAGACAACCACTGCCTTGCTAAAGAAGCTGAGGGTAAAGGTAATATCCTTCAAACGGAAGGGTGGAGGAGCGCAAGGTGTCTCAGAAAATGTGAATATTACATAAGATCAATAAAAAAAGGATATTTTAAACAGAAATGGCAGGCTTCTGAAAAGTATGTTAATTTCTATGCCCTCAATACTTGGTTGGGCCTCCTTTTGCATGAATTACTGCATCAATGCGGCGTGGCATGGAGGCAATCAGCCTGTGGCACTGCTCAGGTGTAATGGAAGCCAAGGTTGCTTTGATAGTGGCCTTCAGGTCATCTGCAATGTTGGGTCTGGTGTCTCTCATCTTCCTCTTGACAATAACTCATAGATTTTCTATGGGGTTCAGGTCAGGCATGTTTTGCTGGCCAATCAAGCACAGTAACACCATGGTCATTGAACCAGCTTTTGGTACCTTTGGTAGTGTGGGCAGGTGCAATCCTGCTGGAAATGAAATCAGCCATCTCCATAAAGCTTATCAGCAGAAGGAAGCATGAAGTGCTCTAAAATTTCCTGGTAGATGGCTGCATTGACTGTGGACTTCAGAAAACACAGTGGACCAACACCAGCAGATGACATGGCAGCCCAAATCATCACTGACTGTGGAAACTTCACACTGGACTTCAAGCAACATGGATTCTGTGCCTCTTCACTCTTCCTCCAGACTCTGGGACCTTGATTTCTAAATTAAATGCAAAATTTACTTTCATCTGAAGAGAGGACTTTGGACCACTGAGCAACAGTCCAGTTATTTTTCTCCTTATCCCAGGTAAGATGCTTCTGACGATGTTTCTGTTTCAGAAGTGGCTTGGTAGCCCTTTTCCTGAAGATGTCTGAGAGTGGGAACTCTTGATGCACTGACTCCAGCTTCAGTTTCACTCCTTGTGAAGCTCTCCCAAGTGTTTGAATCGGCTTTTGCTTGACAGTATTCTCAAGCTTGCAGTCATCCCTGTTGCTTGTGCACATTTTCCTATTGCTTAATTCCAATTTTCTTCATTTCCAGTCAACTTCGCATTTAATATGTTCCCCATTATTGTGGTTTTAACAAGAGATAACTGTATGGAGCACTCCTTGAGAACAGCTCTAATCATCAAAATTAAAACAAAAAAAAAACCTTTACATGTAATGATTCGCTTTAACTAGATGACTGTATGTGTATATGTACCTCTGAGTACACCCCCTTTGTAACATTTTAAACAATATTCAATGCGCTCTTCTGTGGTAAGATTAATAATATACTTAGGTGTCAAGGGTGATCGTCTTCTGGACCATTGCCAAGTCTAATTTAACAGCAGTGGAGTTCAGGTGTTCAGCCAGTTATTAAAAGGGTGGTTTCCAAAGAAAACAAGAGAGGTGAACCCAGCAATTTATACTGTATGGATAGTCATTTGGAACTGCATTGAGAACTCAATTGTACATTTTCTAATATTTTGACTAGATACTGATGGCATTGGGTTCCACGAAAGACTTTCTTTGCCAGGGCCCATGCTGTGCAAAGCTCTAATGTTTTTCATCATCAAATTACAAAGAAAAAAACAAAACCATTTTTTGAATGAATTCACAAATGTTTTACTTTACACTCCGTGCCCTTGGTCGTCGTGTAAATGAATGATCTATCTAAATATATGAAAGTTTCACTTTTTTGAAATAATGGGGTTACAAAGAAAAAATGCGTGGAAAAAGATAGATTCACCATATTCTCTAGAAGACTTTCATTTCTTTTACCCATGTACCTGAGTATTTGTGTTATATTATTAATTTACTTTCATGTATATGTATATTTAATAGTCTTGTATGGAAAACAGTACACATACATATATTATGTAAACAAAAACTTATTTTGGATGTGATTAATCACGAGTAATCATTTGACAGCACTAATAAATACAAATATTTTATTATGTAATTTTTTTTCCTTAATAAATACACATGTATGTGTGTGTATTTATATATACATAATAATTATACACAGCACACACACAGTATGTAAACAAACTTTTATTTTGAAAGCGATTAATTGTGATTAATCGTTTTGCAGCCCTAGTCCATTTGCCTATGTTTTGTTTATATCAGTCTAACTATGGCAAATAACAACAATCAACTGTTTATTATAGCTGCATTTTTTGTAACTACAACAACAATAGGCATCATTCCATGACATGATCTTTCAAAAATCATTTGAATATCCTGCATTCATGTTCTAAATTATTTCTTATTACCAATGTTGAAAACTATTGTGCAGCTTAATATTTGTGTGGATTTTTTTCCCTCTGATGAATAGAATGTTAAAAAGAAAAAATATATTGAAACGTAAATCTTTGCTGAATAAAAGTATTAATGGCCCCAAACATTTGAATAGCAGTATATGTTTCAAGCATTAGTAAGGATTACTAATAAGAAATAACCAGAGCTGCAAAAAGAAGCAAATTATCAGCTAAATTCACTTGCTAGCTGCCTATAATTATCAGAGAATGACAGCAGTTTGATGAACCGACCTGCTCAGGGTCCTGTGTGTCGCAGTCTCTCACCACCACAGCACCTCCCTTCAGCAGACCTCCGCTTCTTTTTGAGCCCTGAACCCCTATTTGAATATTGTATCATATGTGGTTCCTGTGGCTCAGTGGTAGGCATTGTGTTAGCAGCGCAAAGGTTGTGGGTTCGATTCCCAGGGAACACACATGCTGACAAAACATGTATAACCTGAATGCACTTGTACAGTATTGTTCAAAATAATGTACAATGTGACTAACCAGAATAATCAGATATACAAAATGGATCGAAGAATAACCAGAATGGCAAAGGCTCAGCCAATGATCACCTCCAGGATGACAAAGACAGTCTGGAGTTTACCTGTGCGTACTGTGACAGTTAGAAGACGTCTGTGTGAAGCTAATCTATTTTCAAGAATCCCCCGCAAAGTCCCTCTGTTAAAAAAAGGCATGTGCAGAAGAGTTACAATTTGCCAAAGAACACATCAACTGGCCTAAAGAGAAATGGAGGAACATTTTGTGGACTGATGAGAGTAAAATTGTTCTTTTTGGGTCCAAGGGCCAAGGCAGTTTGTGAGACGACCCCCAAACTCTGAATTCAAGCCACAGTACACAGTGAAGACAGTGAAGCATGGTGGTGCAAGCATCATGATATGGGCATGTTTCTCCTACTATGGTGTTGGGCCATATTTATCGCATACCAGGGATCATGGATCAGTTTGCATATGTTAAAATACTTGAAGAGGTCATGTTGCCCTATGCTGAAGAGGACAGCCCTGAAATGGTTGTTTCAACAAGACAATGACCCCAAACACACTAGTAAAACGAGCAAAGTCTTTGTTCCAAACCAACACCAGCCCATTCTCCGGACCTTAATCCAATCGAGAACTTGTGGGGTGATATCAAAAATGCTGTTTCTGAAGCAAAACCAAGAAATGTGAATGAATTGTGGAATGTTGTTAAAGAATCATGGAGTGGAATAACAGCTGAGAGGTGCCACAAGTTGGTTGACTCCATGCCACACAGATGTGAAGCAGTTTTAAAAAACTGTGTCATACAACTAAATATAGTTTAGTGATTCACAGGATTGCTAAATCCTAGAAACAAAAACGTTTTGTTTTGAGTTTGTACAGTCAAAGGCAGACACTGCTATTTTTTTGACACACCCCTTTCAACTAATGCATTGCACAGCCTTAAGAACGTGCATATCATGAATGCTGGTCTGTTTGTTTTCTGAGAATCTACTGCACCTACTGGTAACTTGTTTGCCACGTAGCAATAAAAAATATACTAAAAACCTTGATTATCTGGTTATTCACATTGTTTATATTTGAACAATTGAGTCGCTTTGAATAAAAGGTGCTAAATGCATAAATGTAAATGTATGGTCTGGGCTGAATTGCAAGTGCATTAGAAATTAATTTTATTTATGACAGGTTGCAAAAATTGTTATATTTTTAGAAATTTTGATAAATATGACTCATTTCTGTATAAATAAGTTTTAAAAGTAATCTCAGATTTGAAAATGTTGACTGGAGTGTGAAAAGTGGTTGATTGAAAGAACGGACCGAAAATACAAAGGATTTGTGACATGATCTGAAAAGATAGAATATAACGTATCAAATAAGTTACAATCATGAACATACAAGGTAAGTAAATTGGGTCTATGTTAATTTCAAGTTGACTTTAAATTGATATTAAAAATTCATGTCTTGTCCTGTTTATTTGGTTGCTTTCATAGAGCAACACTTACCAGTCCATTAATTACAGTACATAATGATAATAACTAACAAACTATAGGCTCCGAAAAATACAAAATCAGATGATATTCTAAACAATCTCTTGCATAACACTAATGTAGTGCGACAATTATGCAAACCATCAGTGGACTTTATGAATCGAGCTGCTCTACTGCCCTCTGCTGTTTAAACAGACAGCTGTCAGTTCATTTCATACAGCTCTGTATTCACTTCTTTCTCTTAGAATACAGTAAGTAACGGCAAGATTAAAATGACTCAAACTAAAAAAAAGTGTGTTTGTATGCTTTGAGAGTCAAACTTAGAAAACAACAGCCAAATGTTCATGCAGTCCTTTATTGACCAACAGAGCTACAGGGTACGAGAAATATAAGGGTCATAGTGAGGTCTTACCCGACCCCGCTGCAAGATTTTGGGTCTCTTCAAACCCTTGTTGATAAAGACAGGCTGATGGGGCTTGTGTGGGGAGGAGACCTGCATTTCAGGATAGATATTGTCCAGGTACCATTTGAAGGAATGACACTGCAGCCGCTTCCGAATAGCAACCCGCTCACTGATGTCACCATAGTCACGGTTCCTCAGCTCCGGGCGCAAGGCAAAGTACTGCTCCTGATGAACATATACACATATGCAATAGAAATATTTAATTATTACATTTACTGAAAAATCATATGCAATACATACAGTCTCAAAAGTGAACAGGTGCGTTTACATTGACTGTCACAGTCAATTGTATACTCAAGCAATTATTAAATGAATCGTTAACCCAAAAATGAAATATTGCTTAAATTTTAGTCTTCCTTAGGCCATCCAAGAGGCAGTTTGCTTCCTCATGGGAAATGATTTGGAGAAATTTAGCATTACATTACTTGAAGTTCAAATATAACAGTGATCCACAAGTAATCCACACTCATCGAGACTAATAATTAATGTCTTGTCAAGTAAAAAGCGGCATGTTTGTAAGAAACAAATCCATCATTATGGTGTTTAACTTCAAAATGCTGCTTCTGGCCATAATCCATAATAATGCTTCCTCCAGTGAAAAAATCTATTTCCTGTTGTCCTCTCACCTCAAAATCCACCGTCATATTTGTTTAGACCTGTTTTGCATTATTTTCACTCTAAATACTGCTTGATGCGTGCATATTTTTATCCTGCAGCAGTTTGAAGTTAAAGCTTATTAATGATGGATTTGTTTATTACAAACACATTTTTCACTTCACAAGAAGTTAATTGATAGACTGGAGTTGTGTGGATTACCTGTGGATTATTGTAAAGTTTTTGTCATTTTGATGGCACCCATTCACTGCAGAGTAATCATCACTGCTTAGCAAGTGATGCAATACTAAGTTTCTCCAAATCGGTTCTGGCACAGAAACAAACTCATCTACATCTTGAATGGCCTGAGGGTAATTTGTAGTAAATGTTATTTTTTTGGTAGAACATTAGAGATGTACTGAGAAAGTAACTGTATTGGAAAGCCAAAACATCAACATTTGTGAATGAATCCAGAAATGCACCTAGTTTTTATGAGTTATCAGTGTTCAAAAGTCTTCAAAAGGCCATACAAAGTACTAGATTTAGTAGTTTTTGTTGTGGGGTGTACTCATTTTTGCATCACCCTAATTTGAGAAAACTGAAAAATGTGTAATCTAAGTTATATTATTAACCTTACTTTCATGTTATAAGTTAAACAGATGTTATATAAAACTTAGTCTTGTCAACATTTTGGAAAATGTTTTTGTGTTCATTGAGATATTGTTTAAAATGTTACTTTTCAAATGGGGTGTACTCATTTACGCTGAGCACTGTAATTACTTATACTGTCTTTTTATGTCGCATTGCATCGCGGCACGTAAATATTTCCATGTCTGCATTCGTGATCAGAGAAACGACAAACAACAAGCGCTACTCTATACTGCTCAAAACTCACATTTGAATAGTCAGTGGCAAATTCTTTAAATATGAAAACATACTTGCAGGCTGTGAGTCAGAATCGCCAGACTGTCCTTGAATTGACCCACTTTATAAAAACAGATGGCATTGTAGGCTACTCTCCCAGGTTCAGGAAAAAGTCCTCTGTAAAATGCGCTGCACACACTCTAATATTTGGGTTGAACTGTTCTGGAACAGTGTTGTAAATGCAACTTAACCACTGATTTCTAGTTTTGTCCTCTTTTGGAAGCCCAAACAAAGTAGTTTCGCAACGAAGCACAGAATCTCCAGGACATGGCACCGGCTGCAGCAACAATACTACAGTGAAAATAAAAATCATGCCCTCTTTCTTTGCGTATACATTTGGGCGGTGTTATGCAAATCTTTCCACACAGTGATGTAGACATGTGGGGGCGTGTTTGAATGAGCCATTTTAGGAGGGCGTGGACGATTCTTAACTTTTATAAAGAATATCTCTTTGGGTTTGAGACTTTAGTCTTTGCAACTTTAGGGATCTTATCTACGCAAGAACAGCTTGTAACACTCCAAAGAGAAAGGAAAACTTAAAATCGCATCATATGATCCCTTTAATATACAAACACACATCTTTCATTGCGGTTCTCTCATGAACCACCAGGGGTTCGCAAATACCAGTCTTTCTCTCCATCATATGAACAGCACCTGCCATAGCACACAAGAATTAAGAGGCAACGCATCAACTCTGCAGACTGCAGCAGAGCACCAACACCAACAGGGGAAATAGCTGTCATATATATATGCTCGGAACAAACACTTTCATTCACGTGCATGATGGGATTTTCAGGGAACTGCATTATGCACAACTGACCAAAACTTCTATCCAAAAACTAGTCAGCCACCCACCTAGACAGCATTTTTAGGCATCATAGGTGTGATCCCAATGTCAAGCCTGTTTCAACAGCTAGGCGGCACATTTAGGCTTAAGATACTAATTGATACTAATACTAAGATACTAATAACATCATGTACAGCAATTATATAATACACTACAATGAAATTAGGGAAGAACTGACATGGTGTAACTGTTGAAAATCCTGAAAACTTTCTATTCAGGGACCATAGAAAGTGTATTGACTCAGTGTGGTATGGAAACATCTCCAATCACGACTGCAAAGCTCTGCAGAGAGTCGTGCGGTTAGCTGAGCGCATCTCAGGGTCTGCTCTCCCCTCTCTGCAGGACATCTACCTCAAACGCTGCAAAAGCAGAGCTGCTAAAATAATCAAGGACACAAATCACCCTGGTAACCGTCTCTTCATTTTACTGCCATCTGGCAAGCGCTTCCGGAGCATGATGGCAAAAACTGAGAGACTGAGGAGGAGCTTCTTCCCCCAGGCCAACAGGCTCCTAAACTCAAACTCGGCCTCATAACATCAACATGACTCCATTTAATAATCACTTAATAATCAGTAATATATTCATTATTCTCTACCATCTGTATTGCTGCTATGTAAATATCCTGTACAACCTGTTTGCACATTATTCTTGCACATTCCTG
The DNA here is from genome assembly GCA_027422405.1 of Ptychobarbus kaznakovi. NCBI lineage: Eukaryota > Metazoa > Chordata > Actinopteri > Cypriniformes > Cyprinidae > Ptychobarbus > Ptychobarbus kaznakovi. The sequence continues at coordinate 20,114,029 of CM049814.1, forward strand.
CTTATATTATTATTTATTAAGTCTACAGTAATACTGCACTGGTCTCAAACTCAATTCCTGGAAGGCCACAGCTCTGCACAGTTTAGCTCCAACCCCAATCAAACACACCTGATCCAGATAATCAAGGTATTCAGGATTACTAGAAACTTCCAAGCAGGTGTGTGTTGGAGCTGGTTGGAGCTAATCTCTGCAGAGCTGTGGCCCTCCAGGAATTGAGTTTGAGACTACTGGTATACTGTCCTGCATATTTTATTTAATATTTTTTACTTAATTTTTTTTCATACCTATATTTATGTATATTCTCGTGTTTGTATTCCATATAATTGCACTGTACATGGAGCGGACCTGACTTACATTTCACTGCTGATTATATTCTGTATAATTGTGTATGTGACAAATAAAACATCTTGAATCTTGAAAAGTGTTACATAATGTGTTCTTGAACTGATGTCAGAGTTATTCATAATGAAGTGCCCATCAAGTAAAAAGGACATGCGAACAGCGTTATGGATAAAAATAACTACTCCCACAGTAGCTGGAAAATAATACAACACTATTTACACCTCACTAAAGCAAAAAAAGACTAACAGAATAAGACTAAACAAATATTGCTGAGAAAGTAGCGGACACTTCTTGATCTTGAGAATACCCGGTTGGAGCAGAGCATTAACGTGTCTGACAGGGGTAATTACATTCTCCTCTAACTGGGTCAATTATCTCTTAGACGAGGAGCCAATTATGATGAGCCTTTGAAGTTCTGTGGGATGGACGCAGCTGTGAAATTCAAACACGCATGAGGAATTTCACACATCTCCATCATGTAATGAACCATGCTGCATGTGTTGCCAACAGCATTGAACAACTAACAGCACTACAGCTGTCAATGTCCAACCCAGCAAAAACAATCCATTTATTGAGTGACCTTAAAGAATCGGGGTCAGGGTGGACATGTTTTTTGTAAATCAAAAAACCACGTAATACCAGCTCTCATTGGTCTTCACAAAGAAAGGTCAAGCGTTGTACTCTAAAAGAGAATATGAGTGAAAAACTAATTTAAGGCTAGAATACACTACACAGCCTATAAAAACACAAGGTATCACACACTTTCTGAATTTGTAAATGTTACATAGAAACACTGGGCATGCTGACTGAGGATCTTTCAAAATCTTACCAGTCTTTCAAAACGCAACAAACTCCAGCAGAAGCATGCATCTCATTGCTAGGAGACACATGACAAATGAAAACAATGTGTTCTTAAATAGGGATGCAACACATTATCGGACCGATATCGGAATCGGCCAAGAATGGCTTTAAAGGTGGGGTATGCAATTTTTCAAAAACGCTTTAGAAAACTGAGTCAGGGCCGAGTACCAAAATAAACTTGTAGCCAATCAGCAGTAAGGGGCGTGTCTACTCATGATGTGGAGGAGAGAGCGTTCAGTGAACAGCCGAGTGACGGAAAGATAGAGATGGCAGATAAAAAACAAAAGAGGAAAACATCTGCGGAACGATAAGGCAAGAAGTAGAACCCGTGTAAATATCGGATCAGCTTTCCAGCGCTGGAGAGAACTCAAGGAGCGGAAGGCCTGCGATCGGATGACGAGGTTGCTTTGTTTCTTCTCGATAGGTGAGTAACACCATGTCTACACCGGACGAGCCGCAACAGCTAAAGTCTGCCTACACTGGACGCGATAAAGCGACCGTTGAAAATCATTTGAAATGTGTGTCAGCATGTCATAAATAGAACGGGCAGCAGTTTTCTGTCTGGGTTTTGTTGTGTCGAACCACGCAGCATCCAGTGTAGACAGCGTCACTGATTATAATGACTTCGTATGTGTGGGGTGGAGCTATCAAAATAGGGGTGAGACCCTTTTGGGGTTGGGGCGTGTTTGTTTTGGTGATTTCAAATATCAACATTGGCTTCCAGAAATCGCGTACCCCATCTTTAAATGTAAATATCGGCATCGGCCCTATATGAAAAATGATGCCGATATGTCTTGCCGATAAGAGAAATACCTTAACTCACATGTGCTCAGGGATTATATCACATCTACAGTGTGACTAATTTTTGAAGCAAAGTTTTGTCTGAATGACTATTAGATTCACTATTTTGGATCGCTATATTTAATTTGTGAAAGCACGTACAGAATGACGCGTTTGGTGTATAAACAGTAATAGCACGTGCAGTGGAAGCAGCGGCAGCCTCCCCCGGGTCCCAATACCATTCAGGAAGTAGTTTTAATCTGTGGGGGGGTGGGGGGTAGCTGTTGGCCTACTTCTAATTCAATTAAAAGTAAAATAGCCTACACAAGTAACATTTACACTGTTTCTCTGATTAAATAAAGCAGTAATTGATGTCATAAAATAATTAGTATATTTTGATTTAAAGGTCAGAAGCTACAGCTTACATGAAAAAAAAAATCACAAACTAGACACTTGTCAATTAAATAATTGTATGCATATTGATTTATTCATTAATGTATTCAATATGCTTTATTTTTAAACAAATCGTTAGCTCTAAAAGATTTTCTGAATTTGTACAACTCTTTTGCTTTAGACAATCAAATGTTAAATCTTAAAATTGAATGTTAGGTATAACACTGCATCTTTCTGGGGGAAACAAATGCAGCGATTGAGATATAGTTTATTTATAGTTATTTTCAAAGCTTCAATGTACTGTCAAAAAACCTTCATTATTGTTTAATTCTAACAAACAAGTTATTGTTAAAAACTAACTAAAATTAAAAAAAAAAAAAATTTGGTAACACTTCATTTTGATAATCCAGTTTAGACATTCTACTAACAGTAAGTGACTTTGCAACTACATGTCAACTAGCAGTCATTAGAGTATTAGTAGACTGTCTGCTTAATATCTGCTAACACTTTATTGTGATGGGTCCACAACATACTGACTATGAGAAACTTTGTAAGTATATGTCAACTTATTATACTAACCCTAAACCTACCCTACTTAGAGTTAGTAGACAAGTAGTTGCAAATTAATGAGAATTGGTAAACATGTAGTTACAAAGTTACTTATAGTTAGTAGAATGTCTAAAGTGGCCTATCGAAATAAAGTGTAACCAATATTTTGCTTATAAAGTCTGCACAGGAGAGACTTGGTGTTGTTTCCAAACAAAAGGAAATATATCGGTATCGGCCAAAATGAGTTGAAAAATATCTCCATATAGGATATTGGCAAAAATACAATATTCGTGCATCCCTATTCTTAAATCATCTCAAAATATCAAACATGTTTGATATCCCCAGAAGTATGCAGACTCTGCACCCACCATGCACTGTGATTTTCTGTGAAATTAGTCAATTCTGATTGCACAAAATTTGCAGACTCACTCTGACTTTCAGCAATTCATGTTCAAGTACACCAGACTGCAAATTAGGCCATAACAAATTATATTTTTTTAAATAAACTGTCAAACCTAAATCAAAATTCAATTAAACTACAATATTGACAAGAAAAGACAGCAATTATTACTCTTGAATCCCTCTGCAAATGCACATGAATACACTACTTAAGAAAAAAACACTGTACAACTAAGTTTAATTATTACACAGCTCTATGGTATACTTGATTCTGATTGGTCAATCACAGCATTCAGTGGTCAAATATTTCTGAAAAAATGTCCATTTATTCAGGCAATGCTGTACAACAGGCTGCTCTTCCAGGAAACTAACTCATTAAATAGTGGTGCTACAATCAAGTTTCTAATATTACAATGAATCTCTCTTACATAAAAATATGAAAAAAAAACTTTTCACTTTTTCAAAATGTTCATCTTTCTCTTTCTCTCCTTCCCTTGCTAGCTTGTACTTATTTTAACAATGGTGACTTGGTGTTACGAGCACTTCCTCTGTCTGTTTGCCTCTTCAAGATTAATCGCTTTATGTATTCCCCAATTGTAAGTCGCTTTGGATAAAAGCGTCTGCAAAATTACTAAATTTAAATGCTAAAACATAAAACAGTTAAAAGTATTATTTGCAACATGTATAGCATTTTATTATTAATTTTATAAGAGTTTTTTATGCTATTGATCTCCACCTTATAGTCATCCATCCAGACATGGGCCAAACGCAGAGAATTGTGGGCCATTGTATCCTGACCTCCGGGTGACCCATAGGGCCTACGCTTGCGGAAGATGTGCCCCACCCTGGAGCAGGGAACGATCAGTAACTGGCCTCCACACATCCAAATCTGATGGAGAAAATATTTTAAAACAAATGAGCATATTTTTTGGTCACCAAGATTAAATAAAAATGTCTAAACCAAGGGTTCCCAAAGGTTTTTGTCAGCCAAACCCCTTAAACGCAAAATGTTAGCTTGAAGTAACCCGATAATAATTTGAATAGTTCTCTTATATCGGTTAATGGCCAAACTCTTGCTATTTGAAATGCGATGAGACATTTTATATTATATTAAATTTAGTAGTGCTACTGCAATTAACAAACACACTACTGCTAATGGAAATATTTACTTTTTGCAGCCTTTGATTTGGTAATGAACATTTTATAAGACAGACTGCTATTTCAGTTTTATTTCAAGTAATTATGTAGCCTCATTTGTTTATTTTAATGTTAAATGCAGTTGAATTAATTAACTTCATCAGCTTCTGCAATTCCCTCATGAACACTCAGGGTTTCGTAAACCCCTTCTGAGGGAAAAAAATTATAAATAACCAAACAATGCATCGTAAAAGTATACAAAATGTACCCGAAAAGAGATCTCCAAGTTCTCTCCACCCCAGATGTCCATGCCAGGGTCATACTGACCAAGCTCATAAAAATAATTCCTGTCCATGGCGAACAGCCCACCTGCCATCGTGGGAGACCTGCAGAGAAACATGACTGGAGTCATACCAGCAAAAGTATGAACAAACCGAACTGAATTTCTTTCACATGATAAAGTGTGCCTAGACATAAATATCGTTCTAAAAAGTATTTTTTTGTAAAATTACAATTTTGATTTGTTTGAATATTTTCGTCACTAAATATGTCCCATACTTTAATTGGACTTCTTCATTATTCAAAATCTGAAAAATAGTAATAAAAAAGAACAAGCAGATGTGTCCAAACATTTGAATGTAAATGAAAGGGGCGAAAGGGCAGACAACTCTGTGGTTCAAAATCTGTGCCAAGAATCCATCTGGGAGAATTGATTCCAAACAGGGCAGTCTATGACTCCAGGGTTAAAGTGTTGGCCCTCATCCCAATCCATGAAAGCTGCTTCAGGGACAGGACGCACAGCGGTGGGCAGGGCACAGTTTGTGACCAAAATATTACATCCCATTTTGAGTTTTTTGGTCACAAAAAGATATTGTAATGTTACAAATAAATATTACAAATAAAATGTTTATTTATTTATTTGATACTTAATGGACTCGAAGCAAAATATTTTAAAATGTGCTTTCAAAATAGCACATTTCACAGAAAGGCAAGAAGTTTACATCCTAGCATTATTATGTAAGACACACTGATAATACCTGATGGCTCCATCGGGGCTGTTGAGTTCAGACATGGGCACTGGATCCCATTTAAAGTGCAAGCCCCAGTTGAATCCCCCCCGCACGATAGGAGAGGGGGTGTATACTAGTGTGTCTGCGCTGATGATGTCGATGACTGGGCAAACCACGGTTTTTCTGTTCTCTTTGATGGGTGTGAGCAGAGGCTGGAGCCATGCCTCATTCACCTCACAGTGACTGTCCAGAAACACCAACACCTCACCTGAAAGAATAAATGGAGATGAAGACAGCCTAACTGAAGGATATAGTAATAACAACAATAATAATAACTGCTCAATTCATATTAATTACTTTTGATGTCTTCATGAACTTTTGAAGTGTCAGAATTTAGGTTGCATGGACTGTTAATCGAGAGACAGAAATCTCTCAGGTTTCATTAAAATATATTTCTTTGTTTTGAAAATAAACAAAGGTTTTGTCAGATTGGAAATCAGTTTTATCAGGTTTTTGTCTTCCCCATTTTTGGGTGAAATGTCCCTTTAAGGTCAGACCTGTAGCGTGAGATGCCCCAATCATCCTTCCACGGATCAGCCCCTCCCTCTTCTCATTACGAACTAGCTTCACTTTCTCCTGCAGGTGCTGCTGTAAGTAAGAATCCAAGTCTTCTTTCAGATCATCTGTCAGACAAACAAAGTAACATCTGATGAGTCAAACATCCAGAAATCCTTCGACTTACTTCATTTCAAACCCTTCTTTCACACAGTAGTTAACATTTTACAGGCAATGGTTAAATCTAGGGAATATGAAAGCTAAAATCCTTCTGGATAACAACTCTTAAGTTCTTTAAACATAGTTTAACATGTTTAGAATATTTTCTGACCAAATGATTAAGTGCACATATACACAGACCTAACATCTGGGTCATGGTATGACATTTTATGATTAGTTGTTTAGTGCGTTATTCTTCATGCTTTGTGATATAATATTTATTACTTTCTCTTTCAATTTTGCAGGAAATTATAAGTTAATCTGCTTCTCTTCACAAAAATACACCTTGACTTCTTGCTCTCTTAATAATAATTCCACCTTTGCTCTCTTTCCTTAACCTCTCTGTCTAGCTAGTTTTTGCTCTGAACAATCCCTGAAATGTTGTATTACAAGCACTTCCTGTGACTGTTTGCCTCTTTATAATGTATGGCTAATTGCATTCCTCAATTGTAATTCTCTTTGGATAAAAGAGTCTGCTAAATGAATAAATGTAAATGTAATTGAGTGTTGACCTAATTCTACAGTATATTTCATCTTCTCACAGACTTCCTCTGAATTTAAATCAATTTTCCCCCTAAATGTATTAAACATGTTTGCTAAAACATGCTAAATGAGTGTTATTTGAGTCACTTGTGTAAGGAGATCATGAGTGCCAGTGGAGTCTCTTGACAGTGAGGTAGCTCACTAAGGTTTAGGACAGATCCAACTTGTCAATCATTATCACGTCTTGCTTCAGTGAACCAAAACAAGAGAAGAGACAACTGGAGATGTTGAGAGAAGTAAAGTAGCTTGCCCAGTTCACTGTGGTCGTCCACCAGTATGATCTCATGGAGCAGGTAGTTTGGTGTGCGATCCAGCACGCTGTGAACCGTCCTAAGGAGGGCAGAGAATGCCTCATTGTAGAAGCAGATCACTATGCTGGCTGTGGGCAAGGCCACGGGATAGATCCGGTCTCTGCACCTGTTGGGAACAGTGTTCATGTGATGATTTACAGCAGTATCACGTTCATTCACCTCCATGTTTTACACAAAATCATGTGCACCTTGACCTCATAACATGCTTATTTCTCTGGGTCATAAACAATGGTTTACCTGAACATGAAAATTATGTTTCATTATAATTACTCACCATACTACAATTATTTACTCATTACAAACCTATATGCTTTTTTCTGTGAAAGACAGAAGGGATAATTTCTGAAGTATCTTTACATGGATCTTTTGCATACAATCACAGAGCCTAGTAAATGCATCTGACAAGCTCCATATAAAACAATTAACTGAAAAGTGTTCACTCAGCTGACATTTCAGAGCTTTAGAGGAAAGCAATCATTTTAGTGCTATCATGGTTTGTTGTTATATATAGTCACTGGCCACTTTTTTATGAACACCTTGCTAGTACCGGGCTGGACCCCCTTTGTGCCTTCAGAACTGCCTTAATTCGTCATGGCATAGATTCAACAAGGTGTTGGAAACATTGCTCAGAGATTTTAGTCCATACTGACATGATAGCATCACACAGTTGCTGCAGATTTGTCGGCTGCACATCCATGATGCAAATCTCCCGTTCCACCACATCCCAAAGGTGCTCTATTGGATTGAGATCTGGAGACTGTGGAGGCCATTTGAGTAAAGTGAACTCCTTGTCATGTTAAAGAAACCAGTCTGAGATTAATTGAGCTTTGTGACATGGTACATTGTCCTGCTGGAAGTAGCCATCAGAAGATGGGTACACTGTAGTCATAAAGGGATGGACATGGTCAGCAACAATACGCAGGTAGGCTGTGACGTTTAAACGATGCTCAATCGGTGCTAAGGGGCCCAAAGTGAGCCAAGAAAATATCCCCCACACCTTTATTACACCACCACCAACAGCCTGAACCGTTGAGACAAGGCAGGACTGATCCATGCTTTCAGGTTCTTTACGTCAAATTCTGACCCTACCATCTGAATGTCGCAGCATAAATCGAGACTCATCAGTAATGTTCTTCCAATCTTCTATTGTCCAATTTTGGTGAGCCTGTGTGAATTTTAGCCTCTGTTTCCTGTTTTAGCTAACAGGAGCGGCACCCGGTGTGGTCTTCTGCTGCTGTAGCCCATCTGCTTCAGGGTTCGATGTGTTGTGCATTCAGAGATGGTATTCTGCATACCTTGGTTGTAACGAGTGGTTATTTGAGTTACTGTTGCCTTTTCTATCAGTCTGCACATTCTCCTCTGACCTCTGACATCAATAAGCATTTTCGTCCACACAACTGCCGCTCACTGGATATTTTCTCTTTTTCGGGCCATTCTCTGTAAACCCTAGAGATGGTTGTGCGTGAAAATCCCAGTAGATCAGCAGTTTTTGAAATACTCAGACCAGCCCGTCTAGCACCAACAACCAATCCACGTTCAAAGTCACTTAAATCTCCTTTCTTCCCTCATTCTGATGCTCGGTTTGAACTTCAGCAAGTCGTCTTCACCACATCTAGATGCCCAAATGCATTGAGTTGCTGCCATGTGATGATTAGCAAGTTTGTGTTACCAAGCAATTGAACAGGTGTGCCTAATAAAGTGGCCGGTGAGTGTATATTATATATATATATATATATAATATAAAAAAATGTCACATAAAAAATAAAACAACTGGAGGGGCAAGTAAATAAGAATAAGAGAAAACAAATAAGAGTAAATAATTGACAGCTTGCTGAAAGGGAGGGATTATTGTCCTGCCCTCATACCAGGGCACACATTATCAGAGAGGGGGAGAGAAAGGGTCACATGAACTAAAAAAAAAGAAAAGAGGGTTCAAGGATAAATCATTTATAATAAACACAAAAAAAAATGTATGGAATATTGCAAATACTGATTTCATGGTTCCTTCGAGATTTAACAGAACAGAGCTAATGATTTGAGCAAACGGAGAGTACACAGGAAGATGTTCGTACTTGTCATTTCCTGGTGTCTGGGACGTCTCTGTGGTAGCCAAGCCGGTTACTGATGAGAACATTGAAGGCGTGCTTATGATAGCCCATATCTCGAACCTCTTGGTCCTGCTTGTTAAAAATCATTCCTGAAATCCGAAATCAGAACACTCGTAAAACAATGACTTAATACTCTATGGCTGCTTGTTAAAAGAAAGCTGCTTTTTCAGAGGATTTAGTGGAGCCCACGGTGTAGGACAGATGGTCCAGTCAAAAGTCTTAACTGTGGATTGATTCAGCTTCACAGTAGTATAGGTATAAAGTGTGTTGTCATGGCAACAAAAGTGGTTCCAAAACCTGCCACACTGCCTGCAAAACTCATATTACAGTGAATACACAATTGTAGTAAAATCTATTTCTCATCCCGTTATGAAAACTTTTCAAGCTATTCTATTTTTTATAAGTAGCCAAACAGGCTTTTCTAAATACCTGTGACAAACTGTCAAAACACAATTTATTCTAAAAAGCACATGGCGAGACGTCAGCTTGACACGGTAGAGCTCATTACTGTGAGCAGCATTGGCTCTTTTTCTCACTCGTTGACAGTAATGCTGGAATATTTAGACCAGTGCTTCATAAGTGGTGGGTCGCAACCAAAAAAAGAAAAAAAATGTATGAAAACTTCCCACATCATCTGCTGTTAATGTCAAAGGCTTGGCTAAGCGACCAAGCACACTCTACAATATTTTGGTGCAAATTCATATAGTGGTAGAAGCTAACCAAAATTATGCAGATGCCAACATGGACAGGATGCAGGGCATAGCCTCATTCTTAAAAACCAGCAACAGCAATAAAATATTATTCAGATTTCATTAAATACATGTTAGTTTGCAGCAGATATTGTGGCTTGTATGACACCCTGGGGCAAACACCACTTCAGGAACCCATCCCCCATTTTTTTATTTGATGTTTGTTTTATTTTTTAGAATGCCATAAGCATTCTTTTTTTAAAGTTTGCTCTGCAGATGAAAAAGGTGAAACTGCATTCTGTAAAGATTCTGAATAACAAATAAAATGATGTACTCTTTTGTTTAAAAAAATAATACTGTTCAAGTCTAATGTAGATAAACATTGTACCAATCACATTTCTGTGGTTATTTTTTTGGCTGTTAAAAGCATAAAACCATTATCAACAATAATACTACTGCATTGAGTCGCTCCTTGATATCCAATATAAAATATGGATCGGACCAGCAGACCTCTAATAGGTCTATAAAAAAAGCACAAATTTCAAATGAAAACATATACATTGATTGATAGCTGGAATGTCCACTAACCCAGCTCTGGAGAAAGGTCTGGCTTGAGAGGCTCCATTGCATGTCCTTTGAGGACTTGACTGCCATCTCTGCGAAGGATTGCTGGGCCACGGGTGAAACGAGGCTGAAAGCGGTACTGCCCCTGGACGGGCACATATTTCAAGGACAAATGGCTTTCCTGGCTGAGGTTGAAATACAGGAAGAGTAGAATCGACCAGGTCACAGAGGTGAAGAGGCAACCATAGCAAAAGTAGCGCAGAGTGACGCTGCCCATGGTAATGCTAGCATCCTTGGCTGGCCATTATCAGGCCCCTGAAAGACAACAATGACATTTAAGAAATTAAGTAAGAGATAAACATGTTGTGAAATCCTTTGTGGATATCAGATGGTTTGGATAGATATGGTGGTAAAATGCACTGTAGATCGTGGTAGTTATATTTGTGCAGCTATTAACTGGCAGGACTGACTTATGTTATTTACACTACAACTCAAATGTTTGGGTTCAATAAGTCTCTTTCTCACCAAGGCTGCTAATCTTTGATCAAAAATACTATATAATGTGATTTTTTTTTTTTTACATAATCCTTCAGATGTCATTAATTATAATATGCTGATTTGGTGATTCCGTGATACCTATTTTTCAGTATCCATTGTTGAGTAGACAGTTCAAAGGAACAGAAAATCTAAATATCTTTTAAAGGGGTCATCGGATGCCCATTTTACACAAGTTTATATGATTATTTAGGGTCTTAATGAAAGCTCTGTAACATACTGTGATTAAAATTTCTTAATGGTAGTGTAAAAAACATCTTCTTCAGATCGCTGATCTAGTCCATGTTTCTTTAAATGCTAGTGAGCTCTGCTTACTCCGCCCCTCTCTTCTGTGGAGTGACGTGCAGACCATAGATGTGTAGATTCTCTATTCGACCACTCCAGATACGTTGACGCGCCAGTCATCTCGCATTCACCATAATAATTAATGAATATTCAAAGATATTCAAGAGTATAACTTGCTGTTGTAGACGCACACAGTCATTGCGCTCAAAGATTCGCAGACAGTTCCAAAAATGGTGGATGGCTTACGTATCGCAGCCCATAAATACAGTCGATAATGATGAATCTAGGTATATATATCTATGAAGTTAAAGTGACGTGACATACAGCCAAGTATGGTGACCCATACTCGGAATTCGTGCTCTGCATTTACCCATCCAAATGCACACACACAGCAGTGAACACACACACACAGTGAACACACACCCAGAGCAGTATGGAGCATACTCCTAAACTTCAGCCCTGAAACTTGCTAACTAGCACATTATTAGTTAGGGGTGTAATGATTCATCGATATGGATCGATAAATATCGATACAATGTATGATGATACGATGCATCGATGCCACGCGTAAATTATCGATATCTGTAGTATAAAAAGGCACCTTTATTTTGGCACTGTCACATTTTCATATAATGTCCGTCTATGCCAGGGGTCGGCAACCCGTGGCTCGCAGCCCCATGCGGCTCTTTTGTCCCTCTGCGGTGGCTCCCTGTAGCGTGGGTGTACAATACGCGGGGGGAGGTGTCCCCCCGACTTTTAATACAACCTAAACTCTTCCCCTGCACTTTTTCTCGGTCAAGTGTGTTAAAGTGTGAGTAAATATAGATTTAAATTAAAAGAGAAAAGATAGTAACTTCGTTTTGGATGCGCTATTCGTATCCAAAACGATTGAACATCACGGAGCACAGAACACTATCACGCGCTGCATGTTTTGTTCATCTCGAAGCCAGAGGGCGCTCTCGCGCAGAAGTCCAAAACGGACTCATAGAGAAGTATATTAACTTTTTACAGGCATCCTGCTATCGCTGTAGCTAAGCTGAATAACAAGCATAAAACTTAACTGATGAAAACCTGAAGACGATATGGTTTGTGTGTTTTTCAAATCTTCTCCAGGTCAAAAATATGAATGATACAATGTGACCCTGACCACAAAATCTTAAGTGTCAATTTTTCTAATTTAAATTTATACTTCAACTGAAAGCTGAATAATTAATCTGTCCATTGATGTATGGTTTGTTAGGAGATAACGTTACAACTATTTAAAATCTGGAATCTGAGGGTGCAAATTTTTTAAATTGCTTTTAAAGATGTCCAAATAAAGTTCTTAGCAATGCATATTACTAATCAAAAATGAAGTTTCTATATATTTACGGTACAAAATATCTTCATGGAACATGATCTTTACTTAATATCCTAATGATTTTTGCCATAAAAGATAAATCGATAATTTTGACCCATACAATGTATTTTTGGCTATTGCTACAAACATACCACAGCGACTTAAGACTGGTTTTACATTTATCAGACACTCTTATCCAAAGCGACTTACAATTGCATTCAGGTTATACATTTTTCATTAGTATGTGTGTTCCCTGGGAATCGAACCCACAACCTTTTGCATTTCTGACGCAATGCTCTACCACTGTGCTCCAAGGTCACATATATTTTCTTCCTAATTCTGTGATAAAAATGGAAAAAGTGTTTGCAGTATATACTGATTGTACACTCATAAACATAAAATTGTCATTATAAAATATTTATAAAAATAAGAAGACAAATTATTGGTTATTGTCCAGCAGTATATTTATTCTGAGCCAACTATTTTTTATTTTTGTCAATTAAACATACGTAAATATTATTATACTTATTTATTATTATTACTACATTTGACATTTCTGCCCCCCTCACTTCTGAAATGATTGCTACTCCTCTGCCCTGTAACATCTGAATATAAAACTTTAGCTATATGCCGTGTTATCTTTATTGGGTATCAAATATTTTGTGGCTCACGGGAATTTTATTCGGTAGGAAAGGGCGAAAATGGCTCTTTTGGCGTTGAAGGTTGCAGACCCCTGGTCTATGCATTACCACCAACGCGTGCATTCTCGTTCAATCTCACGTGTCAGGACTCGATATAAGGACTGCCCGAAGGCACAAGGCGAGCATATATGACGCTCGGGACGGTCGCGCGTTGTGTGAGAAGTTTTCCGCGCGCACACATCTGAAAACGCGCGCATGCAACATTGAAGCACGCGCACGCACGCACATCTGAAGTGCATGTACACAGACAGCCGCGTCAACTCTGCGCGAATACTAAATTGAGCTCTCCTCCACTTTTTGAGCATGGATGAATAAATTCAGACAAAACTACATCAAAATGCATGTTTTGGCTAATATCCTTGTAAACAGTAGGTTAGAAAAGCATATGTCTTAATGTAAACATGGGAGAAAAAATGCATGTGTATCAGTATATTAAATCTGTGCTTTCATTCTTAAAGTGAAAGAAAACTAATAAAAATATAATGGCTGTCAAAGAAAAAATACAAGTGCTCACTGCTCCTGGACAATAACCTTTGTAACATCAAAAAGTATTCATTAACAGCTATTTAATTTATACAGTGAAGACTATGCTGTTATTTTACATTTGATTATTACATTTCTGTAGCATACCTGAAAATGTATTTTAGACTGAGCTGAAAAACCTGAAAGCACTATTTATTGAACTTGTGTCTTTCATCTATTGTATTATTTTCTGCTATTGCTTGTAATTTGGTTATCTGTAGAAAATATTTTAGCACTGAGCCATAGTAGCATTTTTAGATATGTGTTCATGTTATATATTTTGTTGCATTTGTGAGTTAATAAAAATGTAGATGGTTGTTTAAAATAGGTATATAATATGATAATATCGATAGATATACTCCTGTATCGAATCGTAGAATTTTTTTGAGGTATCGAGAAATATCGTATCGCTGGGTATGCCAATCGATATCGTATGAATCGTGACGAACCATCCGATTTACACCCCTATTATTAGGAAAGGCAATTTGCAAAGATTCATGAAAACCCTTAAACTCACTTATTCTGTAGATAAACTGGATCACAAATGATTTGTGTGAACAATAGATATACATTTTGGCAGATCAGGGTCGGCGTATCCCTCGGGAGTAACATCAACAATTACATCCAACAACTAAACATTTCAATTGCTGTCATTAGCCTGATATCTTGTCTTCCCCTGACCGGAGGACACAATGGCGAAAGCTATCCCTCAGTCGACTAGTGCGGTATAAGACGGGCGGAGTCAGTCAACTGTTTTGGGAGCGCTGCGGAACTAGAGATGACAAGACTAAAGATGCTGGGCGATCATAATTTTATTCGGTACGATATTAAAATCGATCCATAGGTTAGAAATAACCAGCCTAAAAAAATAATACACTGAAAAAAAAGTCAACAAAGTAGATCATAATATAAGTACATCTAAAAAAAAAATTGGAATATAAGATGTCAAAATTTTGCTCACTCATTTCAGAAAGTGAAACCCATATATTATATAGATTCATTATACAGAGTGAAATATTTCAAGCTTTATCTGCAAATTTGTGATTAGCTTACAGATAATGAAAACCAAAATATTGATCCTCAGAAATTTGATGTTACATGATAAATAAAAAAATAAATTTTAAACAGAAACATCAGGCTTCTGAATAGTATGTTCATTTCTATGCAATCAATACTTGGTTGGGCCTCCTTTTGCATGAATTACTGCATCAATGCTGTGTGGCATGAAGACAATGAGCTTGTGGCACTGCTCAGGTGTAATGGAAGCCCAGGTTGCTTTTTTATAGCAGCCTTCAGGTCATCTGCATTGTTGGGTCTGGTGTCCCTCATCTTCCTCTTGACAATAACCCATAGATTTTCTCTGGGGTTCAGGTCTGGTAAGTTTGCTGGCCAATCAAGCACTGTGACACCATGGTCATTGAACCAGCTTTTGGTACCTTTGGTAGTGTGGGCAGGTGCCAAGTCCTGCTGGAAAATGAAACCAGCATCTCCATAAAGCTTGTCAGCAGAAGGAAGCATGAAATGCTCTAAAAATTCCTGGTAGATGACTGCGTTGACTGTGGACTTCAGAAAACACAGTGGACCAACACCAGCAGATGACATGGCAGCCCAAATAATCACTGACTGTGGAAACTTCACACTGGACTTCAAGCAACATGGATTCTGTGCCTCTCCACTCTTCCTCCAGACTCCAGACCTTGATTTCCAAATGAAATGCAAAATTTACTTCCATCTGAAGAGAGGACTTTGGACCACTGAGCAACAGTCCAGTTATTTTTCTCCTTAGCCCAGGTAAGATGCTTCTGACGATGTTTCTGTTTCAGAAGTGGCTTGGTAGCCCTTTTCCTAAAGACATCTGAGCGTGGTGACTCTTGATGAACTGACTCCACTTCAGTCCACTCCTTGTGAAGCACTCACAAGTGTTTGAATCAGCTTTGCTTGACAGTATTCTCAAGCTTGCGGTCATCCCTGTTGCTTGTGCACATTTTCCTACCCAATTTCTTCCTTCCAGTCAACTTTGCATTTAATATGCTTTGATACAGCACTCCTTAAACAGCCACCATTTCAGTAATGACCCTCTGTGATTTGCGCTCTTTGTGGAGGGTGTCAATGATCGTCTTCTGGACCATTGCCAAGTCAGCAGTGTTCCCCATTATTGTGGTTTCAAAGAACAGGAGAAACCCAGAATGTATACTGTATGGATGGTCATTTATTGAAACTAAAATGTAAATATTCTAATATTTTGAGATACTGATTTTTGACTTTAATTAGCTGTAAGCTCTAATCATCAAAATTAAAACAAAAAAAATGAGTGTTTTACTACATTTTACTAAAATATTGAAAGTTTCTTTTTGAAATAATTGAAAAAAATTCACTTTTTCACCATAATTTTTTTTAGATGTAGCTGTATAGTATTTATTAAGCTTGTTAATAATAACAAGCTTAATAAACCACATCTTTAATGCTAGGTATGTGCTTAATGCATAAAGTATTGTTAACATACTAAACATGTATTAGTAGCCTACATTTATAATTTATAAATAATTATTAACCTACATTAATAAGTGTGCTGTAATACTGTTAATACAGCAACAATGCTGTTAATGAATTATAACAAATGTTTATTTATTGTTATTCTAACAGTCAAAGCACGTTATTATTTCTCTCTCTCTCTCAGATTGTTTTCAGATTTCAGACTCAGATAGGCAAAGAAAAAGCTTTAAATATAAATCTCTCTCTCTCTCTCTCTCTCGGCTGCTCCATGTTAGTGGTCGGCAATGTGGCAGAAACATTCCCTTCATATAATTGACCCTAAAATGAATATAGCGAAGCTGTTGTTTAATTCAAATTAAATTAATATTTGAATTGTTTGAAATGCAAGTGCAAAAATTATTTGACCAAAACGTCACTGGTTCTAGCGTCATGTTTGAGCTTTCGTGTTTACTGCATCACATCTTATGTACGTGCGTTGATCAATTGTGAATAAAAGTTCAAATTAAGTCTGAATTTATGAATGATGTACTAACCTGTCGATCTCTTAATATCAGTATGAGCAAGCGACTGCTTAGCAAGATTTTATGTCTTGCCTTCTGTGGTCAGTTCAGTTCGTTTACCTCTATCATCTGTTTTGTATGCAAAGTAATGCCATATTTCACTTCTACTGTTCTCTTTATTTATTAGTTTCGGGCGCGTTAATAGAGTTGCATCTGTTTGATCCATCGCATTGTTCTGTCGTCACATTTACCGGTTTCGCAGCAATTTGGGAAGCAATGATATCATACCGTTTGAAATATAATAGATACTGGTATACCACGCATCCCTAGACAGGACTCTCAGAACAGCCTGATATGAGAGAGAGTATTTTAAAATAGGAATAAAAAAAAAAACACTGGCTGGATTTTTATCATTATAAGGATGGATGTGTTCACACACTTCCAACACACATTTTTGTTCAAACAATGAACAAATTTGAATTGAAATGAATTTTGCATACGATGACCCCTTTAACATTACTTTCAATTTTGATACATTTAAAATATACTGAAGCATGAAGTAATACAAAAATGCAAGCCAGATATTTTCTGAAACACATCAAGCCTGGTGTGTGTATGGCTATTTTGCTTAGACTTCCTACATAATACTGTCTAATCCGGAGCCAGAACTACTTGTTTTAAAAGTCAGTTTAATGGTTTTGAGTCTGTGTAATTACAGTGTTTTGATGTGAAGCTGTTTTTGCACTAATGGGAGATTCGTCATTCATTTATGAGAAATTAGACTCTTTGGTTTTCAACCATCAAGTTTCAATTAAAAAGAGAGAATCAAATGGCATGAAGTACCTTTCTTCTGTAAAACATCCAGTATCAAGCATTACCACATGGTTATTCACTTTATAAATCATTCAGAGAAATGTTTGATACCCCAATAGCAGGAGGCACTAATCAGACTCCCATTTAAATACATACATACATACACCATAAACACTGATGCCCTTTGTAACTAAACAGGGGGAAAAAGGTTGAGACAAAGCTCCATTCTTATTATTTATTTTTATAAAGAAAATTGTTGTATAGGATATGTAGGCCTATGAGAAAAAGAGGACTGACCTCAGCATTTCAAAATCATTAGTCAATCGTTAACATGCACTTTGCACAACATTTTAAACCGCAACACATCGAACAACTAAGCTGAGTAAATATAAATCAAGTTATAGTTTAGTCTCGTTGTACTGCATCACATGAATGGCAAAGACACCAGTCATTCAGACATCCAGCGGCCTCCGTAACATGAGAACCCATCCGAAAACTGAAACCAGTGAAGGCAATTATATGGAATTACAGCACAGCTCTTGTGAATGTTTAATGTATGCTTGGGTCCTGAAAGCCAACACACCAGATTAAATAATACATAATCTTGCTGTGCCATACACCTAACATCACATAAATGCAAGGATTGCAGTATTTGTAATAATTTTCTTCAGCTAATCTAATGTAACTAATGACAGACCAATATGTTGGCTGGGCCAATGTATGAGCTGATGGCCATTTATAGATAAGATTAGCATCATCTGATAAAAAAGCACACTTAAGTGAATGTTAGATGATTTAGGATAGAACCAGAAGTTACCATAAGAGTTGTAGTCCACAATCTGGCTAAATGTATAGTTCACATTTTTGTGCGTACTGTGAGTTTTAAGTAAATATTGTGTATGATTTGTTTTCCAACCATATGCACGGTTTAGTAATCTTTCCTAAACAGGACTGAGTCGGGTCTAAAAACTAATCAGCTCGGAAGTGATTAATCAAGCTTAAGTCATGTGACGTTTTTAGGGCATTTCGTTGGTGTATTTACTGAAGACATGGTTAGCTTGGATATTAACTACCCAGACAGAGCTGTTCTGTTCTTATACGAATAAGTTATGACAGAAAGAAATCAAACAATTCACCCATAAGATTTTCCATAAACTACAAACACGCAACGGCGAATAGTGAGCTTTGTCTCAAACTAGTGCGCTGCCTGCAGTATACAGACAACATCATAGACTGTCTCAACAAACTAGTCAGCTAACGTTACCTACCTAGACAGCATTTCTGGATACGACATCATCCATCAGATGACCTTTATAACTCAACATACGTCAAAGAATAAATAATCTATTGTGTCTCAAAACCTAACGGGTTTTCTAAATAGCGCCGATGGTGTCCCAAAATACAGCTGACTGGGAGCGCACCAAGATCCCTGCCGATTCGTAAAGCTCCTCAGACGCTCAAACATGACGTCTATAATGTAGGCGGCTCACTAGGACGCAGGCATTATGAGCTAATAGCTAACTCGTTAGCTGCACAGAATAAACAATAATTGCTGTACTGTACCCCGGCACGGATCTAACCTTCTCTAAAACGTTTAATCTCTGTTAATAATGTCAGTGTGGTACAGTGACTCACTCGCTGATGAAGAGGTCTACCACAGCTCCATTGCTCTCCTGTGCTCACCGCTCAGTGTTGCTGTCCATTCCTCGCTGGTGAGGAGTCACGGTGCGGCTGCGCCTGACTGACTCTGTTGCCGCCTGCTGGCCGAGCTTCAAAATGGCACCACCTGCACAGCTTTGACAGCTGGGCTTTCTCCACACTGAACAAACTACTAGCAGATGACTCCGCCATCTAGATCAGTGGATTTCAAACATGTCCTGGAGGACCCCCAGGCCTGTATGTCTCCCTTATTAGACACATCCAATTTATTTATTCCAGTCTTTACTAATGAGC
This sequence comes from Ptychobarbus kaznakovi, assembly GCA_027422405.1. Taxonomy (NCBI): domain Eukaryota; kingdom Metazoa; phylum Chordata; class Actinopteri; order Cypriniformes; family Cyprinidae; genus Ptychobarbus; species Ptychobarbus kaznakovi. The sequence goes on from CM049814.1 coordinate 20,133,650, forward strand.
TGATGAGTTGAATCATAGCTATAAAACAACTACAACAACTATAGTAATATAAACAAAATTACTTTACCCAATACTGTAGTAAGTTTTCTACAACTATAGGGCATATACTTCATTACACTACAGTTTACTATAGTAAAAAGCTAACGTATACTGCAGTATTTATTACACTTTATCAGTTCAGAATAGTTAATACTACAGTTTTCTGTAGCATTCTTTGACATAGTGTTGTAAATACTATAATATACTCCGTATAATACACTTTACTATAGTATGGTTCAACAACACTAGTATTTAAAAAAATACTATAGTTTTTTTTCATGTGGATGAGGGAGACATACAAAATGTGCTGTTCTGGGGGCCCAAGAGTTCAAAATGACCTACATCAGGGATAGGCAACTTCGGTCCTGGAGGGCCGGTGTCCTGCAGGGTTTAGCGCCAACCCTAATTAAACACACCTGAAGAAGCTAATCAATTTATTCAAGACCAGTAGAAAGTTACAGGCAGATGTGTTTGATTAGGGTTGTGTTTTCCTCAGCGCATAACTGTTACGTCACTGGTATATTCTTCATCTGTATGTTAGAAAGTCATGCAAATACAGGTACATCTAAAAAAATTACAATATGGTGAACAAGTTCATATTTTTCTTGTAACTTATTTCAAAAAGTATATTTTCAACTTTCATATATTTTAGATTCATTACATGTAAAGTAAAACCCTTCAAAAGTTTTTTTTGGTTTTCATTTTGATGATTAGAGTTTACAACTAATGAAAGTCAAAGATCAGTATATCAAAATATTAGAATATTTACAATTGAGTTTCAATAAACGACCATCCATACAGTATAAATTGGGGAACATTGCTGACTTGGCAATGGTCCAGAAGACGATCATTGACACCCTCCACAAAGAGGGTAAGTCACAGAGGGTCATTACTGAAATGGGTTCAAGGAGTGCTGTATCAAAGCATATTAAATGCAAAGTTGACTGGAAGGAGGAAATTGGGTAGGAAAATGTGCACAAGCAACAGGGATGACCCCAAGCTTGAGAATACTGTCAAGCAAGCTGATTCAAACACTAGGGAGAGCTTCACAAGGAGTGGACTAAAGCTGTTGCATTTCAATTCAAATTCAAGCTTGTTTTGTTTACTGTGTGGAGACGTGCTGAAATCGCGTTTGGTCTCATACTGTATCGTGTCCCTTGTCAGTGTCAGGCGCTTGCTTGGCCATTTATTGTGATTAACAGGAAATTGTGTTCAGCTGAATTGGAGTAGTATTTTGTTCGATGGGTATAAAAAGCGTAGTTTACCGCGGCAGCGGTCGCAGCAGCCTTCACGTGAAGACCTCCTCGTGAGAAGACCGAAGAGTGTAAAGACCATCGACTCTACCGTGCGACTCCACCAGGCAGGGACACCGGCAAGGGATATAAGTATCGCTTTTTATTTATCTTCTTTCTTACTACTTGTTTCACTTCTGTTTTTTTTTTTATAACCAATGTGTAAGTAAGTTGTTGTTTGTTAGCATGTGTTTTTGACAGTGTTCTTTTTTTAGGATTACTGATAAACTACTGCTGTTTGATTTATCTATTTTAATTTTTAGATAAATTATGTAAGAATTTATTATGTCTTTATATGTATTTTTCTTTTAGTTTTAGTTTTAATAAATTGTATTTATTTTAGTAATGTTACTTCATCATACTACATGGAAATGAAATAACATATATATACAGTGCTCAGCGTAAATGAGTACACACCCCCCTTGAAAAGTAACAATATCTCAAATGAACACAAAAACATTTTCCAAAATGACTAAGTTTTATATAACATCTGTTTAACTTATAACATGAAAGTAAGATTAATAATATAACTTCGATTACACATTTTTCAGTTTTAACTCAAATTAGGGTGATGCAAAAATGAGTACACCCCACTGAAAGTCTCTGGAGCAAAGCTAAATTTTAGACTACAAATGTCTAATTTAACAGAATTCAACCAGAGGTGAGTCTAATTATTCATTACACAGGTGACAGTTGACTATAAAAGGGTGTTACTTAAAGAAAACCCCTTCCCATTTCATGCTGTCAGCAATGGCACCACATGGAAGAGAAGTGTCACAAAACTAATATAATTTCTTTACACAAGAAAGGTGAAGGCTACAAGAAGATCAGCAAAGCTTTACTTATCAGTCAGAATACTGTAGCAAAAGTGGTACACACATTTAAAAAAGAATGGAAACTGCAACCATCTCACAGAGACGTCCAGGTCGTCCACGGAAGTTAACACCTCGTCAGGAGCGTCTTCTGATGAGAAGGGTTGAAGAAAATCGACACAAGTTCATCAGTTATCAGTTACTAAAGAAGTAAAACTGGGGTGCCAAACTGGGGTGACTTTTCCCGTGACACAATACGGCGTACACTGCAGAGGAATGGCATGCATGGGTGCCGTCCACGAAAGAAGCCTCTCCTAAAGCCCAGGCACAAAAAAATCCTGCCTAGAGTTTGCCAGAGCCCATGCTGACAAAGATGAAGACTACTGGGACTCTATACTCTGGAGTGATGAGACCAAGATAAATGTTTTGGAACTGATGGCTTCAAAACTGTATGGCGTCGCAAAGTGAGGGAATACAAAGAAAAATGCATGGTGCCTACAGTGAAACATGGTGGTGGCAGTGTCCTTATGTGGGGCTGCATGAGTGCTGCTGGTGTCGGGGAGCTGCATTTCATTGATGGCATCATGCATTCACAAATGTACTGCTCTATACTGAAAGAGAAGATGCTACCATCACTCCGTGCCCTTGGTCGTCGTGCACTTTTCCAACATGACAATGATCCTAAACACACATCTAAGGCCACTGTTGGATTTCTGAAGAAGAACAGGGTGAAAGTGATTCAGTGGCCAAGTATGTCTCCTGATCTGAACCCAATCGAACACCTATGGGGAATTCTGAAGAGACAAGTTGAGCAGCATCCTCTCCATCCAGCATCCAATCTCTAAAATAGGTCATTCTTGAAGAAAAGATAGATCTGGCAAAATGTCGCCAACTTGTTCATTCCATGCCTAGAAGACTTGGTGCTGTCATTTAAAAATCATGGAGGCCATACAAAGTACTAGATTTAGTAGTTTTTGTTGTGGGGTGTACTCATTTTTGCATCACCCTAATTTGAGTAAAACTGAAAAATGTGTAATCTAAGTTATATTATTAACCTTACTTCATGTTATAAGTTAAACAGATGTAATATTAAACTTAGTCTTGTCAACATTTTGGAAATGGTTTTTGTGTTCATTGAGATATTGTTTAAAATTTTACTTGTCAAAGGGCACTGTATATATATATATGGGTGTATGGCTTAGTGTCATGTTGTTTAAATCATTTTTAATACTCATAACCTTTTGTTGTTTTAATATTTAGAAATGTTTTTAAGCTTTATTTTTTGTTTTCATTTAAATGTTTATGTTTATAAATGTTGTTATATGCATTTGTCATTTTATTTAATTTCTCAATTTTATTAAATGTGTATATATAGTATTTATAGAGTTTTAACTTATAGTTTTAGTTACTTTTTCTTAGTTGTAAGTCGCTTTGGATAAAAGCGTCTGCTAAATAACTAAAAAGTAAAGTAAAAAGTAAAGTCAGTGCATCAAGTCACATCATCTTCAGGAAAAGGGCTACCAAGCCACATCTGAAACAGAAACATCGTCAGAAGCATCTTACCTGGGCTAAGGAGAAAAAGAACTGGACTGCGTTCAGTGGTCCAAAGTCCTCTTTTCAGATGAAAGAACATTTTTGCATTTCATTTGGAAATCAAGGTCCCAGAGTCTGGAGGAAGAGTGGAGAGGCACAGAATGGAGCTTTATGGAGATGCTGATTTCATTTTCCAGCAGGACTTGGCACCTGCCCACACTGCCAAAACTTAAGTACCAAAAGCTGGTTCAATGACCATGGTGTTACTGTGCTTGATTGGCCAGCAAACTCGCCTGACTTGAACCCCATAGAGAAGCTATGAGTTATTGTCAAGAGGAAGATGAGAGACACCAGACCCAACAATGCAGATGACCTGAAGGACGCTATCAAAGCAACCTGGGCTTCCATACACCTGAGCAGTGCCACAGGCTCATTGCATCCATGCCAACCGCATTGATGCAGTAATTCATGCAAAAGGAGGCCCACTCTGAATTTTGGGTTTTCATTATCTGTAAGCCATAATCATCAAAATTTCAAGAAATAAAGGCTTGAAATATTTAAATCTATACAATATATGGGTTTCACTTTCTGAAATGAGTGACAAAAATATTGACCTTTTTCATTATATTCAAGTTTTTTAGATGTATCTGTATATGCCCATTTTGCTCTCAGGAGTGGGCGAGGCTTACGTGAGTGAACGAGCGCTGCTGCACGCATGTGCACTACACAGACAGAGCAGAATAGAGTAGACCTACTAGCGCAGTAGTTATGAATAATATACATTCTGTTAAAAATATTTGTTGTTGGACATTAAATGTGATACATAGAATTTTAATTCTACATATAAGTGTATTTTTATGATAGCAGAGCAGTTTCCACCACTGCTCTATTGGATTGAAACTGTGAAGGCCATTTGAGTAAAGTGAACTCATTGTCATGTTCAAGAAACCAGTCTGAGATGATTTGAGCTTTGTGACATGGTGCATTAGCCTGCTGGAAGTAGCCATCAGAAGATGGGTACACTGTAGTCATAAAGGGATGGACATGGTCAGCAACAATATCAGGTAGGCTGTGGCGTTTTGCTCAATCGGTACTAAGGGGCCCAAGTGTGCCAAGATTTTAATCCTTGCTTTTCTGAATGTTAGTAACGTTTTTCCAATCTTCTATTTCCAATGAGCCTTGTGAATTGTAGTGTTTCCTGTTCTTAGTAACCCGGTGTGGTCTTCTGCTGCTGTAGCCCATCTGCTTCAATTCAGAGATGGTATTCTTACCTTGGTTGTAAAGTTTGGTTCTAATAACCATAAAAGGTACAGTCATAAATCCTGAGAGAAAGGCGCCATGACTGGAAACTTCTGATCAACTGAATGCGCAAAAAGCAACTATGTTAAAATGTTTTCATATATACTACTCCCCCCGCCAAAAAGGTAAGTTCCTGAGTGGAAGCTCGATGTTGGAGATGGGAATCATACCACGTTCTCAAATTGAGTGGTCAAATCCCATACTTTTGATTAAATACAGTTGGTTGTAGCCTATTTTTTATGTATCTGATTATTTAAGGTGTATTTTCTGTATACTTTTATTTTTTGTACTAATAATAAAGTCAACTAAATTAGTACTGTGCAAATGACACTGTACATCCAACGAGTAATGATCAGCTGTGATAGGTAGCTAAGTCGCATATGTGCAATTTATTGGTCTGTGTTAGAGGAGCTTCAGTTTAGCCTGACAGCTGCTTCCAGACCAGGTTAGTTTCTCAGCATAAGTTGCCACAGTGACTAAGCTTGAGATATGTAACTAAGCTTGAGATTATGGTAATTTTGCTTTCAGAAACCAAATCAAGTGAAAATAGGTCAGAATTACTGAAATAAGCCTGTCTTATTTGGTAAACTTGTTTTATGAAAAAGCCCCCTGGATGTACCAAAGTCGTCACACACACAATATGCACTCACTGGCCACTTCATTAGGTACAACTTGTTTTAGCGTTCAGCTTGACCACCGCCTCACTGTGCTGATATAGGCTAGCTGATGTCAAGGATGATGTTTTATGTCAATGGAAGTACAAAGCCTTTAATAAATAATATTTTAGCATCCAGATACGTCGTGGATATGGAAACATTTGGATTTGTGCCAAATGAGAGAGGTAGGCATCAGTTTCACCTTGCATAAATTTTGTTTTGTATTTACATTTTTATATCCTATAGCTGTTTTGAGGATTTGTTGTGGAGAGAAACTAATAACTGTGTTTATAATGTTTGTAAACATTTAGATTTACCGGCATTTTAACCTACATCATTTCTGAATGCAAGAGCCTAATAAAATGGGACACGACTTAGCCTGCCCCCCCGCCGCCCCCTCTAAAAATGCAATTTTGGCTATACAAGTAGCGTTTTTTAACAATGCAGCAAAACATTTTCAAATATCTTTAACAAATACTTTAATGTCTTTTTTATTTTGTTTAGTAGCCTACATCTAGGCAAATCCAGAAAAAGATGATACTGTATTGGCTGTGACTAAGCGCAGCGGGTTATTATATCATAATATAATCTCTTCCTGTTTTTTTCCTTTCTTTTTCCTTTTGTGAAAATAAAATGCTGCACTTTTTATTATTATTATTATAGGAAAAGACAATTAAAAAATAACATTATTAACCTTTATTTTTTTCTATTCAAATCAGTTTCGGAACGGTAATAATACAGAGGAAGTCAGGAGCAGAAACGTTAAAATATCGATTCAGCTCGGAGTAAACTTTTATTTATTTTTTCAAGCCCTGGTAAAGGGTATTGGCAAGTACCACTTTATTCTTCTTGCAAGACCTACTCTAACTTTTTTGTTCCATCTGGATTACATCAGTATATTGTGATGCCTTTTGGTTTACATGGAGCACCAGCACCTTTTCAATGATTGAGGAATAGTGTATTCACTTGATGAAGAGTGTACTTGTATGGACAATATGCAGCAGCATATTTAGATGATGTGGTTTTATATAACGGAACCTTGAACAAACATGTGTCAACTCTGTGACTTCAGAGAGTCTGGGACTGAAGAACCAGTACTGTTTTTAAATTGAAAACTCTTTGAGAGAGAAAGTAGACAATTGAAAAGGATAGCTATGCTAATAAATGGGCCATAGACTTTCTCAGGTATTATTTACTCGTTTGTAAATTCACTTCAAAAACTAACCACAGGGCATTGAAATGGAGGCAATCATTGCACAATTGTAATTCCAGGATAATGTGATGGTGTCTTGCCCTGCAGCCATATCAGTATACAATTAGGAATTACCCAGGTAAGAAAAATCTTACCGCTGATTGCTTTTATCATTTATCTAACTTAAACCATCCAGTGGGGGTGAAAGAGAGAAACATTATGTAGTAGAGCTTTGAAACAGCTTATAATTCAATAAACCACACCATGCTGTTTAACAATACGGTTCTATCTTGACTGATATAAAATGTTCTTATGACATAATAATAGTATCCAATTTATAACTGAGAAATCATTGCTACTGGACTGTTTGAATATGGGTGAGGAGAAACTGATTGTGAGAGGAGAGAGAGAGGCCCATGTGTTTGATGGCCTGCCTAATTGAGGTTGTCTTCTGTTGGGATTGTATCCTGTTTATTTTTCCTTTATGCATTAAATGTTAACTTTTTAGTTTTTTCTTAATCTTTATATGTTCCTATGTTGGATTGTTATTGTCCTTGTTCACTTTCTTTGAAGCATGCCTACGTTAAAAATAAATTTCTTATATGAGACTTCAGAGATTTTGGCTTCTTTGCTGCCTGGCCTTGCCACCTTCCAGACCATCTTATTGCTGTACATTCACCTTTTGGCGCTCAAACAAACAAGACAATTTAATCTTTATAAATAAATACAGTCTTTGATATAGTATCATAAGCTAAATTATTTGTTATTGGTCAACGTATTTGTCAACATTTAGGAAAGAAGCAAAATTAACTGAAAGGCAATAATTCTTTTTACAGTGTTCTTTGGTTTCTAAGCAGCCAACACTGTTTTATCTTTAAATAAAGTGAACACCCACCAAAAGTGCCACCCTGACTATCCAGCAGGGAGCGCACCATGATTGGCAAATTGTATAAACCTGCTCCTTTCACCAATCGAAAGTTGAAGGCCTTTATGTTATCTATTACTGAGTGAAAATAATGAGAACAAATAGGGTCATGTGTGTGGTTCAGCTATACTCTACATCAGGGATACTCAAATCTGATCAGGGTTGGAGCTAAACTCTGCAGGAAATTGGATCTCGCGAGCCAGATTTGAGGATCAGTGCTCTACATAATGGGCCAAAATTTCCTTAAGATGGCAATATCCAAAAATTCTTGTCCTTGTGGGGGCATTTTTGGTCCCTATGAAGAAACAAACGTATAAATCACACAGAATGGAATTTTTGAAAATCTAAAATTGCTAAATTTTTTTTTTGTGAGGGGTGTTTAGGGTTTTTGTGTGTGTGCGTAGACAGAAGGGTTGTTTTTTGTGTCTTTTTTATATTTTTATCCCTTAATATAAAGTATAAAAATTATATATATATATACAATGATGGTACAATTTTTGGTGTGCTGGTGTGTGGTGAGCGCACTGGCGCCGTTGTCCTGTGGCTGTCGTCGCATCATCCAAGTGGATGCTGCACACTGGTGGTGGTTGAGGAGAGACCCCCCCCCACATGATTGTAAAGTGCTTTGGGTGTACAACAATACACAATAAAGTGCTATAAATGCATTATTCGTTCATTCATCCGTAAATTTTTATACTGAATTATCTACAAAAAAACAAATAGTTCATAGTTTTAAAGATTTACTTGCAATATTCCTATGAATAAAGATTTAGCAACTATTTAGCAATCTTGTAGCAAGATATTTAGCACTTTTAAATATCTTTATGACATTTTTTTTTATTAAAATGTTTATTAATTTTATTTGCATTTGCTTCAAATCAAATCAAGTGTGTGATGTTCTGCTTCATCTGTGATTTGGTTGATGATAAGAAGTATTAATTTAGCATTAAAAATGGCCATAATGGAATAAATATTTGCCAGTGAAAAGCAGTTTCTGTTGGTCTTCTTTTTGATGCAGTTATTTGAGAGGTAGATTGGAACTATATTGGAAATATTTACTTATTTTAACACCAAATGCATAATCAAATCAGTTAGAACATAATAAATGCATAAATGTTTATGGGAACTTTTTGAGGAGTTTGCATGCATATATGGACCTGCTTGTTTAGTATAACATATCTGTCTTGTTTTAGTAGTAATAATGGCCATCTCTGCTATATGTAAAACTTGAAGGGGTTCTATTATGCTCTTTTACAAAGTCTTGATTTTGTTTTGGGGGTGTACTAGAACATGCTTTCATGCTTGGTGGTTCAAAAATTGCATTATTTTTCACATAATTTACATTATTACAATACCTCTCTCCCCAGCCTGACACAAACGGCTCGATTAGTTCCGGGTTTGATGAAGGCCCGCCTTCCGAAAAACTAAATGTGTTGTGATTGGTTAGCTGTCCTAGTGCCTTGTGATTGGCGAACAGCTTAGACGGCGTTTCAGTATTGCCCCGCCCCTTGCCAAAACAGCAAGTTCGTCAATATTGCCATATCAATTCAGACTTCAAGAATATTGAACAAGAGGATTGTGCAGAATTGTTTTTTTTTGTTTTTTTTGCTAAATCACGTATTAGATAGGATGTCAACAACATCTTAAAATTAACTGCATTGACTATGTACAGATAAATGCAACGGTAATATGTATTATGTTTATTTTTCTTTATTATACCATGAATTGCTGTGAAACTGTTATACAATTGAATTTATTTATACCATAGTCCCACAGACTTACACTATTTGTGGCCGCATAAATATGCAGATTAATTATCTGCCAGCGGGAGGCGCTGTTGGAGCGGGAGAGATCGAGGTTTCCCCGGTAACGCTGTACACAAAGCAGAGCTCCGCTCACAAACGCTGCTTCATCAGACATTATATGCAAGATTAAACCAAAATGACCTTCAAAATTTTCTGAAAACATCCATCAGAAATACAGTGATATAAAAACACCCGCATTGGGTTCGATTTTGAAAGGTGCGGTGCTCAACCAAGCATTCTCTCCGACAGCTAACCAGTCGAATTTCAGTAGGCGGGATTTACAATTTGTGATGTCACAATTTGTGATGTTCGTTGTAGTTCTTGACATGGGATTTAAAAAAAACTAAATATCTCCCTTTGGAGTGGACTTTTTTCGAGATTTGTAACGTTTTATGCCCAAACATACACACTACACACTGACTAAAACTCAAAAAGTGAAAAAGCATAATAGGACCCCTTTAATAAAACAGCACAGTAGCTAAATGCAGTATAGTGAGTCTCACAATAGAGATTGATTCAATAGTAAATAGTTCACAGAGCAGAGATTCCATTTTTCCATCCATGCTTGCCTCTTTTCCTCCCTCTGCATGAACAGGAAGTTGGACACAAACATGGAGGAAATCTGGAGCCAATAGAGCTGTAAAGCCTGGTGGATTCATTAAGTTCTTCATTGTCTTATGAGGCGTTTCCATCCCTTTCCATCCCTTCCACTCTTGCCACAGGATCAAGAAACAAGATCTTTCCATGTTATTTTTAATGTGAAATTCATTCAATGAAAATCTGTCTGATTTTTGTAACAAATATACCAACACCAAATGACCCTTCAAGGCCAACAATCAAATGTGTATTTGATGAGAACACTCTTAGATCTAATAGAAACAATGACATGAGATTATTGTCCCAAGATCTTTAATTGTCTGATTTAAGAGGAACTGGGTTTTACAACAACAGACAGCTTTGACTCTTCTGATTGTATAATTCACACTGAAATGTTCGTCCATGCACAAACACTCTCTTATGTGCGTAAAAGACTTGCCACAACACCACAGCAAAACAATCACACACAGCAACAAATAACTGAATAATAAAGTAAATCTTTAACATGTTATTTCCATGTTGATATGTTTCACTTCTGAGCAAGACACAGCTGAAGACAGTCCACCAGACACGGACTAGCTTTTTACTATCTGCCTTATGATATCCTTTGCCATTTACTCAGTAACAGGATGTTAACCTTTATTCTGTTGCTTTTTTGACCAGCTGCTTTATATTCATATGTGGGATCAAGTTGAATAGTTCTCAATTAAGTTTAACAAGGCGATATCTCTGCAACCATCTACTTTATCCGTCCCTTCAAAACAACACAAATACAATATAATGGCTTGTGGAGAGACACAACAGGTGCAGAGTAACATCAAAATTAGGAAAAGCTCATGTTTATCTAATGAGCCATTGTGTCATTTAACCATAAAGGCTAGACTTACTGATGGAAATATCAGAGAGTTTAAAATCTAAACATTTACTGTAAAAGTCATGGAAGTTTCTATAGTGAACATTTTTCCAGTTATGCCCTGCTCTACAATGGCAGTTCTCAGTTGTCATTGGACACCCCTGCTTTAGCTGGATATTGCTCTTTAGGGCTTTTCACACTGATCATAATTTACCCAAGGTAAAAAAAATAATCCTGGTTATTCTTATGCTGATGTTTCACATTGTAAATTCCTTAACCCTGGGTTAATGTTCTTATTTGCATACATTGCAGACTCTCAGGAACTTCAATTCACATGTTTTCTGTTATTAGTTAACATTTTCCCCCTCAAACGCTGAAACCACATTTATTACAATGTGAAATGTTTCCATAACTGTCCAAAGTATGTTAATATGAGGCACAGGATTGGGTATCTGCTGCTAAGCATCTAGCCACAACATTCTAACATCGCACAAGTTTGGCAGCCCAATCTGGCTCTAACCCTGCTTTAAATTAGTGTAAACTGTACCTTTACCTGGGGTTAAAATCGGGGGTTTACAATGGCGATAACCCAGGATTAAGAACAGGGTGAAAAGCCCTTTTTTGAGAGCAGATAGTGGTCTCTCCACTCATTGTAACATTCATTATAGTTACCACACTGTTTTGAAGGACTGTTTACATAAAGTGAGGTTATAAATATGGCTGAAAGGCTAACAGAACACAGCACATCTCAAAAACACCCAGGAAAATGTGCATTTAGAGGTTAGGGGTCACATCTTACAAACACTTCACCAGACAGCACTGCTCCGGAAGAGGACAGGGTGAGACAGGATCCATGCAGGAGTGGGAATTGGTGATATTTGATATAGCTCATTCGTCAAATCGACCCTCCAGAATACTCTCGAAGGAAAACGGAAAAAACTTGAAGCCCTGTCCTGTGTAGAATTTGTTCTGGAACTCCACCCTAAATGACAGGAAGGACAGGACAAAAGAACGCAATGTCAGAGCGGTGATGAGCGGGATATTTAATATTAAAAACACCTGTGGATTCCTTTTGACAACAATGTACTTGCATCTTTGTTTCCTTGGTTATTTCCTCAAATGCAAAGTGTGTGGAAGCGAAAGGATGAGAATTGGGTTGGGCTGTATGACCATATGAGGAATGTGTCAGCCGGTGGAGAGTCTGTTATACTGAGGCAGCTATTAGTGGGCCAAATGACACTCATGCCCTCTTACAACACACCTACACTATAGTTACATTTTAAGATTACTTTCAACATTTGATAACAGTTCTCACTTGACTGATTAACAGAACTGATACATTTGCTTTGTATAAACTTACATTTATACATTTTACACAGACAAAATAAACACACAAGCACTCATTTCTCAGAATGTTCTGTGCAAAGATCATACCTGCTTAAAATACTATGAGAATAGATGGCAGGGAATACTGAGGTTGAACAACTATGCTATGCAATGTGTGTCATCTTCAACATATGTTTGCCTTTATTTCTGAATCTTTCATACATGTATGCTATGTGAGTAAACTGTTATTCAGGTATTTCTCCAACTTTGTCTATAATGGGCACATTTTTCATTTTCTCCAGGTTTTGCTGCCAGGAGTGAAAAAAGGCATACTCGCACACATTCCTTCACTATCATTGGGTCATAGATAAGCATGTTTAGATTTGCCGTTGAGAGAAAATATTTTTGAACTGAAGGTTGAGATTTTGAGAAAGGTCCAGACAGATTTTCAAAATCCAACCAACAGCTGTTAATGAGTGTTGGAGAGGCAGTTCCTGGTGGAAAAAATTAAGTAAATTATATTGCATATATGCCTTTAATCCAGAAACATTTAAACTGGAACATGATTTTACATTGTACTAAAAACAAAAAGGTAACATTGCCTCCTTATTTTAGATGTACATCCTGTTGGATGGATACACAAGAGAAGGAAACATTTAAGAGTGAAGGAATGTCTCACTGCTGTGATAAATATTTAAGTCAAGAGAGAACAGACTCTTTCATCTTTCCACACAAGGAACAAGTAAAACCACCAACAGTGCAGAACCTCATTTAGCTCCAACATGTCTGTGTGTGCATAGACCATGGAATGCCCTTTGAATGGGTCGAGCCAAGAAAGACATCAAAACGCCATAATTAGCGCCTCTTGCTGAACGTTTTGTTCTTGCCATGACTACAGCATACAACAACTGGTGTACACACACACACACACGCACACACACACACACACACACACACACACACACACACACATACACTTCTGCCTTGTAAAATCATTATCAGAACAAGTTATTCTTGAGGCAGTGGTATGTTTACCTTTCCTCTTCACATTCTTTCCCTCTGTAGTACATTTCAGAAGTATGACATAATCTACACATTAAGATCTTAACAGAAAATGAGTGTCAAGGGTAGAGTGATTGTAAAACAAAACCGTTTTAGAAGAGGCAACTTTACTCAGCTGTACATTTCTATTCATTCAAAGCTTTTGACTAATATAATTTCAACGATAGTTTTTGCGTGTTATTAGATATGAAAATTGTAATGTATGTCATCTTAGCAGAGTAGATCTGCTACAAATGATGCTGCAGAGCAAATATGACTTGCTACTACTAATAGATACACAGACACGCTGCTGTGAGCATGTAAGATATGACGTTGCTGCTGCATGAACAGGCAGGCATACATAAAATACCCTAGCAGATAGACAGGTGGAGCTGGTGGGTTTCAGAGAAACTCGAATAGCATTCTGCAGAACCAGTATACAGTGAACACTGAACCGGACTATCTAAATGCTGAGCAAATAATCTTATTGGCTGTAGAATGAATAGAGGCCAATCGGCTTGTGCTAACATATTGCATAAAAAGACCCATTTGAAGACCCATCTAGAGTTTTATGACTGAACTAGATGTATAGCTCAAATTGTATTTTTGAGTGAAGTCTTCTAACTGTCTATAAACTTTTTAAAGTTTAATTGTATACATGTATTTGTATGTGGTTACACTGGTAAATTACAGCCCTGTGTGTTGATGTGTGTGTTTATCTCACCAATGCAAGCGCAGAGCATGCAGGAATGCAGACAGTCCTTCCATAATGAGTAAGATGCACACTGTTAGCATGGCAAAGGCAGAGAAAATGATGGACAGGACAAAGAATCCACCACCACTCCTCGACGATAGTCCAAGATGCATCACCATTCCCCAAAGAACCTCAGACAACTCTGATAGACAGACAGAGAATGAGTGAGCTCAATTTTAACAACCCTGTATATGTGTTGTGAATATATATATATATATGTGTGTGTGTGTATGAACTTACGAGCATGAGCCAAACTAAGGGCCCACAGCCGCAGGTATGAGGCAGTGTTGGAGATGCAGCCCAGACAGTACTCTATAGTGTGAATGGCCTGATGAACAGCCATATCTCCAAAGTTAAACTACAGAGAATAAATAAAATACAGGAAAGGGTCAATAAGGATCTTTGAATGTAGGATCCAATCCATCTTCTACTGGAAGCTTCTTAAACCGAAGCCAAGTTTTATGTGAATGTGGCTAGTAAAGTGTTATCTGATTAAGAAATGATAAATGAGCAGTAGAAAACAGCACTCTTCTATTAAGGAGCACTGGCTCTGTAATTCATCTTCACTTTCCATCATAATATTTTCATTTTGTGTAAGATGCATGGAGTCATTGGTGTTGAGAACAATAGAGCTGTGATTGTGATGTCAGTGATCTTTTTCCTGTCTTTTAACAGTCCAGAGAGATTACAGAGAGACAAGCAAGTTTTTTCATTTTCCATCTAAAGATCACAGATCCCCTTCTGTCAAGTCATGAGCAGTGCATAAAAACATTGTTCTATGAAGAGTCATTACTGAAAGTTTATTTTATAATAAATGCAGATTGCTGCAACTGACTGGCGATCCAGTCCCTGTAAAGGACAAGTGGTTTGGTAAAAGAATGGAAAAATATACTGGCTTTTCAGATACATATTATGTACATGCATGTGAATAAAATATATGTATGAAATGGTTTCCAGGGGTGCACAAACCCAAAACTGTATGAAAAAAACAAAATAAAAACAAACCACTAGAGATAACTGAAAATTAACAGGCTACATAGCAAGCCTCCGTGCTCAATTCTCATTCTCATTTAATGCTTTTATCCAATTTTTGTTTGTTTGTTTGTCTATTTATAGTTTTTATTTTTTTAATGTGGCCAATATCGGTTAGATGTGAACTGGTCACGGTCCTGAACTGACATATAAAATAACAAAGACAGCACACTATCATACAGAAACAAACTGAAGCCAGCACATTTGTGCTCAGGCAATTGAAAAGATCAGATTCCTTGTGGTTTGTCTTATGAAAAAAAATAAAAACAATCAATTCTGAACCCGGTCTAAATGAATGGACAGCACTCGAGTTCATCAACATATCCAGGGTGCTTAAGTGCTCAAAGATTATGCACAATATAAATAAGTTTTACCCAGCATTAAAAAAAATAATATTATACAAAATAATTGAGGGAGCACTGATATCAGGTGTGTTTATTAAGAGGGAAAAGATAGGACTGATTCTTTCCACTTATAAAGTCTTGTAAAGTTTAGCTTGGCAGAGGCTGGTTTCCCTTTTCCACTTGGCTCTTTTGTTAAGAATGCCGAATGGCTAAAACGCCATCATGGAAAACCTGACGTAACATTCTCATTGTTCTACAGCAGAGGTGTGCTGCCAGGATATCATAGGAAGCAGAAGGCCAAGGTTATTGAGTGGCATAGTGCAAAGATTACACTAGTGTGCAGTAACACAATATCAAGGATATTACATAATTCTAACAATCATGTATAGAAATAAGAACCTGCAGAGTGTCACAGATGACCTTTTCATCCACCTGCATGTACATTCTAAACAATTTAACAATGTTTTCACTGTTTGATTGCACTCAATATTTGAAAAAATATTAAATTACTTATATTTACATCCATCATCTATTTATAAGTTGTTAATTTGAATAAAATATGTATTATCAATTCTTTCCATGAAGAACTTATATAATAATTATGAAAAAAGATGATGTAAGTGCAGAAGTAACAGAACAATACAGGAAATTCTCTTACCGGTTCTTCCTCTGAATGCTTGAAAAGTAGAGAACAGTGTTTTAGATAAACAAATCAGAGAGAATAGTATTAATGTTTCTAATTCATGTGAAATAAATTGCATGAAATGTTAATGCATACCAAGGAGAGTAATAAGTAAAGCAGGTCAAAGGTTACAGATCAGACAAAGAACGCAATCTGTCAGGAAACTCATTATTTAGCAGGTGTGCAATGTGTGTAGTATTCTCTTTAACTCTGGCACACATGCACCAAGCACTGATAGACTACTATTATTCAATATTCTGATATGTGCATGCTGGATCCTGTCCTTATGTTTGCACTGATACAAAATGTTTCCATCTCAGTAGATGGGGATCTATGCAATCCTCTTTCACCACGAACAATTAATGCCATGTGTGAGTAATACCACAAACCTTCACCTCAGTCATAACTCATCATGTTACTCATAATAATACATTACAGAAAGATTTGATTCGGATGGCCATAAATAATCTGTTTCAAAACAAATTTCAAAACTTCAGTGCATTCCAAAATTATTGAACTATAGCTAACGTTCTGTTTCCATTGTGTCTAAAACAGACCACACACCAATAATAGTGATGACACTAACATTTAATAATCAAATAAAATTACGTAAATGTGTTGCTTGTTCAAATTGTCGAGATTTGTGCTCACAAAAACATCTAATAGGTTGAGTCACATCAACTTTTGCTATTTAGTTAATTTTTACTAAGCATTATACTATAAGTATTTAAGTATATTTATATAAGTATTAAGATTTGTTTGCATTGTGACATTATTTTCTATAACAACAAAGCACATTTCTTATTGCAGCTTTAATGGATCTGGTTTTATTTTTTATCAATGATGATTCTCATTAGATTCCCATGACTGTAATATATTTTTACTGCATTACAGTAAAACAATGCATCATACAGAGAAACTCTATATAATACAATACATTTTATTTGAATCAGATACTACAACAAATGCTACTATAAAATATAAATACTTCCCAATTAAATATACACACATATATATATATATATATATATATATAGCATTAGAGTAATTAGCACTTAGGGTAAAATACTTAATTTAGAGTAAAATATCTTAATGGTCTTAAAAACATGCTTCATTTTGTTTATGCAAAATATAACTGCATGTATTATTATTGATTCTGGTTTAAAATATTATATATTTGGAAATATTCATGACAGGTTTAATGAGATTCATCCTATCTGTGGCACATACTGTGCTAATGCCGGAACACGCAGGAGTCGAGGAAACGTTTCACAGTCTTTAATCTAGGAACTCGGGAGATAGTCCACAATGGGAGAGGCACATACACACATGAAGCAACGAGTAGACCCGGCCAACAAGAACTGAAAGGACTGGGGCTTATAAAGACAGGATAATTACAAAGACAGGCACAGGGAATCAACTAATAATCAAACTAATCAGACTGGGGAGAAACTGGGTCACAGAACACACAGGAGCAAAAACACAACAAAACAGTCCAGGGGCGTGACACTATCTAAAACATTATGCTACCAAAAAAAGCAGCCTTTAATTAATTCAAGTGTATTTTCAGTATTTGTTGTTTCTATCTGCTCAGCACATGATGGAACAGAGGGTTCAGGACAATGTCAATAGTTAAGACAGAGGATGAAAATATTTTGCACATTCCAGTGGTGGGTACGTTTGGATCGGGTGAGTCAGGCTGCTCACAGAGTCTTGGTGAGAAGTCACTCCTGTTTACATTTCTCAAATTACTGTAAGATGACAATCCTTTAATCAGTCCCTCTTCTGTCTAAGCAGATACACTTAAAACATTGCTAGTATATAAACTATGGTTTCTTTCCCACAAACTACAAAATCTCACAAGAAAACATCACTCTAGCAATGTTTTTCTGTGCCATCAAAATGTTTCTAAGCTCTTATGATTAGGTTATATTTTTATGTGTATGAGAAATATGCATCAATATATATCAGAAAAAAACAAAACAATAATAAATGTTGTGTTCCCAATTTAAATAATTCCATGTGTCATGTACCACTGGCTGACATCATAGACTCCACCCACCTCATCTCCTTCCTCTGAGTGCTGCGAGAGCTGGTCGTGGTCAATGATCTCCGCCTCGTCCTCTGTAGGCCCGTTTCCGATCCGGACGCCACCGAACTTCTGCGTGCCCTGTTGGGTGAGTCCGGTGGGTGAGCCTGTCTGCTCTAAAGTTTCTAGATTCTCTGCAGGTCTTGCTTCCCTCATCTGGGACTAAATACAAACAAGGTCTGTGTGGCTATCAGCATGCCATGGGCCGTCTGAGTGTATGCTGTGTTTGGTACAGCTGTTTGGGGCACCTACCAAAAGCAATGGATCTACACCTGCTGGGCCTGTATCAGAAATTAACTATTTTTGTTAATTAAGGGAAAATTTGTGTCCTTTGACACTGATTTTCAAGGGTAAATATATAGTGCACTTTCTTTTATTAAAAAAGGATGCTATCCATTCAGTTTAAATATTTGATTGATTAACTGACTTAAGTTGTTTTAAGTCTAAAAAAGAACTGCACTTGACAGTTTTAAATTTTGTGTGCACAGATCTTAAAAAAATCTAATGGAAAAAAATATGAAAATTATGAAATGAAAGGACACTTAAGTGTACACAACTTTCATGTTTCATGTATTTCATGCACTTACTGTAAGTACACTTTTACTGTATATCAAATGTTAAAGGAATAGCTCACCTAAATTATAATTTTTTTCAGCTGTTCGAACTCTGACGGCACCCATTCACTGAAGAGGATCCGTTGGTGAGCAAGTGATGTAATGCTAATTTCTCTTGAACTGTTCATATGAAACAGACTCTTCTTAAACTTGGCTGGCCAGAGAATGATTATTTTTTCAAATCGTTTTTGGGTGAATTATTCCTTTAAAAGTTAAAGCAAAAAACTGCATTAAGTCTCTGGGGCATGTTTGCCATTTTCAAGACGGATTTACAAAATGTAAAATCCATCCTGATGAATTTTACAGATTTTTCCTGATTTCAACAAGAACTGACACTAGTTCCACATTATGATGAACTTCAGCCTTATTAGCTGTTTCACAAAAAAAACGTCTCCAGGTTACGTAAGTAACCATAGTTCCTTGAGGGAACGAGACGCTGGGTTGAAACGCTAGGGGAATGCCTCCAGCGTGACCATGCTCTGAATAACATGTAAAATCTGTCCAAAGGGTGAAGCACGTGGTCTACTACGTGGTCTACAACACTCCACACGCTGGATATCCTGTAAGGAGACTCACCTAGAGCCTACCACTCACGTAACTGTCCTAGCGGAGCTCTGGCGAGTAGAGGTCTCTAAAACTTCTATAGCGAGAGGAGGCCTGACGACACTCGCCGAAATGGTCGGGCTCTAGGAGAGGACATGGCGACTTTCTGGATCGAGTGGATGCCTGCCATACTCCACACGCTGGGATTTTGTAAGGAGGCTCACCTAGGGCCTACCCCTCACAGACTGTCCCAGCGGAGCTCTAGCAAACGGAGGCCTCAAAAACTCTCAGCAGCGAGAGGAGGCCTACAACGCTTGCAGTGACCATTTCAAGGGGAAGAACGATATTGGTAAGCTTTGCCCCAAAACAAACCTCATGAACCCCCTGCAAAGGGAACCAGTCTCCCGAAATTAGCCTCTAATGTGCCTAGAGCTGCTAGCTCGGTGCCCTGAGGCGGAGGACCAGCAGGAAATGATGGAACCAGCTGTTTTGGGGACCCCCGAAGGGGCGGCGAGCTTCTAAGCTTCGCTACGTTTTACGGGTGGAAAAAACTGTGAGAAGCGCTTGCTGGAGACTGCTGCACCCTGAAACACTGGCAGGGTTGGCAAACCGATCTCCTGAGGGCACTGAGGAGAGACGGGCACTGAGTAATGCTCCGCCCAGCAGCCCCCTCTCAAATTACACTTCTAATACAATTTTGTGAAATATGGTTTTGGTCATTTAAGGTATTTGTTATCACGCTGATATATTTTCAATTCGTTTTTGTGATAAGTTTGATTTTAGCTAGTAATTTGATGCTATAAAAATGGGGCGTGTTGTTATGGTTATGGGTCGGTGGGACTCGGGCTCCAATTTATGTAATTTACTCAAGATGGCAGCAGCCATACTGAGATGCATTCGCTTCACTTTTCTATAGTGGAAGGAAGCGGAGACGTCCATCTTTTTTTACAGTCTATGAGGAAGACAGGCGGAGCGTCGAGCCCTCTCTCCAGGGGGAAGAAACCGCGGGGCGGCTTCTGAACCCAGAGAGCGGGTGTTGGATCTGATGGGGTAGGGAAAAGATAGGGGCTCTCCCGTCTTCCTTCACTCCACCTGATCCATCTGCAAACCCCACGAATGCAGCCGTCGCTCAGCCTCGGCGGCAGCAGGACCAGCACCGCGGGGAATGCTGGCGAGGGCTCTCTCGGCAAAGACAGCACTGCACGAGCGAAGCTCCTTCAAGAACCGACTCTGCGCTTCGCCAACCACACACAGCCAGCTCCTTCAAGAACCGACTCTGCGTGCTTCGCTCCCAAGCAGACCACACAAAGACTGTAACGTTTGTAGGGAGGAACACACAGCCTATAATGTGATCTGTTCTCGCCTAAGTGCTTATAGACATATTAGCAGCTCATTTTAAGTGATATGTGTAGGGACATATTGGAACAACATTTTAAGTGATTGTGTAGGGATAAACAACACTAAATAAGACTCACAACACAGATCGACAGAGAGTAGCGGTTGCTGAATGACAAAAAACTGAAGCCAGTTCCACCGCACGTGCTTTTAAGCGTTCCTGGTCTCTGACGTCACCCACCCGTGACGTCTCACCCATCCTTTGGACAGATTACACATGTGATTCAGAGAGCGGTCACGCTGTCACGCTTTCCCCTAGCGTTTCGACGCAGCTCGAGTTCCTGAAGAGGAACTGTAGAGATGCCCCTGTGCATCATGGTAAAAAAGCACACTGTAAATCATCTTTGTCTCCAGATTATCTTTCATACTGATCTTAAAATTATTAGTATTTTTCTAAAACAAATAATGTCATCATCATCAAGTATTTCATCATTTTGAGAACATCAGTACTTTCTATTATTGATTTAAACTGTCGTGTGAATTGAACACAAGTAATCTATTGCCTATTATCTTTTATCTAACAATTCTAAACAATCTTAAACCTTCTCTAAATCCTTGCAGCATGGTAGGTGCCCCATTGGGCCAAATCAGAGTTGCCTCCTCCTTCACAATCTCATGTGAGCCTACCTAAACAGATGAAAAATCATGCACAATTCTACTCTATTAAACAGACATACAGGTACATCTAAATAAATTAGAATGTCTTGGAAAAGTTCATTTATTTCAGTAATTCAACTCAAATTGTGAAACTTGTGTATTAAATAAATTAAATGCACACAGACTGAAGTAGTTTAAGTCTTTGGTTCTTTTAATTGTGATGATTTTGGCTCACATTTAACAAAAACCCACCAATTCACTATCACAACAAATTAGAATACTTCATAAGACCAATAAATAATTTTTTTTACTGAATTATTGGCCTTCTGGAAAGTATGTTAATTTACTTTATATGTACTCAATACTTGTTAGGGCTCCTTTTGCTGTAATTACTGCCTCATTTCGGCGTGGCATGGAGGTGATCAGTTTGTGGCACTGCTGAGGTGGTATGGAAGCCCAGGTTTCTTTGACAGTGCCTTTAGCTTCAGCTCATTTGGTTCTCATTTTCCTCTTGACATCAATATCCTAGATTCTCTATGGGGTTCAGGTCTGGTGAGTTTGCTGGCCAGTCAAGCACACCAACACCATGGTAAAGCTTTTGTGTTTTTGGCAGTGTGGGCAGGTGCCAAATCCTGCTGGAAATGAAATCAGCATCTTTAAAAAGCATGTCAGCAGAAGGTAGCATGAAGTGCTCCAAAATTGTTTGGTAAACGGGTGCAGTGACGTTGGTTTTCAAAAACACAATGGAACACCAGCAGATGACATTGCACCCCAAATCATCACAGACTGTGGAAACTTAACACTGGACTTCAAGCAACTTGGTCTATGAGCTTCTCCACCCTTCCTCCAGACTCTAGGACCTTGGTTTCCAAATGAAATACAAAACTTGCTCTCATCTGAAAAGAGGACTTTTGGACCACTGGGCAACAGTCCAGCTCCTTTCTTCTTCTCCTTAGCCCAGGTAAGATGCCTCTGACGACAAGTGTAGCCAAATTCCTTGACACGTCTGTGTGTGGTGGCTCTTGATGCCTTGAACCCAGCCTCAGTCCATTCCTTGTGAAGTTCACCCAAATTCTTGAATTGATTTTGCTTGACAATCCTCATAAGGCTGCGGTTCTCTCGGTTGGTTGTGCATCTTTTTCTTCCACACTTTTTCCTTCCACTCAACTTCCTTTTAACATGCTTGGATACAGCACTCTGTGAACAGCCAGCTTTTTTGACAATGAATGTTTGTGGCCTTACCCTCCTTGTGAAGGGTGTCAATGATTGTCTTCTGGACACTGTCATGATCAGCAGTCTTCCTCCCATGATTGTGTAGCCTAGTGAACCAAACAGAGAGACCATCCAAACTGCAGGCTCAGAAACTTTGCAGGTGTTTTGAGTTGATTAGCTGATTGACATTCACCATATGTTCTAATTTGTTGAGATAGTGAATTGGTGGATTTTTGTTATGAGCAAAAAATCATCACAAGAAAAAGAACAAAGACTTAAAATACTTCAGTCTGTGTGCATTTAATTTATTTAATACACGAGTTTCACAATTTGAGTTGAATTACTGAAATAAACAAACTTTTCCATGACATTCTAATTTATTGAGATGCACCTGTATATACGCACAAGAGACACATCTATGAAGAAATTCAGTGAAGGTGTTATACTTGGCTTTGTCCCATGGCATGCTGTTAAAACATCTGAGGAAACACAATGTTCACAGTCTGTAACTCCAAACCCCAATATCAGAGGACTGTTTGTGTGTCATATCTACTAATATTTATGTAGTTTGCATTTATCATGGGAAATGAAACAAAACAAACACTTTCAACATTCCACTTCAATATAATGCTGATATGATCATTAATTACATAAATCTGAATTAATGACATAATGACATAAATCTGAATTAATGACATAAAATGAAAGAGAAAGATGAAATTTGGCTGATTTTGATCAGAGTAAATAAACATACCAGGTGCTTCTTCCACAGGTACTGACGGCGAAGGACCAAAGTCTTCACCACCAGCATACACGGCACACACGCCAGTGCTATCACCACCAACAGAGTCTGAATTCCCATCTATGCACACATAGAAAGAGATCCGACCAAAATTATATCTGATTCTAATCAGACTTCCATCCATCTACAACTATTTTTTGTGTGTAAATGTGTGTGTTACCTGTCCTCTATACAAGGGTTTGTTAGTAGGATCGTTGTAGTTGAAAAGACACATATTGATGAAGGCGATCAGAAGACTGGGAGCATCTTTAGATGTCACTGCATCGTAAGCCGTCCACTTGTAGAAGATGAGCAGGATCAGATAACCAAACAGACTGCTCATGAACACAATCTCAGGAATGAAACCCAGGAAAATGTTCAGAGGTTTCTTGAAATACCTGTGAGACACATGGGAAAATCTATAGTTAGAACAATACATGAAAGGACGATTCCCTGTCATTAATTCGTACACTATCTGCTTCACACGCACACATTTGAACACACTCTTACAGGTGATTGAAGAGGGACAGCGTGACTCCAAACAGCATGTGAATGACACCCAGGATTACAGACATCTTCATCTTGAACGAGTTCAGGAACGTCAGCTTATTTTTGGCAATATTCCAAATCTAAAAGAGAAGTATTAGAAGAACAGTCTTATAACAGCATCTCTGTAGATTTGTTATAATTTGAACTGAAGAACTGTATTTTGGTCATTTATAATACTATACATAAATAACAGTGTAAAGTACGAGGTGGTCTCATTTGTGCTTTTTGGTAATTATTGTTTTTTGCACATATGCAATACAGCATGAACATTGTTTTTTTGTAACAAAAAAAAAAAAAACTTTTACAAAAATGTCTGAAGACGTATATTCTGTCCCATTCTGTCTACACACAAAGACCAGATTCTATGTAAAAGGCCTCTAATCATCTTGTTCTTTTCATTCCTTTTGTGAAAAAGAAGTACATTTCAGCATATATATATATAAATGATTACTAATTACAGAAATAATGTAATAGATATACTTAAGTGAAAACTGAATATAATGCTTTTGGACACTTAATTGCATGTTGCAATAAAATGAAAAACGAAATTCTATTTGCCTTTGAAATATGGTTAAACTGTACTGACAATAACTTAATTTTAAATTAAACTATACATGTTTACAATAAGTACACACTACTGTTTATGCAATATGTCATTTCTATTTATATAAATATATTAATTTATAATACAAAACATATTTATATTACATGTTTGTAATTATGATGTTGCAATTTAGTACATTTAAAATAAGTTTAAATGTAATATTGGCTATCACAATACAGTTAAATTATAATTAAGTACTTTACATGTGTTATGTATACTACTGTACAATAGTGTTAAGTGTGCTTATTTAAAGCACAACAAAAGATTATGAACACCACATTAGTTTTCAAGCATTTGTGTACACTTATGCTGAATTTTGTCAACATCCGATGCGTGCACCGCAGTAAAACTGCATGATGTAAAAATGTGTCTGAGGTGTGAATTAGTTTATTTGTCTAAGCTGTCTCTGCATGTCTTTGTGTATACTGTATGATTGAGTTCAGTGAGACATACGGGGTCAATGCCCAGGGGATAGGGGCCACCAAACACACCAGGAACCACAGGGTCTAACTGAAGAACTGAGTTAGCATCCAGAGTCTCAAACCTACAAATACATAGGATAGAAATAGTGTATGTTAGTCAGGATATAATAACTGCTTTTCAGCAGTACAAATGAGATGAGACGCTGTATTTTACATGTTTAATGTTTAGCTTTTTGTTGTTTTCATTATAAATTAATTTGACAATCAAAGTAAGATTGTATGATTGTTGATGTTATTTGATTATATTCAAACTGTTTTACTGATTTCATTTTGTGAACTTACGTCCAGTTACCCTTAGGAAAAAACATGGGCCGCACACTCCAGCCTGAGCCGAACATGTTGATGGACTTTGAGAAGCAGTCATTGTAGATCAATCCGGTGTAGACTGAGAATATCCCCATCAAAAGAATGATGTAGCGTCCTGCAAAAATCATGCTAAACATCTACACACACACACAAGAGGGGAGAGAAAATAAAAACTAAGGTTAGACATTTATGACTTTTACATTTATAAACAATCATCAAATAAAATCATAAAAATACATACAAATTTTGCACCTCTGAATTTGACTTCATGATTACACCAAGATATCGTGTTATATTATGTAATTTCATGTATTGGTTTGATGAACAATTTTTTTTCTGTGTTGGCATATTTATTAGTAATAGGAAGCTGGTTTTGGATATATTTAAATGCCTTAAATGTCCTTTTTATTATAAATGTAATATCATTTATTATAAATGTGAATGTACAAATGTGAGTTTTATATCTTCTAAAGATCTATTGTTAATGTTTAGAAGTACACTAACACCTCCAAATGTGATATTTCTTAAATGTAATAATTATTGATCAGCTGAGACCTCATTGTCACTCTTCTGAGCGAGCAGGCGGCTCTCTCTGATGACCAGATAAAGTGCCGCACATGTCATCAGCAATCCATGACCCATGTCCCCAAACATGACAGCAAACAGGAACGGGAATGTAATGATTGTGTATGGCGCTGCAAGAAACAAAACAGAAAAATCCAACCATCAAACGTGTTAAAAAAAGTCATAATTTATTACTGAGAAAAAATGGACTGCGTATTGTTAAACCAAATAGTAAAAGTACGGTTGTTTTGAAAATCTAAGAAAGATGTTTTGTTATGTTTTCAGTGTTAATACCTGGATTGATCTCTCGGTACGTTCCGATGCCGTAAGCATCCACAATGTTCTGGAAACCGGAGGTGAACTTGTTGGTCTTGTTGTAAGTAGGTGGAGTCTGTTTGGTCTGCATTCGGTTCAAGATGGAGGGAACTGTGGAGCCACTCCGTTCCTACATAAAAAAACTTGATTAAATTGACATTATTACCATTGTAGTATTATTAACTTTAAAGTGTGGTAATACTTTATTTTGACGGTCCCCTTTAGACATGCGGCTAACATTCTGTAACTTCTCAACACTGGATTATTAACAGACTGTCTTCTATCTGGTTTGATGGACTCCTAACAGACATTCACCTGACTATAAGTAACTTAGCAAGTACTTGTCAACTTACTCTATTAACCCGAACAGTCTACTAATACTCTAAGTAGTTGACATGTAATTGCAAAGACACATATATTCAACAGAATGTCTAAAGGGGAACTCAGAATAAAGTGTAACCTTTAAAGTTTACTGCCAATCGCATTTACTCATTTTAGCAATATTTCCACAAATATAGTAAATTAATGTATCCACACAATAGTTAAGTCACATAATCTATAAAATAACACAAACTGAAATACAATCAACTTCAGGAGGTGCATCCTGGCATGGTTTTAAAACAGTATTGAAGAAGTTCACATGTATGTTGGATGCTTTTCCTTCACTATCTGCTGCAATCCATTTACTGTTACATGTAATTACAATTTAAGCATAGTAAAAAATAATACTATATAATAATATAGAGGCACAATTTAAATAGTCTACAAAACTAATTTCAATAATTTTAGTATATAAGCATGGGTTTTTAATATCATGACAAGTGAAGTGTAAATTGTTTCATTGTTTTCATTTGTGTATTGAACAGCTAATATAACATCTCAGTGGCTGAAATCATTTATAATGAATATCGATTAATATTACTCACTGTTCCCCTCCGCAAAGCGAATTGAATAGAATCAAGGTCAGAAATGGGGCACCAGACCTCAGCAATCAAACATTTCTGTGTAACGTCGATGTTACAGAGGTTCAGAGTGTGATAAATGGCCTTCATCTTCCTCACTTTGATGAACCACACACGTATGGTTTTCGCAGCAGCCTGTAAAACCCTCTGCCGGTGGTCTTCTGTTTGATTCAGTACCTATAGGTTTGAAAACACATCAAACACTGTATGGACAACATCTGAAATACGTTAGGGATATGTATTTTTGCATGCGGATATAACTGGTTTTACAGTGTTTGAATGCAATCAACAATATTAAGTTGAGAGAAAGAGAAGCACAGATGGAGAAAAATCAGACTGTAAGACTTTATTGGGACAACACTAAGGCATACCATCTGGAGGTCATCAATGCGGGTGTTGACCCCTGCTGCCATTTCCTTCCTCTCCTGAGGGGTCTCAGGGCACGGGTACAGAGATGCACGGAACCTGGAGATGAAGTTTAAAGTCTGTAATTAGCATTGGATGAAATTATGTGAATAATAAAAGATCAGAAAAGACCATGCTGCACCCTTCACAGATCTTCTTCACTCTGTTCTTCAGCTGGTCTCCTTGGAAGAAGATGATAAACACAGATTTGTGCACCTGGTCTCCCTGTGATGAACAAAGACCCATAACTTGATCAGTATTTGATAACCCTCACGCTGGTATATAAAATGTCAAATGCAAATATCTTAAAAGACTTTATGAGAAAATAACTTTGAATAAGTATAGACACTAACAGTTGTGGGGTCCTCAAGAGGGTCCTCAATCTCTGTCTGACGTAAAAAGACATTTCCACGGCAGACTCTCCACATCATCCTTTCAAACGTGGGGATCCTCTCCCGGTTTATAACCCCAGCCACAAACCTACAGGGTAAACAAACAGAATAGAAGAGAATCAATATATATATATATATATATACATCTTCCATTTTTATTTTACCCTCTAACTCTAGCACTCTCTATTCTAATTATATTCTTTAAAAAAATAAAAAAAACACTTTTAGACTTCTCTGTTCATTTACTAACTGCTTGTTTTAAAAGAAAACTAACATTAGCTTAATCTTTTTCTATTCTATCCATTTGTTTTCTTTTTATTTATTATACAACTAACAAAAGCAAAAAAGCCCTCTAGCACTAGCTTACTCTATTCTTTTTTCTATTCTATCTGTTTTCTTTTATTTATATATAATAAAAAACATTGCTACGTGTACTGCGTTAAGCTAACCGAGACTTGTTATAGCACTTGCATGTTGTTGCTCTTTTGTTGATTTTGATTGCTTGCATTGTCCTCATTTGTTTGGATAAAAGCATCTGCTAAATGACTAAATGTGAATGTAAATATATACACTATATACAGTATATATATATATATATATATATATTAGCATCTTAGAACTCACCCCAGTCGCAGTGGGGCACCTCGACCAGCCTCACTGGGGTCCAGCAGAGATGATGATTCTTCCAGAAGATTTGGATCCTCCATCTAAAGAGAGCCGTTATAATTATGGGTAAGGGTAAAAGGTTGTGTGTACGTAACATCTCATTGTGAATGGATAAAGTGGCTTTTAAAAATGTTTCTACTGTAGTGGACATCATGCATCAAAGGGTTAAATAACACCTGAAATGCCTGAAATGTCAATTTTATTTCTCTCTCTCTCTAAGTTTGTGATCATATTGTGAGAGAACAGCCAGACCTCATCAAAGAACTGCTGGGTACGTCTGAGGATATGCTTGAGTTCTGTCAGCTCTAGAAAGTTCTTCTTCAGGGCCTCTTGATTAGTGTTGATCTCCTTCAGCTCATTCTCCAGCTTCTCAAAGGTTGCCTGGTGAGCAATATTATAAATACAAAATTAAGGATATTATAAACTAACAATACAAATATAAAAATATTCCCAAAGGTTTCCATAACC
Organism: Ptychobarbus kaznakovi; assembly: GCA_027422405.1. Taxonomy (NCBI): domain Eukaryota; kingdom Metazoa; phylum Chordata; class Actinopteri; order Cypriniformes; family Cyprinidae; genus Ptychobarbus; species Ptychobarbus kaznakovi. The sequence goes on from CM049814.1 coordinate 20,162,776, forward strand.
AGGTATAGAAAATTCTGACACCTTGCCACTGAGTGAACATATGAGATGAAAGAAAGGGTTTGGTAAGTGCTTAAAAGGGGCTTTTATGTTCAATTGTTTAAATATTGCTGAAAAGTCATCCATCAAACTGATGGAAACAGACTGTTTTGGCCCCTTTTTTAGAACTTGGCAGACATGGTCACTATGAAATCTCATATGGACCAGAGCTGCATGAAGATTCTTTAAAATTTCACCTATTGTGTTCCACAAAAAAATAATAGCATATGGGTTTGGAACCATATGAGGGTGAGTGAATGACAGCATTTTTATTCAGACAGAATGACTCCATTACGATCATATTATAAAGCAGCATGAGAGGGTAAAATTACCTCAAGGTCAATCATGTCTCGTGGGAATGGGACTTCGGGATTCTCACCAGTGTCCATTATTGCGATGTTAGCTTTCTTAATTTCTTTCTCTACGAACCCTGTAGAACATGACACCAGCACCAAATTACTATGATATTCAATAATTGTATGATTATTTCTCAGAGAGAAGGGTGAGTTTTTGTGTCTTATTCAATGGCAAATTCTGTCCTCAAAAATATGGGCGATCATATTGGATGCCAACTTTTTTTTGTGAACCCCTTCACCAACACAGAAATTATAACTGTAAAAAACAGGGTACAACAATGCTATATGTTTCAATTAAAATAGCTATTTTCTATGTGAGTATATGTTAAAATGTAATTTATTCTTGTGAAGCAAAGCTGAATTTTCAGAATTAAAATCTGGCCTTTAGTGTTTTTTCAAATATTGTAGATTTATGTGGCAAATGTACCAAATATATTTTGAGACAAACGTCTATTCATTTTCAGCTTTGTTCAACATAATCAAATTAACAGGTTTCCTTGATGTGTGCCTTTAGCCCCGAAGTAATCTATATGTTAAATCATAAATAAAAATGTACAGCCTTAGTTATTTATGACATTACATGCTCATTTTTTCTTAATCATTTTGGTTTTTAACCTAAGGTTAAGGGTCTGTAGGTGATGGTTTGGAATAGTGCATGTAATAATGGGTTATTTCGAGCTAATAGATATCACATGACTTTTCCACCATTTTTACCCAATCATAGAACTAGCTGCAGTTGTCAGTCATTCTGAGGAGTCAGGACGGTCACTGGTCTTGGTGTATGTGTTTGTGCATGTATTGATCCACTCACTGAGCTTCCTGTCCATCTCCTCACTACGTCTCACTTCATTCACAAACTTCCTCTGGAACACGTTCACGTCAGGGTTGAGCTGAGAGAAAGAGGCTTGAACTCATTATCAGCATATGATAGAGGAGAGAGCAGGAAGAGAGAGAAAGCAAGCTGTATCTACTCACATCTCTGAACTGCACCATTCCCAGCTCTCCCAGTTCACTGACGCAGCAGTAGGCCGCTTCAGACTGGAGGAAGAGCTGGGCCAGAGTCATCTCCTCACTGCGGAATAACTCTCCCATGATGCTGCAGGCCACAGGAACTCACCCACGGCTCAGAAATCAACCCCACTGGATGCAACTGGTCAGTCTGGAGGACAGACAGATAGATAGATACATTATTTACATCAATCCCATTTTCACTTTTATTCATATAACTGTTTTTATGGAAATATATGTGTAAGATATAACACATTTATGGGTAATCCTTAAAATATATTGTTATAAACATAAGCAGTTGTTATATAAAATGGTATATATAATTTGTCTAAATTGATTTCATATATAATTTATATATTAAATATGATTTTCTCATTAACATTCATTAACATTATAACCTTTATTAATATAATGGTGTTTTTGCGAATAAACGATGTAAGCATTGACGTCAGTTAACACAAATCCTGACCATTACACTCATCTCCTCTAATGTGAGAGTCTCTGCGCTGGGCTCAGCATCACTCGCATCCCAAAGAGCCGATTGGCTGATGGCTCAACATCCCTGCATCTCTAAGAGCTGATTGGCCAAGAAGCTCAACAACCCTCGCATCACTGAGAGCTGATTGGCTGATGGCTCAACATCTCTCACATCTCTGCCGCACTGTCCTTCAGCTCTGAAGGCTGGGCGCCATTACGCGCTCCTATCTATCTACTCCTTGCCAACAATAATTTTATCAGAGTATTATCACATTATTTAATATAAGCCTACTAACAAATTCCGGTGCTCGTGAAACACCTAACACCCGCATATTAATTTGTAATATGAGCATTTTTGTTTAATAAGACTTAAGCGAATCATTCTGGCATCATCCTAATAATAAATATTAGTAGATCAGTTAGAGACACCGAGCTTAGGTAACGTTAACGTTAGTTGTATTTTGAACGGAATTAGTTAATAAATTAATTCATGACTGAATAAACGAATAACGTTATATGAATGAAACAGTAAGTAAATAAGCTCGACTGAATAATACAGATTTCCAATTTACTAATTGGAATCCACGCTAATATAACATAATACTGAAGTCACAATAAGAGAAAACATAAATATATTTATCATCTCTAATGGCTGACCGAAAAGATAGCCTACGTTACATCCATATTCAAGCATCACCACCTCATTCAAGAGGCAACAATAAAATGATTCATCCACTCATTTATAACGTCATCTATACATATATAGTGTCATTGTGGATAAAGAGAAAAATATAAATACATAAAATGTAATATATATAAAAGATAAATGTTCATACCGTGCTTGATGTCTTCAGTAAGAGATGTGTTCACCTCTGCGAGGATGATCAGAACTGCTACGTGACGTCACGCCTGCTGCTACAGGGTCACGTGATTTTTCGCCAAACGCTACAGGACATTTTTAGATGCGTTATGTAGTGTATTACCATATTTGTGTATTGTTGTATTATTATTATTTGTACTTGTGTATTATTATTATAATTTTTTGTTTGTTGTTTTTGTTAACGTGTTTATCCATTAAAACCAATAGGCTACTACTACTTTTTGAAACAAGATTTAATTCTGTAGTAAATTGCACTGGTGAAACAAGAGGTTAAGGGGATAATGTGAATCACCATTAATATATTTACTTGATTTCAACATGATTTCACATTAAAAAAGAGGATATTTTTTTTTTTTTACTTTATACTTTTGGATGGGTGACATTTTACATTTCATTAAAAAAAGTGTATAAACGTTTATAATACGTATAAAACACTTGCTTTTGATAGCTATCCATTTTATGGTGCTATCACTATTGTTTTGAGAAAGCATTAACTGTTGTGCAAATGTAAATAGTGATGTGAGAAAGACAGGCAGAAAAACTGTAATTACCATTACTAAAATTAGATTTCAACAGATTTTCACACAAAAAAATTTTTTTACTTTTTTAAAACTTTTTACATGGGTGACATTTTACACAGATAGTTGATAGATATAGATAGAGAGATAGAGAGAGAGAGAGAGAGAGAGAGAGAGAGAGAGAGAGAGAGGAGAGTTTATAAACATTTATAATACATATAAAATGAGAGAGAGAGAGAGAGGGAGAGAGAGGAGAAGATTGAGAGAGAGAGAGAGAGAGGATAGATAGATAGATAGATAGATAGATAGATAAAGATAGATAGATAGATAGATAGATAGATAGATAGATAGATAGATAGATAGATAGATAGATAGATAGATAGATAGATAGATAGATAGATAGATAGATAGATAGATAGATAGATAGATAGATAGATAGATAGATAGATAGATAGATGATGCTTGAGCCTTTCAAAAAATAATCCATAGACCATTTACAAAACATATATGGTATAATTAAATATTTGTTGTTTAAATATTAATTTTATATATTAACAGAATTAATATGAATAAATATTAATATCAATACAATACTCAATACTCAATACTCAATACAAGAGAGTACAAGAGCGATAACATTTATGAGTTCTTATATTCTCCTTTTGATACTATTAACACGGTGTCTAGTTGCTAAATGAGGTTGTATTATAAACACATGCTAACTCAGAATCCTATTTGTTTAGGAACTATTGTGATTTCATTTGGGATTTGGAACTTTAAAAAACATTTTAAGTCAAGAATTAACCTATACGTGTCACGATACTGCTGTGCAGGAAACGAAGGAGCAAGGAACGCGGAGAGACGCAGGAGAATTCTCAATCAACAGTATTTAATGAACATCCAACGGGATAACACAAGGGCAGGCAGGAGTCACACACGTAGCACATAGACGTTAGAGACCCAACAAACACAGACTGCAAGGACTGGGGTTTAAATGGGGTAACGAGAGTGATCAATAAGACACACCGGAGACAAATGACAAAATCAAACAATGGAGAAACTGGGTCACGGGGAGCACATGGGGAGTAAAACACACAAGAGACAGTCGATGGGTGTGACCGGAAGCTTCTGTAAAGTCACAGCATATCTAATTATTTATCCATAGTGTTTGTAGAAAAATACCCTATAGACCTTTGCTCAATATGCTCGGAGTTATCTGACAGACTGAATGATGCAAGTTTGTGTGCCAGTGTAACTGTGAGAGGTGAGAATGCAGACCTTAGAAGAATGTAGCACAGACTCGGTAATGAACCTTTATATATTTAGAGTCAGGAACTACTGAAGAACCAGGGGTGAGAAACATACGCCTGACCAATTCCCACACACAGTGTTTTGCAAAACACTAAACATGCTTCTCTACATCAGACACAGAAATCTAACATGATGCCACTTCTTTGCCATTTCAAGACACTGCTTTCCAAAATACCACACCTATAAACCAACTGATCAAATACAGCAGTCAGGTGTGCAGGCACTTAGGAGCTTAAGTGTAAACTCAACAATCAGGTGCAAGAAGTCAAAAGGTGAGTTCATGTGTCTTCTACAAAAATGGAAGGCAATTGCTGTAAGAGGGAGAAGGAGAAACATCATTGACCACAGAGCTATTCTGAATATCCCGGCCCAATGTGGTGGTAACATCACAATGTATGTTGCAATCACCAGCATGCCAACTTAGTTCACATATTTAGACAGTCTACACAATATCATTACAGCAGAAGACCAAATGGATGCAGAGCAGATGAGATACAATGTCATCTGGGACAATGTGTCTTTCCACTGATGTGGTTTCATAAGCATCCACAATTTTCACTCCAATACCTCCCATGCACCATACTCTCCCTTCCCATCCCTTTTTTTTGTGATGGAGGTGTAAGGTTTATGATCTGTAGCCCTATGTCAGGATACCCCTCATTCAAGCCACGAAGGTGCCCTTGAGCAAGGCACCGAACCCCCAACTGCTGCCCAGGCGCCGCAGCATAAATGGCTGCCCACTGCTCCGGGTGTGTGTTCACTGCTGTGTGTGTGCACTTTGGATGGGTTAATTGCAGAGCACGAATTCCGAGTATGGGTCACCATACGTCACGTCGCTTTTTTTTTTTCACTGAATAATTCTAAGGGGCAGAAGACCAAGAATTAAAATGCATTTTTTTTCTACCCATTTACACAACCACCCTCCCTTAAGGAGCGGATCCCAGGCGCTCCACACACAAAAAAAGAAAAATGTCTAGGGGGGTGGGCCGGAGGCGGATCTGGGGTAGGGACGGTGGGCCAGGCCCGTGGAGTGGAAGTGGGCCCGGAAGAATAGGCAAACAGGGGTGCCACAACGGGAAAGGCAGAGCAGGAGGCCAGGGCGGGGCCATCAGAGTAGGACGCCACCGGGATGGAGCAGATAACCACCACTTGAGAGGAGCGGTCTCTTGAGCGGACTCTGTGGGCTCACGGAACAGAGCGGGCTCCCGGAGCGGACTCTGTGGGCTCACGGAACGGAGCGGGCTCTGGAGCGGACTCTGAGGGCTCACGGAACGGAGCGGGCTCTGGAGCGGACTCTGTGGGCTCACGGAACGGAGCGGGCTCTGGAGCGGACTCTGAGGGCTCACGGAACGGAGCGGGCTCTGGAGCGGACTCTGAGGGCTCACGGAACGGAGCGGGCTCTGGAGCGGACTCTGTGGGCAGGGAGGCAAAAAAACAGGCGGGCAGGGAGAGAGAGAACTGTTTGCACAGTCAACATAACACGCACACAACAAAAGACAACGGATCAGCACAGGACTACAGACACCAGGAGGCTAAATAGGGAGACAAACGAGGGTAACGAGGGAGACACAGGTGGAGCAACTGAAACAATGATTGGTAACGAGATGGGAGGGGACAGACAATAGACAGGAGAGCACATGGCACCAACAACAAACAACAAGCCATGTGCTCAACATACAGAGACATCTGGTGGCCGGTCAGGGCACACCAGCAGGACCGTGACACCCTGAGGTTGGTAAAAGGAAAAGACTTTAGCAGGGCAATGAACATATGGCATTCTTTGTCAGTCCTTCATCACTGTAAGTGTTACAAACCTTTGTGGAACAGTAGAAGTATCTGACAGGGCCTTGCTGATTTAAAAGTGGATAGAGGACCAATCGCTCTCATAGCGAGACTTTGGCTGTCCACCAGCACAACAAGTATAAAATAAATAATGAATAAATTATTAATATTAAAATAAATACAGTAAAATATAGTGAAATACATTGTGGTTAATTAAAGAATGATATTAAAAATGTAATTATAAATAAGAGGCAATTAAATTGAACTCAAACGGAGTAATAATCAAGTCCTGAATGAAAATGGATTGAGTGATGGAATAATTTAAGTCACACTTAAGTCAAATGATCAATTAAGTGTTTCCAAAACCATATAAACTATAAAATATTAGTCCTACGAAGTGGAACACAGCACTCATGAAGCAATTTGTAATTGTCAGTTGTATTTTTATTAAATGCTTTAAGCACTTTTTAAGATCGATCCAAAATAATAAAATAGAAAGAAAAATTATTCTGAAATGATATTACAAAGGGGTCGACCGTATCGGCCTGGCGAATCGGCGCCGATATAAATTTTTACGAAGAGGCCATTTTCAAAACAGATTAGCGATTTTTTTTTAATTTTTTTATTTTTTTTTTTTTGAAAAACAACATACTATTTACAGGTGACATTATTTATTGGTGAATAAATGTATTTTTAAATGCACATTTGGCTCCGATGCAGCCTGTCTGAGCTCAACACTCTGTGCCTAGAGCAATCTCCGCCCAGCTCATCTAATAGGGATCAAGTCTGACCAATCAATCGGAAAACTGAGGCAGTCTCACACCGAAAGACTTGCTAACTGGAGCTGCGTGGATTGCATCAGTGTCTCTCAAATAAAGCAGCAGCAGACGGCAATAAATCACAATCCACTACACTGAAGTTGCAAAACACCTCAATATAACCTATGATGTCCGCACGGAAAAATGCGGGCGGAAATCGCGGAATGCAGTCATATAATGGAATTTACCGTATAACGCGGATGTCATGGAATTCGAAGTTTGGAGAATTAATCAAAAGTAGGTCAGTACACTTAAACCACTCGCGCTATAAACTATAAATATAAGCCGCAAAAAATATAAATAGAATCCTGCATGTTCTATCTCTGTTAATGAATGACACAAGTGATTTCATTTACTGCACACATACACATGAAGAGCGTGTGATGCTCGCTGTGTTTTCAGCATCTGCCGTCTCTAAATGAGGACATAAATAAGCAATCCCCAGAACTTCGCGGAGAGTCACTTCATAATTGACCGTCATTTGAGTAAAACAATGTCATATATTTACATAGAGGCTACAGAAACTTAAGGTCCTCATGCAACCTCAAAATTAAGTTCGGTTTAGCCGAATATATTACTTTGCAGTAGAATAAGTAATACAACTACAACAATTATAGAACTTTTGTTGAGAATAATCCACAAACGCTATTTCTTCCATGTTTTAATTTTAATAGAACTCATTTGTTTGCCAAAAATAAAGTTGAACTCTCATATAAAAGATTGGATTGGAACTCTAATTGTTGCCCATTTTATTACTATAAAATCAGGGAGCTATTACATTTATTTTCCATTATTTGTTATTTGTTGCTTGTTGTTTACTTTAAGTTTTCAAAATGTTTACAGAATGCTTCTGGGTGCACTTATGTTATTATTAATATTACTGTTTATTTAATGTTGTTGTTATAAAGTTTTCAAATAAAGACATGTTTAAAAATAAAGAACGTTTTTTGTCAGAGCTCTTGTTATTATTAATTTTGGCATATTTTCATTTTTACACCAGACACGTATATCGGTTCAAAAATCGGTTATCGGTCTATTTCTGTAATATCGGTATCGGATCGGCCCTGAAAACACATCGGTCGACCCCTAATTACAATCTTACACTGAAAAATAAACAAATCAAAATATACAGTATATACATGAGTTAAATATTTCCAAGAATTATAATACATTACAATTATAATTTAGTTATTTCTTTCTTCCCTTTATTCTCGTAAAATGCAAACTTTTTAAAGTCTTTCCAGGTCATCTTTCTGCATGCCCTGCGGTTGGTAAATGGAAAAGACTTTAGCAAGGCAATGCACATATTTCCCTGCTACGCCAGCAAAGCCTGTGTATGTGAGGACTGTTTGGACCCTGCTTCAGTTCCATTTTACAAAATCTGCACAAGGGACTAACATGTCCAGTTTCAGGTCTTTTACATTTTTGCTGTCCTTTCTCCTCCACATGTTTCTTTGTGTCCTCATGTACTTTACTCTAACAATATTTCTGAAAAAAATCAAACCCAGGCTACAGTATATAATTAGACATGTTGAAATGTTACATGTGTTTAAGATTGAGCACCACAGTGTGTAAGTGGTGCAAACAGAATAATATTGTGTACCATACGGTGCCAAAATTGGGTTTTGTTATTATAAAGTTTTGAATGGTGTTTGCAAAAGATCTGAGGAATTGTGTGTTGTTTTGACAAAAAGAGCCTTGCTTTTAAAATTGTGCTTAAGCAATAGTAAAAAAAACTGTAAAACGGTAAATAACAGCATTTCATCACAGAGAACGTTGAGCTGGAATAACACAGAGACTTGCACATGTGTACACATGCATGGCTCACGCGTAAGAGCTCAAGTTATTTTTGTGAGCTCTTCCCTTTGGGTGGCTTTAATGGTGTGCTGTATGGGGAAAAGGGGCCTTTAGGGAACGTAAAACCCTGTAGGTATGGATCACATTCCAGCTCTCGCTGTGTCTGTGCCTGTCTAATACTGTTACACTCTCCAGAACCTCATGTTATCTTCACACATATACAGCACTGTCCCAGAGGAAAGAACAATTACTACTCAGGGTTTGTTCAAACGATATAATGTTTGGGGTTTGGAATTGTGTCATATAAATATCCCCTTACTCTTACAATTCATCTGGAGGTATAAAATAGACAAATGAGACAACTGTTGATATACAGTAGGAATTTAGAAAAAAAATATGTCCTAAGATGATTTGACTATTATTTGAAGAAATTGCTTCACCCCGCCATAGTGTGTCACCACCGTAAATAAGAAGTATACTTTAGCATATTATAGAAATAATATACTGTGCGATGTGAATGTAATTTTTTTGGACAATATACTTGCACATTATTTACAATAAAATGAAAATGTGTTATAGTTTAAATTTGTATTAAATGCAATTAGTTACTACATTACTACATTTTTATATGTCATTTCATAATTACTTCTGTTGACTTTGAAATATGGTTAAAGTTTACTGTAAAATATACTGACAAGCATTTATGATAAACTAAAACATATACACATGTAAAGTACTTTATATTTACACTAAATATCATATAGACTTTCAAAATCTTAATTACAAATATAAATACAAAAGTGTCAATACAAATGACGTTTGAATATATTTTAGTTTACCATAAATGCTTGTCAGTACATTTAGCAGAGCACTTTAACCATATTTCAAAGACAGTAAAAGTAATAATGAAATTACGTATAAGGATGTACTTAAGTCCTGTTTAGGTGGGTCAAACTGCGTTTTAAGTAAATGTAAACAGTTTTCATTTTTAACATGCAAGTGTCTGAAAACATTACATTCAATATTATTTCTGTAATAAGTACTCTTTCAAAAGTATGATTAAAGTGTTCTTCTTTTACACAATGGTATCCCCTGTGATGTCAGTTGTTCATAGCAGCCACAATGAGGTGGGCCACCACCCTTGAATATTTTCTAGACCGCTGATATGACTGGAGTTTTCATCTTTGAATGTAAACTATTTTGACAGTGGAACAAGTTAATCTCCACAGAGATCTCATTTGTTTTTTTTTGTGTGTTTTAACAATGGGGTCCCAATGCAGGCCACTGGGTGGAGCACTGCTCTCCAACACACACATGCACAGTGTGCAGGGGGAGTGTCAGTGGGTAAGAGAAAGGCAGCTGGCACGCAGCTGATTTGTCAAGAGGGTTTCACAGGAAAGTGTGGCATTCACGACCCAGCACTCATGCAGTACAGACTGTCCACAGCCTGCTTGCCAGCCTCCACTGCTCTGACCAGACCCCAAACACACTCAGAGAGAGAAAGAGAGAGAGGAGAGCAGATGTGGTGAGTGTGACAGAGGAGGGAACAGTTACGTGAACTCTAAAGGGGAATCCTGAGAGCAGAAAGAAAGGCGAGTAAGGACACAGAACTTTCCACTGCTTGTATCCTTTCACATTCCACGCTATTTTAACACATTCTCAAGCTTTTAAACATGGAAGTGATTGAAGACAGCCATCTGCACCTGGAGGTGCCTGACCCGCACAGATCCCTTACTGAGATCTCAGAAGATGAAATCAACCTCCCAGCCTCTGATGATGAAGATGAGGCCATCGCCGAGAACAAAGCAAAAGTTGCTGGTGAGAAAGAAGAGGCAGGTGAGGGAGACAAAGGTGAGATGAATGGAGTCATGGTCCTAGCGCTGCTGGACAAAATCATCGGGGCCGTGGACCAGATCCAGCAGACTCAGGCCGGGCTGGAAGCCCGTCAGCGGGACATGGAGAGATCAGTGACAGGCATCCAGGGGGAACTCACCAAACTGTCCAAGAACCACACCACCACAGCCAACACAGTCAATAAGATGCTGGAGAAGGTGCGGAAAGTCAGTGTGAATGTGAAGACGGTGCGGGGGAACCTGGAAAAACAGGCCGGGCAGATCAAACGCCTGGAGAGCAATGAGAACGAACTTCTGAAGAGAAGAAACTTCAAAGTCATGATCTACCAGGTGAGGAGTGCGCACACAGAAAACAGACACTTAGTATTGCTTAGAGGTTGATCAGGTCTCATAGCTAGATAACATTTAATTGAAATATTAACTTTGTCTCATTTGTTTCTCTTGATATTCTTGAAAGATGGACACAACTGAGACAATTGTTGACATGCAGTAAAAGTATAGATCCATAAAATGAATGTACTCTGTGGACAGAATAGCTCAGATCTTGGAGGAACTTGATAAGAAACATTCATATTGAAATCCCTTACCTCACAATGACTTCAATTCTGACTACAGATTTCAGTTTCTTGGCAAATCGGAGCACAATTTGAGATATCTTAAACCCAAGATTAGATGAAAACAAAGCAAAAGTCTCCATGTGCTCTCCATTTATTTTAATTGGCGTCCGGAAGAAACGTTTGAGGTATTGCAAAGAGATCGTGTTTGTTTTTTCTTATAACTTATAAAGATATTTAGTAAAATAATGTGTTTTGTAAAGGTGATTTGCATTGTATGCACAATGAGTGCAATATAAAATCTGCAGGGTGCATCACATGTCACAGCCATAGGTGGCAGGGTGTGGCCTTAGTAAAAAAATGAACACATCTTACCATTAGAAAAAGTTCAAAGTACCACATCCAAAGCATCTTGGCCAGGTGCAAGATAAAAAAATACATCAAAGCATACAAAAAAGATCTGCAGACTGTTATTCTACTTTTATTTAGAAAAAAGTTTAATGTAAGACATGTGCGGCTGATGAAAGTCTTTGACGGAAATGTTGCCATTTTGTAACTAATTTAAGGGAGAATAACAGTGTGCAGATCTTTTTTTGTATTATTTTACATCATACAATTAATAAATATAAACATGAAAGTGGCTCAAAAATGTTTCCTTACTTAAAACTGAATGTCACTGCATTACTTAACAAAGCATCAAAGCACAATTTTCAAGTGCAACATTAAAAAAAAGAAATTTGAGTTCAAAATATCACACATAAGTTTACAGACATTTCCTTCAACACAAAAACACAACGCAATGCATAATTCAAAATATGGGTGAAACACCTATGGAAAGTTCCTTCATATTGACACATTGAGTCCCATTCTTAATAAAAGTAAGTGTAGAATTCATATTAAGATGTTGGGATCCTTTTAACCTCTGGTTATTCTGCTATAAAATCACCAAATGATTAAAAGCCACTGATCAAAAATGATGAAGAAAGAGTTTTGAGAAGAAGCTCTAGCAGCCTCTTAACATGTGACATTTATTATCTATTGCAATAATGTGTAAACATTTAAAGGTGTTACTTGAATGAACCAATACTTTAAACAATCATGTAAGTCTTTTCTAGTGTTGATGTACACTTTTATGCCCCATGCACTGTGTGTTACTGAAGTCGCCTCAGCTGGGCTACCTGCTGCCTTAAAAAGCAGGATTCTGTTTGATGGTCGCTGAATAAACGAACACTGACATGTTTTTACATGCATTCTCTCTCCTACATGGCAGTCATGCTAGATTAATGCAGAGAAGGTTTCTTTCTTTTTCTCATAGATGGAAAATACCACAAGCAAAATCCAGAGACTATTTTAAAAGGGTGGGAGTGGTTTGTCAGGGAAAGAGGGAATGGAAGAACATGAACAGAGGGAAATGACAGAGTAGAGGGGAGTGGGACACGCAAGAAAAAGGGTAGCTTCATATAGAAATAGTCAGAGAGAGTTACTCAGACAGTCTGTCTGTAGTTAGAGTGATTTTTTTGGCTGTATAATGCAATGTGTAATAGCTTGCAGCTTTGCACAGTGGCACAAGAACATTCAGAGTTTCCACACAGTGAGTCAGAAGAGGCTGGAGCTGCCCGCCCCACGCACACACAATTCACTAATTACTCTTCTGAACATCCTTCCTTCGCTCATTAGAGAGGGAGGCTCCGTCACAATCCCACCCTGTTATTATTTTGCAAGTTTAGGAAGCTCAAATTCCACTCTTTTCATTCAAATCTACTTATTCTCTCATCTTTTTCTTTAAATTAGGTGGTTCTACACGAAAGGTCAGAAACATAGTTGAGTATGCAAATACAGATACGAATATTTGGTCAATGAATTGCGAGCATCCCATTATACAATGTGCATTTTTGCGTTGTTGTCTTGAGTTGCCAGACTTTCTAATTCACCATCAATTGTAGCCTATTACAGATTATAATTTTTTTTGGCCAAGAACTGCCACGTTAGAAACTGTCTGACTGACAAGCAAACAACCAACCACTGGTGGTTTTGTTTTTTACATGTCGAGTAGGGTTGATTAAAGGACACAGAAAAATATATCAGCTTATACGTATACCTTTTGTGATGTACATTCTGTCCATCCAAAATTAATGAGTCCAGAATATTGCACAGACATAAAGCTAAATATATATACTGTATATATGTCTGATAATGGATTCTCATTTATGGCTTTTCACTTTTTGAATTTTAGTCAGTGTGTAGTGTGTATGTTTGGGCATAAAACGATCTACAAAGTTACAAATCTCAAAGTCCACTCCAAAGGGAGATATATATATTTTTTTGAAAAAATCCCTTTTCAAGAACTACAACGAACGGCTCGTTTGGACTACAAAGTTGCTTTCCTGTATTTGTGACATCACAAATTTTGAAATCCCACCTACTGAAATTCGACTGGTTGGCTGGCGGAGGAGAACGCTTGGTTGAGCTCTTCACGTTTTAAAATCAAAACCCAGTGCGGGTGTTTTTATATCACTGTATTTCTGATGGAAACCAACTGTTTTCAGAAAATTTGGGATGTCATTTTATTTAATCTTGCATATAATGTCTAAGGAAGCAGCGTTTGTGAGCGGAGCTCTGCTTTGTGTACAGCGTTACCGGGGAAACCTCGATCTCTCCCGCTCCAACAGCGCCTCCTGCTGGCAGATAATTAATCTGCATATATATGCGGCAACAAATAGTGTAAGTCTGTGGGACTATGGTATAAATAAATTCAACTGTATAACAGTTTCAGTGCAATTCATGGTATAATGTTAGAATTAAAGAAAAATAAACATAATACATATTACCGTTGCACTTATCTGTACATAGTCAATGCAGTTATTTTTAAGATGTTGTTGACATCCTATCTAAAACGTGATTTAGCAAATAAATGCTGTCTAAGCTGTTCGCCAAAAACAATTCATTTAGTTTTTCGAAAGGCGGTGCAATCCTCTGGGGAGAAAGGTATTGTAATAATGTAAATTATGTGAAAAATAATAACATTTTCGAACCACCAATGAAAGCATTCTCAAAATAAAGACTTTGTGGTCTGAATTGATACCAGGCAATGGCATTGTCTGTTGGCCTATTTTTTTTTATCGAGGAACCCCTGTTGGTGGCTTTTTGGTTGCTGTTGGCAGCGAAGCCCATTGGCATCGTTCTGATTTGGTGTTGTGCTTAGCAAATCAATGAAGAACAAAATTTACGGGGGCTTAATTTTCATATTCAATACTTTTTGAATAATGAATGAAACCTGCTGGTCTGGAGAGTTATCTCATCTAAGCTGTTCTAGTTGGCCATTGGCTGTAGTCTTCGTGGTGTGTTCACAAGGCAGGACAGGTGAGTGATGAGGACAGTAATCACCACTAACCAATCACAACTGTGCTTTGCTCTCCAGTGTTTGTACTGTTTTTGTTTGTTTTTCCATTTAGTTTTTCGAAAGGCGGGAACACACCACAAAATCTTTTACCGTTTTTTGATTTCACGCTTTGCTCAAGTTGGCGGACCTGAACTAATCGCGCAGACAAGCGAGCGGCGCGTTGTGTGTCGGATTAAGAAGGGCATCCATCTATTGTACCCAACAAAACGAACGAACTTCTCCTGCTCTCCCAGACAAATGTAAATGCTCTGTGTTTTATGTGAAAAATAATAACATTCAGAGCAGATCGCGAGGCAGAATCGATCGCGGCGGCGGCGGGACCACCAATGAAGCATGAAAGCATGTTCTAGTACAGTTCTGTTCCCCGTGAGTGTGTAAACAAAATCAAGACTTTGTAAAAGAGCATAATTGGTTCATCTTATACCAACCCCTTTAAAGAGTAGTTGATACCAAGATTTAAAAGGCTGATTGGAGTGTTTTTGAAGCTGCTGTGGACGAACTCACAGAGGTAACATCATATATCAGCTGTGAAGATATGTGTTGTGATACAACAACGACAAACCATGTCACAGCAAAACTGTTCAGGCCAAAGAAGGCAGGATGGGGGCTATTTTTAAACAGGCCAAATTGGAAAAGGAGATCAGTGTGAATTATTCTCCTAAGGATTCGTTCTCTTCCATTCTGCTTCAGTGTGGAAATTGGCACAAATTACAGTCCCCCAGCACTTGACCCCGATTTGAATGTTGGAAAAAAACACCCCACACCTGGAACACCTCTCCACACAACCTTCCAGCAACCCCCTTCCCCACACCTGCTGATAATAAGTGAAGATTATTAAAGAACAAAAGTCACCTTTATTTATATAGCCTTTAACAATACATGTAACAAAGCACTGAATTGGCAGCAATAATGTAAAATGAAGATTTAACACCCATTGCATTATAGAATTTAGTGATACAGATCAGTTTAAATAATATTTGTGTTCGATGATATTGTTGGAAATGATCAAAAGAAGGAAAGCACCAGGCCCAGACGGTTGGTGTTGTGCTTAGCAATCAATGAAGAGTCCCCTCACAAAATCCCTTCCCAAAGAAACCCAAAATTACTGGAATTAAGAACGTCTGTGGGCTTAACTGGTTTTGGCTTTTTCATATTCAACCCCCTGCAGTCCTAGCAAACTCTGTGGATTCTTCGGATTTGGACAGACCAGGGACTTATGTGAGGATCCTGTTTGTTTCAGCTTGCTTTTAACACCATCATACTGCCACCTGCTGGTGGTGGAGAATCTGACACAGCTCTCCGTCCCTACCTCCGTCTGTCAGTGGATCAACAGCTTCCTGACAGCATTGGCAGTCCGTGGTGTGTTCAAGCACAGCTGCCAGGAAATTCTCATCCAGCACCCGCACCACCAGCACTGGAGCAACATCACAGTAATCACCACTAATTCTTTCCCCACTGCTCTTCTCCCTCTTTAGAAAATAGTTCATGCACAATCTAAAGAGCTCCCTTTGTGCAAGCTCCTGGAAAATGCTTGTGTGAATTGTGATCTGGTCATGTCAGGAAATGCTTTAGTAGTTACAGACAGGAGTAAGGAGCTGTTTACATTCACACACGCTGGTGCAGTCTTTGGAGCTTAACACGCTCAAAACATGTCAGAGTAGTGGACTCAGAAGAATCGTATATGGTACAACCCTCCCTACTCTGTCTAAATTATGTACTTATTCGGTATAAGGGCTGGTATTTATTTTTTTTCACACCCCGCACGGGTGTTCCAGCACACTTTTTGAACTGACTGCCGAAAAACTGGTCAGCTACAGAGCTCTGAGCACCAGAACGACCAGACACAGGAACAGTTTCTTCCCCCAAGCAATCCATCTCATGTGACATTAACGTGGAACACACAACACTATTTTACAACTATTTTACAACTATTTATTCACCACACATACATATATAATATTTTTATTTAAATTTTTTTCCATTTCAAATGAATCTTGTTGAAAAATTCCACACATGTGGACATGTCGTTTAAATATAAATTATTGCTTTTTGAGTTTTTGCACAATTTTGTCATTGCCTTTATTTTGAATTTGTTGTCTGTGTCCTTTCCCGTTGCTATTTTCATTCTGTTGCATGATAGCTAGAGCAAAATTGTCACTATAACAAATTCCTCGTTGATCTGTAAACATACCTTGCTCATTCTGTACTAAATAAATATATCACATTTGCAAACTCCCCTTATAATTCTGATTCTTTGAATTGTCACTCTCCTTACTTTCGAAAGCGCGGTGATAGTTCATGACAATGCCAACGGGAATGAGTATAATTATTATTATATCCCGCGCCGCTCCCTTTGTAGCTGTGAATGATGCGATGCTGAAAATGCAGCCGAGGCGGGATGATTTTTTGTGAACAACAACATGAATTGTTTATTTCCCCTGATCTGATAATGTTTAAATGGTGAACACGGAGCAGTTTTTCCGTGTGAAATCAAGCGGAGTGATTACAGAACGCTTAGTGGAGAGAGGAAGCTTTAATCCACTACTGATCACATCCCCTAGAAGTGTCTTTCCTTCCTTCTTTACATTCACACGTCATAACACTATTTCGAACAAGCTTAAAATTATGAAAAGTGAATAAGAAGGCGGGAATGTTTCAGGCCTCGACGGAGAACTGTTGTGTACATGTCAGAGTATGTGTGCGGTCGATGTGGATATTGTGGATGACTTCTCTCTCATCACATTCTAACTTTTCAGAGCCAAGTCTGAAAAGAGACCCCTTTCAGTGTCGCGTTCCCGTTATTTATATGAGAATGGTATTTTAAAAATTCATATCATGAAAAATAAACAAATCCAACCATTAGGTAATTACACACACACACGTCTGATTTGCATGCTTCTTGGGTGTGTTGAAATGTTTTATAGGACAAAGAGCATTCTAGTCATTTGTCTCCTTCAGCACAGTAGGCCAATGTTCCATATTTCATAATTTGTGAAATGTGTGTCTGATATGAGTTAGAGGGTGTTCAGGGGATTTTTTGTGTCCCTGCCAAAAGAAGACGCCTCTCTCCTCACCCCACTGAGCTCTTCTATTCCGAGTGAAAAGAATAACAGTTTTCATACAGCAGGGACTATCATTAAGGGGCTTGTCAAGCAGTGTGGAAGTTACTAGGCAAGCTACTGGAAGTCACAATGCAATGTAGTTAGACTTCAACTGAGACAGTAATGGTGGCGACAGTCAATATTACAAATTTGCACTAAAGCTCAATTTGTGATAGGCCTACTATTGTTACACTTTATTGCTGGTTTAATTTTTTTTAACACAATCAAGACAGGTTGTTTTCTGAGATTTTCTGTACCCTTTCAAGCAGATAGGATTCATAATTGTAGGCCTTTTAGAAACTAGCTGCCCGGGGGTGTTACCAGTTAGTACGGCTGACTATGTGCCTTTCTGACCCCTCTATATCATCATCAACATTCATCCTGTCATCTGCTGCTGCTACAACTCTCTCTCTCTGCTTCTCTCTCTCTCATGCTAACATGCTTTTGACATATTTTTATCACCTTCATTCTCTCTTTTCATTATGTGTTGGATATTCATTTGAGTGGGACAAAAGTTTTTTCAGATCAGTTGTCACCATTTAAACATTGTAGCTGTGTGCGATGTGTTTTGGTTAACAATAAAAGTAAAAATGTCATACATTTAGTTGTCATGATATTTTAGATTTGGCAGCTTTGAAGTTGTTACACTTTACTTAATAGGACATCCATATTTAAACCCATTTTACTTAACAGGACAGATTTCTGAATGAAACATGATATTGAAATATTTAGTTTATCCCATTGTAGAAATGTTCTTTTCACAGTCAGATATGTTTTTTTATGTGTGTTAAAGCATCCAATAATAATAGAGGTTACTGAGAAAAAGCAGATTTGGTTCTCAACATGTCAGCCCCTATAAGGTGACCCACATAACATATTAGGCAAATGCATTACTAAGTTTCAAATGTTTATTCCCTACACTAAAACGAAAAACGCATATGGCACATTTAAATGCTTCACTACAATAAACCTTTAAAATCTAACAGCATTTATTGTTGCTTCTTGGGCCCTCTAGGCATGGATATAGAGGTGTATTCCAGTTATTATTCCTCTTCTATTCAGTGAAAGCAGGAAAGGGAGTGAGAGAGGAGGGTTGTGTGGTAGGGTGTGGTGTCTTAACAAAGGGGAGCTCATATTTACCGTGCTGATTCATACTTCAGGCATCCTCACTCCCCTATCTCCATCCAGCTCTTTTGCTTCTTATCCCATTTTGAAAACACTCCATTCCACCCTCCCAGTATATCATGCATTTGTAAACCTGCCAGTACCTTTCACACCCTGATACTCCCTGCCTCCAAAATCATGATGGATCATTGGCCTGAGCTTCACCTCAAACTCTTGAATTAATTTGCTGCGACTGCTACTGATAGCTGCTGTGTGATCAGTTTGTTGTGCCTTAAGAAGGCAAAGGTATGCAAGATGATTAATTTCATATTACAGTTTTTTTCTGATTGCTTACACACTAAAAATTAAAATAACACACATGTAGCGAAACCTGACAACCAAGGAGCAAAACCTCAGCCCAGATCAACACAACTAGAAGCACATTCTCAGCCTCACACTTTTTGCAAGACACTAAACAGACTTCTCAACATTAGACACAGAAATCTAACACAATGTCACTTCTTTGCTATTTCAAGGCACTGCTTTCCAAAATACAACACATGAACCAATTGATCAAACATGGCTGTCAGGTGTGCAGATGCTTAGGTACTTAACTGTAAACTCAACAATCAGGTGTAAGCACTAAAAAAGCAATAGGTGAATTTTTGTATTCAACACAAATGAAAGGCAGTGTTGCAGTAAGAGGAAGAGGAATACTGTAAGAAGAAACATCCTTGGCCACAGAGCTATTTTGAATGTCTCAGGTCAACATGGTGGTAACATCACATTTTATGGAGAATGAAGTCCTCCACCAAAATAACCAAAATAGCTCCTTACAACACCGACCACATCATGATTTTAGACAGACTAGGTATCTGTTTTCATAATTCCAGTACCTCCCACAACACTCTCCCTTCTTTTCCTTTTTTCCGGAAGGTTTATAACCTCCGACACTATGTTATACCCCCATTCAATCTATGGAGGAGGTCTGTGGCCTGGCCTAGATAGATTCTGTGTAAGGATGGAGATTTTTTCCTCGCTGTTTTGCGAGGGAGGACAGAATATTTTTTCCTCAAGAATATTTTTTCCTCGCTGTTTTGCGAGGGAGGCCATATCCAACTATACTAATGTGGATGAAGTGCCTTTTGTGTCTCCACTACAAAAGTTTATGTACTTTATTGTAATTAGAATATTTTCTGATTTTCAGTGCAAAATGCATCCTTTGAAAATGCATGGATGAATTGAATGGTTTTTACAACGTGGAGAGAAATAGTTCATATGCAGTACTGGTCTTGTGTTTACTGTTTGGTTAATATGTTCATGTACTGTTTGGTTAATACTCTAAAAAAAATAAAAAAACACTAACCCAGACAATCTCAGTAAATTGGATTTTGTTATATTATTGTAAAGTTTTAAATGAAGTGTTTAATTTAGCGAAAGAACTGAGGTTAACCCAGACAATCTCAGTAAATTGGGTTTTGTTATATTATTGTAAAGTTTTAAATGAAGTGTTTAATTTAGCTTGTGTGTGTGGATGTGTAAATTGTGTGTTGTGTTTTGACAAAACGAGCCGTGATTTAAAAATTGTGTTTAAGCAATCATAAAAACCGTAAACATGAAAATAAAACAAATAGTCTAATATACAAAATATAATAAATATATTAATTATTTTTATATAAAAAAACAATACAAGCAAAAATAATATTATTGTAGATTGTACTTAACCTCCTAAAACTGATCAACAAACAAATTTGAGGACAGTGCATTTTTTTAAAATGTTTTTAATGATGTGACACCAAGGCTACATTTGTCCAAAAAAGGGATTTTGTGTGTATACTATTACCATTTAAAAGAAGGATTTTATGATTCTCACTATTTTATTATATTTGAAAATTTTATTTTCAGAAGCCATTACTCCAGTTTTAAGTGCTGCATGATCCTTCACAATTTTAATATAGTAATTTCTTTCATAAAAAAATTCTTGATGACCCCAAACTTTTGATATATGTAGGCCAATGCAATTGACATCTATTAACACATAACACATTAACATATTAACATGTAGTAATAATGCCCAAAAATGTAATATACATAACACAGTTTACACTCTATAATGCATATTGCACAAAACAAGGGAGACACATGGTCCAAGGGAAGCTGTTTACAAGTTCTTAGGCTGCTACAATCAGGGCCAGATAATGGTCCCATTGGCAGCTAAGTAATAGCAAACTTTGGTAGTGGTAACCTCTATTGCTCTTGAGCAAGGCACCGAACCTCCAACCGCTGCTGCATAAAATGGCTGCACACTGCTCCGGGTGTGTGTGCACTTTGGATGGGTTAATGCAATTCAATGGGTCACCATACTTGGCCGTATGTCGCTTTAAATATCACATACCATAAGAAAGCTGACTCTCTCTCTATCTCTCTCTCTCTCTCTCTCTCTCTCTCTCTCTCTCTCTCTCTCTCTCTCTCTCTCTCTCTCTCTCTCTCTCTCTCTCTCTCTCTCTCTCTCTCTCTCACAAACAAACACACACACACTCTCTACACACCACCACTCTCTCATCTCTCTCTCTCTCTCTCTCTCTCTCTCTCTCACACACACACACACACCAGGGATGAGCGATATCTCATATTTTATTTTCGATCCAATGCCGATATTTTCAAGACCAGTATTATCGATGCCGATAACAGAACTGATCTTTTAAATTATTAAAAGTAATATAATCAGTATTTATACTCCCTTTATATTCGATTTTAAAGCCTTTGTCACATGATCCTTCGGAAATTATTCTAATATCATTTGCATCAACACTACTGCAGTTACTGAAACCACACTTTCTTTCTTTACATGCACATTTGGGGTGGCATAAGGCAAATATTTCAAATATACATGTGGGGTCGTGTTTTAATGAGGCATTTTAACCTGGTCTGGATCAGCCTTCTCTTTTAGATATTTAAATTTTTTACATTCTACATTTATGCATTTAGCAGATGCTTTTATCCAAAGCGACTTAAAGTGCATTCAGTTTATACATTTTATTG
This sequence comes from Ptychobarbus kaznakovi, assembly GCA_027422405.1. NCBI lineage: Eukaryota > Metazoa > Chordata > Actinopteri > Cypriniformes > Cyprinidae > Ptychobarbus > Ptychobarbus kaznakovi. The sequence continues at coordinate 20,184,813 of CM049814.1, forward strand.
TCGGTATGTGTAGAATAAACATGTGTAGATAGAATAAATCCTTTTGTGGGAGACTTTGAGCTTTGTAACTCTGCATATCGTATGCATGCACAAACAGCTACATAACACACTAAAGAAAAGGAAAACAAGAAATCACATCATATGACCCCTTTAAAACATATTCAAGAGTTTTGTTTAAGGCACGCAGTGCATAAAATAGATCTTAGCACACCTTTCCACTTTGCTTTAAGGGTTGGATCCAATTTCAGTAATGTACAACCACTGAACTGGTTGGTTAGTTTCAGTCTCTTCCTGTATAAGTGGGTGGTTCTTGTTAAGAATAGGTTTAAATGGAACATTTGTCTAGTCGATAGTCAAAAGAAAGTTCCGAAATTCTCAACCTGGATGCGTAGCAATGGTTTAAAACATTTCGGTATCACAGAGACTGGATATTTCAAGCAAGCAGAGATCTGTGAGAAACACAATGAAAAGACCCGAAATTAGAAGGAAAACTTGGATCTTGTCCACCTTTCAGAGACTGGAATGCTTAACTGTATCATGTAACTTACATAATTAACACCAATCACATAGTGGAGTAAGTTGATAACTGATATCTGACCGTAACACTTGTAGACCATATATGGCAAAGTCAAAGAAAAACTATGGTTGTCTACGTCATGTAAAAGCCAGTTTGTCTTATGTCACTTTGGAAGCAATTTCAGTGAGGCAGGGGCTTCCCACACTGACCAAAGAGATAGAAGCAGCACATGAGACCAGGAAAAGAAGAGAGTTAGAGGAAAAGTGTGTGAAACAGACAGTAAGAAGTGTGCTGGGTGAAGTTATGAGAATAGAAAGCCATCTGGGCTCCTAAAACACACACACACACACAATCTGTGAGAAGGGAAGGAAAGGCACTAGTGGTTGCTATAAATAGGATCTGCTGCATAGTTGTTTGATTATGAGGGGGAGAGGGCTCATGGACGAGGCTGACGATAATTGATCTGGATCAGATGCTCAGAAAGCCTCATGTTCAGCCGAAGGCAACAGCAGAATGGATGGCTATATCCACTGCTGGCACGGCCCAGTGCTGTGTGTCTTTTTGAGTTGTTTCTGTGCAGTTAATCTTCAGGCGGGCATGAGGCATAGCAGCATGACTCTGGCTTTTGGCCCATGTTTCTCAGTTTGGCAGAGGCTTTATCTTGTTTGCACTCGATCGCCTACCCTCCATCTTTCCTCTTCTCCTTCTTCTTGTTCAGTATTGGGTAAATGTTTTTGAAACTGTATGAGCTACAAGCTAGTTTTAATTTTAAAGTATATTTATTGATCTCCTCAAATCCAGCAGACTCCATTGACAAACACGGCCATTTACCTCGTATACCATAGTAAAGCAAGCGTCGTTCAAACTTGACAGAAACAAAATAAAACTCACCAAAACGGTCTCTTTGTCTTTCCACAGTTCCAACAAGCATCGACTCTAGTTTTGGTCGAAATAAACCATAAGCTAATACACTAGATGTGAAAATGTTGGGAGAGCAGCGGGTGAAAGAGCGCGTAACTAACGGAGATTTGACTACAGCTTTGAGGAAGGAGATTATAACGTTAGTGGCTAAACTTGCGGTTGCATTCCAAACTAAAAACCATATACGCTATGTAATAAAAACATGACAATCAAATTAACTTACCGAACTTGCATAAATCCTCCATTCTGCTTATCTCTCCGGTCAGCAGCAGCTGTGTTGTCTGTGATGTGATGTCAGGTGGCACACTATTTACAGCAGTCCTGCATTATTGCCTGGGGTGTTACAGTCAGACTACAGCAAGGTTACAGCAACACTAAAATACACTGTAAAATATTCTGCCAAGTCAAAATGACCCAGAATGCAATGTAAATTACAGTATTTTACTGTAATTTATAAATGTTGTATTGTACTGTAGGCTTTTACAGTAATGTGCTGCTAAATCTACAGCGATTTCTAACAGTGTAGTTCGGCTACACTTTAGCTACCATTAGTTTACTACACTACAAATAACAATATACAATATATACATGTGTGTACACACACATACATATCCTACCTTTGAGAAGTACACATACTTTAAAAGCATACTTTAAAAAAAATACTTATTACCGAAAAAAATGTGCTTACAATATACTATAAGTGCAAACTGTAATGATTTCTGACACCCTATTGCATATTATTTGCAAATGAAAATGTATTATAGTTTAAATATGATATTAACAGTACCTATTGAAAAAAAAACTGAGATGCTGTTACTGTACTGAAAAATAAATGTAATAACTTTATTAATGTTGCTACATTTAGGTGTAGGTACATTTTGACATGTATGGTTCCATGAGGAACATCCATGAACTTTTCCATCGCACAAAAGTTTCTTCAACATAAAAAAGGTTCTTCAGGTTGTCAAATGTTCCTCACACTAAGAAACAAATTGTTATTTGAACTGTTCCTTGAAAGGATCAGGGAACCCAAATGGTTCATTTATGACATTGCTGTAAAAAGCCCCTTTTTTGAACCGTTAATTTTAGTAGTTACTCCCACCAGTAGTTCTTTTTTAAGATGAATTATGGTCACAGTGGGCCTACACAGAGGGAGCATTCTTCTTTATTATACAAGAAACTAATTAACCGTAACAAAAACGATAGGAGACAGACAGCAAAGATTCTTTCTTGGCCATTAGTGGACTTAAGAAGATATACAATGCCAAATTGTCAAAAAAATACCTTTAAATGCATGAGAGAATCCCCTAAAATGAATTCTGCATGTTTGCAGAATACAGGAGTCACTCCAGAACTAGACAAATATATATTTGTCATATGTATCACATTTTGCATTGTAAATCATCTGTAAACCATTTGGCATTTCCTATTTTTGACAAAATAAATATTGATTATTGGATGTGTCTTATTGTTTGCCAGTCGTATAATTTTACAAAGATAAACCTCCTGTGTTTAAAATGCCAAAGCGTTTGTATTTATTTGTATTCAGGGATTCTGGGATTGTGTCAGCATTTGGTGCAAAAAAAAGAAAAATAAGAAACAGAAGACTGAATCAGTATTTCTTTTGCTGCAGGGAGCGTTTAGTACATTACTACGGCTGTACAGAGAGGATGTGCTGATGTTCCACACAGTCATAAATCTCTGTGTAAACACAAACCTCTCTCCTCCATTGTTATTGGAAAGAGTAACTCAGCAGCACCATGGCAACATGATTGTGGTGCCGGGCAGCACTCTAAATCAGTGAGCAGAACAGGCCGATGGTAACTACATGTCTGAATAACAAGCTAAATATTCTTTACTGTACTCCATATGGAACACGTCAGTCTAAGAAAAGGGGTTCAGTTTGCCACAGACTGGAAACTGCCTGCTTTTTCTTATAAGACTTAAGATGGCAACGAACGCACAGAGTTGCTCCACGCGCGTGCCCCAAACCTTCTGGAAACATTTTTGAACAGTCTGTTGTTGATGAATATAGAAATAAAGAATTGCTTTGTGAGTTCCAGATGCTCTATGCCAACGTTCACTTTCGGAGAGCAGCGTGTTCTAATGGAATCTGGCCAAGATCTGCCATTTTATAGCATGAGTGATTTCCTAACGTTTACACTGTACTCCACATGGACGTGAATCTTCAAGGACAGCTGCAATTGCTAAGCACACAATCGCCACAGTTGTCTCTACGGTCGCCATGAGGATACTGTTGTGCGGTTGCCATGGAAACACAGTGTTTATGACATCAAACAGTTTAATTTGGTGTTGAAACAGTTGAGCAGCTCTCTCTATCTCAACAACAGCCTCTGATTCATCAAACTGTATTCCCTGCAGGGAAAGCTAGCATACCATCACTTTATATAGTCAAATCTCTCTCTATCTCTCACACTCTCTCTCTCTCTCTCTCCTCTCTCCTCTCTCTCTATCTCTCTCTCTCCTCTCTCTCTCTCAATCTCTCTCATCAAATCTCTCTCTCTCTCTCTCTCATCTCTCTCTCTCTCTCTCTCTCTCTCTCTCTCTCTCTCTCTCTCTCTCTCTCTCTCTCTCTCTCTCTCACTCTCTCTCTCTCTCTCTCTCTCTCTCTCTCACTCTCTCTCTCTCTCTCTCTCTCTCTCTCATCTCCTCTCTCTCTCACTCTCGCTCTCGCTCTCTCTCTCTCTCTCTCTCTCTCCCTCACTCTCTCCTCTCTCTCTCTCTCTTCCTCCCCTCTCTCTCTCTCTCTCACTCTCACTCTCATCTCTCTCTCTCTCTCTCTCTCTCTTCTCTCTCTCTCTCTCTCTCTCTCTCTCTCTCTCTCTCTCTCTCTCTCTCTCTCTCTCTCTCTCCTTTTGAAACAGTAAAGAAAAAAAAACTCTGCTAAAGAACAGCTGAAAAGAAAAGACTTCTTTCCCTAGAGTCTGTCCACACAATTTTTTTCTCTCTCCTTCTATTCCTCCATTAATATAATAAGGGAGGATTATTTTTATAAAAGAACGGATAGTTCAGACTCTGATGGAATTATTTTTTGTATTATTATAAAAGTGGTCACACTTTAGTTTTAAGGTCTAATTCTCTCTATTAACAACCATTAACCACAACTTTTGCGTCAACAAACTCCTAATTTGATGCTTATTTACAGTTAGTAAGGTACTAGTTACGATTAGGTATATGATTAGGGATGTAGAATATGGTCATGCAGAATATGTGCTTTATAAGGCTAATAAACAGCCAATATGTTAATAATAGGCATGTTACTAAGCAACTAGTTAATGGTGAGAATTGGTCCCTAAACTGAAGTGTTACAAAAAAGTATTACAATTTTGCTGGATTTACAATGTTAATAACTGTGGAAAGATGTAATCACAGTATGTGAAAAGGGTCCAATAGGACAGAAGGATGATTAAAATCCTAGCTCCAACCCTAATTAAACCTCTGAACCTGTTAATCAGATCTTTAGGATTACTAGAAACTTCCTGCCATGTTTGTTGAAGCAGAATTGAGATAAACGCTGCAGGGAGATGGACCACCAGGACCAGAATTAAATAGCCTGCATGATACTTGTGAACTCTGATATGAATAAGACATAAAGGAAACCGTTCGTGTTTCTTTTATCTTTCTGCTAAAGATATGCCTCTTTTAGTGTGTGTGCTTAATTTTCTTGGTTTGTGTGAAACAGACTCTTACCAAAGCCCTTTGTGCTCCACATACACATTCCACACGTACTCCTTATCCCGGTGTTCCACGTTTCCATTTCCTGCCATGAAGTTATGCAACATGTCCGGAGGATTCCCTTCCACACATCCAGTGCTATATTCATGGGAAAACCCAACTCCCACTCATTTTCCCTCTGCTCTGACCCTGTGCTTGAGTTTGTGGGTGTGGTGGTTGGCTTTGAAGGGAAAGGTGGGGCGGAGGGTGTTTTGGTAGGGAATCCCTCATCACCATGGAGACACGGCAGGCTGGAGGCAGGCAGATGTGAAAGAGCTCTTCACATGTGACTGAAGAGAGACGCTTCTGTGAGGCAGTGGAAATATTCCACCACTCACACACAGTGTTTTCATTTATCAGTCTGCTGACATGTGGAAAACATTTTCAGCATACTTTTTTGTTCTAATGAGGATCGGTTTACCCAAAAATTTAGAATTCTGTCATTAAACGCAACCAATATGTTCTTTCAAACATGTATGGCTTTCAGATAACTCCATTGCCATGCAATGACTATTCATCATTAAAAGAAAATAAGCACCATACACTCTTGAAAATTAAGTTTTTTTTATTGGGATCCATAGTTCAATTAAAAATCTTTAGAGGGGTCCTATTATGCTTTTTCGTTTTTTATTTATTTTAGTCAGTGTGTAGTGTGTATGTTTGGGCATAAAACGATCTACAAAGTTACAAATCTCAAAGTCCACTCCAAAGGGAGATATTTAGTAAAAAAAAAAAAAAAATGTTCAAGAACTACAACGAATGGCTCGTTTGGACTACAAAGTTGTTTTCCTGTATTTGTGACATCACAGGTTTGAAATCCCACCTACAGAAATTTGACTGGTTGGCTGGCGGGGAGAACGCTTGGTTGAGCTCTTCACGTTTTAAAATCAAAACCCAATGCGGGTGTTTTTATATCACTGTATTTCTGATGGAAACCAACTGTTTTCAGAAAATGTGGGATGTAATTTTTATTTAATCTTGCATATAATGTCTGATAAAGCAGTGTTTGTGAGCGGAGCTCTGCTTTGTGTACAGCGTTACCGGGGAAACCTCGATCTCTCCCGCTCCAACAGCGCCTCCTGCTGGCAGAGAATTAATCTGCATATATATATGCGGCAACAAATAGTGTAAGTCTGTGGGACTATGGTATGAATAAATTCAACTATATAACAGTTTCACTGCAATTCATGGTATGTTAGAATTAAAGAAAAATAAACATAATACATATTACCGTTGCACTTATCTTTACATAGTCAATGCAATTATTGCTAAGCTGTTGTTGACATCCTATCTAAAAGGTGATTTAGCATATAAAAAATAAAAAACCTATTCTGCACAATCCTCTTGTTCAATATTCTCGTGGTCTGAATTAATATGGCAATATTAACGAACTTGCTGTTTTGGCAAGGGGCGGGGCAATACTGAAATGCCATCTAAGCTGTTCGCCAATCACAAGGCACTAGGACAGCTAACCAATCACAACACATTTAGTTTTTCGGAAGGCGGGCCTTCATCAAACCCGGAACTAATCGAGCAGTTTGTGTCAGGCTGGGGAGAAAGGTATTGTAATAATTAAATTATGTGAAAAATAATACGATTTTCGAACCACCAAGCATGAAAGCATGTTCTAGTACACCCCAAAAACAAAATCAAGACTTTGTAAAAGAGCATAATAGGACCCCTTTAAAGTCTATGGAACCTGTCCAGTGCACTAAAGGCCCTTCTTTACATGATTAAAATGTCCTTTTTATTATTTAAATTTATTATTTAGGACAGATGAATGAAAGTATAAAAGAAAGGACGTTTCTGCTGACCAGCTGGGGTTGAAGCCAGCTGATATCAGCATGTGACAAACCTACCTGCAACCACACAAGAGAGACTGACAGTTAACCAAACCTCACACCATGTGACACACACAGTCAAAAGAGCTCTTGTTGTATCAGATTGTGTTTACACGCTGTGACAAGCACACACATGCACATTAACTGCCTCACAAGACACACAAATAACTCTTCAGTTCATGTGTTCATGTGCTATTATGTAATATTAATGTAAATCTCTAGCCCACGGCCCATCAGCCCTCCCATGCTTCTGCTTCTGTTGGGTTGGCTAAGAAGTCAAGTCAAGCTGTTCTGTGATGTGGTCTCATGTCTCAGCTCTCTGTAATACTTATGTGTGGGTATGTGTGTGTATGAGCAGAACACCTCGTGTTTGAGAGGAAAAAAGGGGAAAGCCTTGCATGTCACAACCTTTCTTATCCAGACTATGATGAGGCAGTGAAATAAAAATGAAATAAAGGAGGAATCCTTATAACGTGTTGCTGCACTGACTCAGATATACTATGTTGCTTATTTCCAAGACAACTGTGCTGTGTGTGTGTGTGTGTGTGGTGTGTGTGTGTGTGTGTGTGTGTGTGTGCTATATTCTAAATCTTCTGTGTGGTGTGTGTGAGAAATAGTGCAATGTGTCAGTAAGATGGGGAGAATCATCTTATGGGTTTATGAGGACACAAATTTGATTCACTAATCTCATTTTAATGAATCTGCAAAATTGTGAACCATGGTTTTCATATGATGGTTTGGCAGGACATGAAGTTAAATAAGTAATGACCAAATTAAATTTTTTGGGGGAACTAGAATGAAACACTCACACATAGACATATATGTGTTTCATTTTCATCATTCTATCACTTTTTCATCTCATTTGTGGAGATATAAAGTTGTGGTATGTGTGGGGAAAAAACATATACTGTCTGCAAAAGAGAAGGACAGATGAATGAAAGTATAAAAGAAAGGACGTTTCTGCTGACCAGCTGGGGTTGAAGCCAGCTGATATCAGCATGTGACAAACCTACCTGCAACCACACAAGAGACAGACAGTTTCACACCATGTACAGTCAAAAGAGCTCCAGATTGTGTTTACGCTGTGGCACAAAGTCCCCGACACACAAATAACTCTTCAGTTCATGTGCTCATATAAAAACCACGGCCCTCCCATGCTTCTGTGGTTGGCTCATGTTGTGTGTGTGTGTGTGTGTGTGTGTGTGTGTGTGTGTGTGTGTGTGTGTGTGCGTGTTGTGCACTGTGTGTGTGTGTGTGTGTGTGTGTGTGTGTGTGTGTGTGTGTGTGTGTGTGTGTGTGTGTGTGCAATGAGTGAAAGCAGCTGGAATTAGATGGTGTGATTACTTGGTTCTTCTCTCTCTTCTCTTCTCTTCTCTTCTCACTTCTTCTCTTCTCTTCTCTTCCTTCTCTTCTCATTTCTCTTCTCTTCCCCTCTTCTCTTCTCTACTCTCCTCTAGCTTAAATAATATGATCTAAGGACATGTGCTTTCAACAATGTGTGTATTTCTGGTGTGTTATGGTGCTGGTACTCAAAATGGGATTCATTCATTATGTGGTTTACTTTGGCTGTTACTCACAAAAATATTATTACATGGTTACTATGCATTACTACGGAGTTTTAACTGTGATTATAAGGTAATTGTTACTAACTTTGCTCATTTCGACAAAATCACAAGAAGTCAGAAGTATTTACATAACAGGGAAATAGATTTACTGTGACATTCAAGCCTCATCATTAAATTCATTAGTCAGTAGAAGTTTTTCTCTATACCAATACAAGTATATTTTTTGTATAAATCATTCAAGTTTGTGAAATGGTTTAATTTCCAACATGTATTTTTATGTGTGTGTGTATATGGTGTGTCTGTGTGTGTGTGTGTTTGTTTGAATGTGTATGTCCAAAAGGTGTGTGCGCGCTGCTTTGTGTGTAATAGTGTGTGTCAGGTTCTGTCACATTGTAGTGCGTGTGTGGAGTGTGCAGATGAGATACTGGAAAGCAGTCAGGTGTCTGAATTCAGAGTGTGCTCGGGCGTGCGGTCTTCCATTTTCTCTCATTGTTTTTTCTCGAGCTCTGTTTCTGTCAGTTCTTTTTCGGTTCGTGTCTCGAAACTTGTCTGCGCGCAGGGGTGTTCGTGTTTCTCTGAGCTTTTCTGGTACCTGTGTAGCTTGTGCTCGGCATGCATGTTATTCTTGGTCCACGTGTCAACAATTTATTGTATCGTGGCTTATGTCATTCTTCTGGTTATGTGAGTTTTTATGGCTATGATATATATTTACTCATTGTGTGTTGCACTTAATACTTTCTGGCAAACAGTAAGTAGTTACACATGTTGCTGTGTACGGATTTTAATCTGTGCGTGTTACTAACAACATATTTCTGCCTCATCATTGACCAAATCACATGAGTACATACGTCTGACATTCAAAGTTGTTGTATTAATCTTTGTGCTGAGCTATGATGTAATTTCTCTATTACCATATACAAGTATATTTTTGTTTTTTTCAAATCTGCATTCTGTAAGAACTGTTTAATTTCATTGTACCACTGTCAGGGTTCTGTACTTCTGTTGACAGAGCCCTTGATACTCCCGTCATGTGCCGGGTTTTCACATGTGGCTTCGAGTGTGCTCGTGTGCGTGCTTCTCTGTACATGTTTTGTGCTGTGATCCCGGCAATTGTCTTGAGTTTGTTCGTGATTTGACACTCGCGTCCATTGATCTATTTCTGGATTATGAAAGGGGAACTTGAGAGCAGTGTTGGGCTAGTTACTCAAAAAAAATGATATATATTACTCATTCCTAGTTACTCCTTTCAAAAGTAATATTGTTACTTTACTTATTACTTTCTGGCAACAGTAATTAGTTACACTACTAGTTACATTACTTTTTTCTTCACACTCCACGGAAGTTTTAACTGTATCTTCCACATAAAATTATTACTAATTGTTACTAACAACATATTTCTGCCTCATCATCTGACCAAAATCCACATTGGATCACAGTCAGAAGTTATTACAAACACTCAATAGTGATTTATTGTGACATTCAAGTAGAAGTGTTGTATTAATCTCATTAATTGTCATGTGTAGCTTGAATCTAATTGTAATTTCTCCATTACCCATATACAAGTATATTTCATTATGTTTTTTATCAAATCACTTAAGTTTGTAAGAAATGGTTTAATTTTCCAAAAGGATTTTTAATTAGTAATATATTGTACCACATGCTAATCAGAGGAATGTGGGTGGGATGTAATGCCAGAGTAAAGTAAAGCCACAACTTACACAACAGTGTTCAGATCATCTTTTTTTCCTGACAAAATCAATATAATGCAAAATTTATATCTGCTAAATGTAAGCTTTTCCATATTCCAAGCTTGCCTGCTGCACCGGGGACATCACATGTATGTGCGAGTCATGAAATTTATGAAAATAAATCTAGGAATTATTTGATTGATGGATTTTAAATCAGCGGGGTTGAGGCATCAAAAGTAACTAAGCTATTTTATGGATGGCAACTGTAGTATTCTTACTAAAATCTTATTAGTAATTAGTTACACTACTAGCTATGGCAAAAAAGTAATATTATTACAGTAACTAACTTACTAGTAACTAGTTACTGCCCAACACTGTTTGAGAGGATCTAACCTTTCAAAAGGGAACAAGTTCAAAGAGTTTTTTTTTCTTGGGAATGTGAAATGTAACTCCCAGCTCTTATCGTTCCCCTCATACACACGTTTACTCACATTCTCCAATAGTTTCTAACGGTGGAGTGCGTGTTTCCCTTCCTCTCTGCTCAGCAGAACAATGCAACATTAACTTGAGAGAGGCACTTTGGGATGTGGACTCACCAAGGTGACTGCCTGACTTCCTCTAACATGTTTTCCATCTTACTGTTCCTCCATTACAGCTGCTTTAAGAGAATGTTGTTTACTCAAAATGAGTGCCCTTCGGACCTTTGGGTCTTTAGTGCCTTAGATTAGATGCCCTTCTAATACTGTGAACTTCATCGTGGTCTGACTTCGTATTTGAACCTTTTGGAATGTCGTGCTACTACAGCAAAGTACTTTATTTTGTACTAGTCCATTCTTTTGTAAAAGAGTGTGTGTTTTGATGCCACAGATTTCTCTGTAGGCTACTGTCTATGTTAGCATTAGCTTCAAGTTCATTACTTGAAAATGTATTAGGGTAGTGCATTGTTCATCTTATCATAAGAAGCTATTGTTTTTGCAGGGACCTGGATTCGAATTGAACCTACAACATGACCTCTCTCCCTGTTTTATTTGATACATGTAAAAAGCTGACAAAGTTCTGTGCCCAGCTAAATTTTGTGGGTTAAATTCTGTAGAAATCTGTGTAATCACGAGTTTTGTGAAAGATTTCAGAGGCAGATTTCACTCATGTTCATACTGCACAACAGACCATGGGCTTTTTTTGACTGTGAAATTTCACTAACCTGTAGAGGGAGCAGTCATAAAAGTCAATTTGGGTGCAAATATTCCAACTTTGACATTGACAAACATCTAGTTGGTTTTAAAAAAATGGTTTACTCTACTTCTCTCTATTTGACACAAAGTAAACTAAAGTGATCAGGCATTCATCATCCTCATGAAACAACCTACATAGTATGACATAATATATTAATTCAAAATAAGTCTGTCCCCATGTGTAGTATAAAATGAATGAAGACACTGTGTCTCAGTATGATATGTCTGTTTTTATGCGAGTTTGGAGGTATAAAAATTAATGCAAATACAAACACCTCCAGCTGCAGCACAAGCTTGGTCCCAGCTTGATGCAGGGGAAAGAATAAATCAAACAACAAGACAATACATTCTCATATTTGTTGGTTTGTCCTGGGAATGTTGGCAAACACATTATCAGAGCAAAACGGGATGACTCAGTGTATCACACTGATGGAAAATATGTCTCCTTTACAAACAAGTCAGAGCATTGTGCTGCAGGAAAAGAGTGTGCTTGGGAACGAGGGGCTTCGCAGGATGGAATGCTGGGAATTAGGGTCGGGCAGGAGGGTGGGTGGGAGACAGGTCGGAAGGGAAGGGAAGGGCGAAGAAAGAATGGAAGAACAACAAAAAAAAAGAAAACAAAAACTCTGATGAGGAACATAAGAGGAACAGCTCTGGCTGTGAGTCATGCATGTTCTCCACTTTATAACCTTTGTTAGAATTAATTTAAGATAACTATTTCATATGCACATGCTTGTTTGACATTACACATAGTAAAGGTTTGCCTCAGGAATTCCCTGCTGAAGTTAGTATTAATAAGGGATACAGAAGTTAACTCGTAGAATGACCTTTTAAATGATACAAACCCTATAAGTGCATAATAACATGTTTGTAGACACCATACAAACATCATAACATCATATCAGCGACCCCAGTAAAACCAAATGCTATAATAATGGTCTTTTTGTGATTTCAGCATGTGGGTGGGTTTGCTTTTGTGAATGTGTGTAAGCCAGGTCACCATTAACGTTAGCATGGATACTGAACAATAGGGCCATTAAATGGGATAAATAAAGACAGGACATTGATTGTTTTGGCAGTGCTTAGTTTGGAGATCTGTTACACGCTTTTGGCAGAGAAGGCTTATTAATTTCTCATTTCGTTAAAGAGAGATATACAACCATTTTGTATTATGTATCTTGCATAATAGTAGCATGCTGGTATAGTAGACGGCAGTTGGGCTTTTTGTTGAGTTATAGCCTGAGTAAAAGGGAAGGGACCCACCACAGATTTTCTCCTTTTTTATCTAGATAAAGAAAGAAAGCCAATTTACATATGTTTTGAGGAATGTGTATCAGCTTGCCTTCATCGCTGTGAATTACATGATTATTTTGGTGTCTCTCTGCAGGATGAAGTGAAAATACCTTCAAAAGTTAGTGTGGCCAAGTCCATGAAGTTTCCAGAGGCTGTGGAAGGAGAAGCTGAAGGTGAACACAAAGCAGCAGCAGAGGAAGGAGGAGAAGACAAAGAGAAAGTCAATCTGGACCTGTCCTCTGATGAAGAAGAGGTGGAGATCGAGGAGATCATTGAGGAGACTCGAGCAGAGCGCATCAAACGAAGCAGCCTGCAACGCGTCCAGAACATCAAAACTGTTTTCTCCAAGGACAAAATGGACAAAACCAAGCAAAAGACCAAGGATAATTATGAGAAGACCAAACAGAAGACCAAAGATAACTTGGAGAAAACTCGTGTGAAGACCAAAGAGAACTTGGAAAAAACCAGGCAGAAGACCAAGGCAAATCTTGAGAAGACCAAACAGAAGACCAGAGAGAACCTGGAGAAAACACGTCACACCATAGAGAAAAAGATGGGCAAGCTCGGCAATCGGATGTCTGTGAACCCTGAGCGCAAAGAGAAGCTCAAGTCCTCGCAGAAAAAGGTGATGAAGTCTTTCACCCCTGACCACACCGTCTACGCTCGCTCCAAAACGACTGTCTACAAGGTTCCGCCGTTCACCTTCCATGTGAAAAAGATCCGTGAAGGAGAAGTGGAGATCCAGGGAACCGAGATGGTGGAAGTCGGTGGGGATGCAGAGGAGGTGGAGAATTCAGTGATGGAGGGAATAGAAGATGAGGAGATAGAGATGGAAGATGGCGAGATGGTGGAGGAAGACGACGACGAGACAGAAGATAGCCGTGAGATGAGAGCGCTACTGGAGAGGAGAGAAGAGCTTGTGTTAGTGGAAGACCATGACAGAGATAGCGATTAGTGTTTGTGTGTGTGTTTGGGTGCTTACACATTAGAGAAGCTTGTAACAGATTGTTTAATTGGTATGACAGTATGGAAGGCTCAGTTTGATATTAAATGCCAATACAGCAAATTTGATTTCTGAAAGCTCAACTCTCTGAGATTCTAATCAATGAACTGATGCCTAAAGAGGTTTTGGTTACTTATCAGAACATCAGTTTCGCCAAACCCTGTGTATTTTTCTCTACTTCTTCGCAGAGCACCATCTCCATTAAAGTGTTTGCTGCATTCTCTGACATAGCATAACCTCTAGTGTGTAGGCGCCCTGAGCATGTGTGCTGTACTGCCAGTCCAGATATTAGATTCTGCAGGAGAATGTGAATGTGTCTGTTTGCATGTGTGTATTTGCAACTTTTCTATCAGCAGAATGTTTCCAATTTAGGGTGACTGTTCACCTAACGTATGTGCGAGTGAGAGATTTACTGTTCTAGTTCAAGTAACTTAGTTCCTTGAGTGAATCTTGTTTAATAAGACTAGGCGTGCCAATCAATAAGATGCAACATGGTATCTGGGAACATTATTGTGCTAGATGGACAGGATGAACATTAAAATTGCAACTCTATGAAATGGATAACAGACATATGGCTTGATCAAATGAACAACAGACTTGTTGGACAGGTAGTTCTTTTTTTCTAGAAGATTATTTGGCCACACTTTATATTAGGTGGCCTTCACTACATTGTTTTGATCTACTGTGTAACCACATTTACTGCTCATGAGTTTGGGGCGTGGATAGTTTGAGTAAGGGTTGGGTTACAGTTAACAGTATAAAGTGAGACCAATTATTTTCCTCCTTGTTCTAGTCTCACATGTAGAGCTAGAGACTGTCCTTCACTTTTCATAGAAGGTGGTGGAACACACCAAGATAAGAAAACCTGAAGTATTGCTTCTGAGTGCTCGTTTTTATATATCTTTTATATATCTTAGAGTTTAATGAATAATGTTACATTTATGCCAAAGTCAAACTGTTACATTGATTATTTTTGGTCTCAATGTGATAAACTACACAAATAGTAAATAGTATAAGAAATAAGAATAAAACCACACTAAATTCACTACATTGTCACTACATGTTTTTGTCCTTTTGCACGATTTTTACTGGAAACTATCAAAACAGATGATAAAAAGAAGTATACATGTCTATAAAATGATCTTCAGAATGGCACTGCAGGCTTGCTCAACATAGGCACCAGTGCTCTTTACCCTTTGTGTAACATTTGCACGTCCCCTGGTGGACATGTGTGGTAATGTTGTAATGGGCCCATGAGGGATGAACCCTCAGCCTCATATATTGACCTAAGAGCACAAAAGTTACAAAGTTAAATCAAAACAGGTGTGAGCAGCAAAACGCTACACGAATGTCATCAGCACCTCTAATCTTCAATGAAACACAAATGATGATGAATCACTGCTATCACTTATAGCACAAGCATTTCTGTGATGTGTTAATTTCATTCTCTTCAATAATAGTATCATTTCAGCTATTGCATAATCTTGCAAAACTTTTACTCTGCTTTAATCATAGTTTCTTTTTTGTTTGTTTTATTTTTGCTTGTGTAGCTGATGATGCATATGAATATTCTCTTGTAATGTCACAGTCTTAACCACTAATGTGTTAATAAAAGCAATCATGCTTCACACTACATGAGTACTGTTTATCTGTTCAAAATGTTTGTATTATTTTTATACTGTATTGTTGTATTGTACTGCATATTTACAGACACACTTACTTACACTGAACAAAATTATACACGCAACACTTTTGTTTTTGCCCCCATTTTTCATAAGCTGAACTCAAAGATCTAAGACTTTTTCTATGCACACAAAAGGCCTATTTCTCTCAAATATTGTTCACAAATCTGTCTAAATCTGTGTTAGTGAGCACTTCTCATTTGCCGAGATAATCCATCCACCTCACAGGTGTGGCCTATCAAGATGCTGATTAGACGGCTTGATTATTGCACAGGTGTGCCTTAGGCTGGCCACAATAAAAGGCCACTCAAAAATGTGCAGTTTTATCCCACAGTACAATGCCACCGATGGCGCAAGTTTTGAGGGAGCGTGCAATTGGCATGGTGACTGCAAGAATGTCCACCAGAGCTGTTGCCCGTGAATTGAATGTTCGTTTCTCTACCATAAGCTGTCTCCAAAGGCGTTTCAGCGAATTTGGCAGTACATCCAACCAGCCTCAGAACCACAGACCACATGTAACCACACCAGCCCAGGACCTCCACATCCAGCACCTTCACCTCCAACAAGATCATCTGAGACCAGCCACCCAGCCATTGCTGCAACAATTGGTTTGCATAACCAAATAATTCATAAACTGTCAGAAACCGTCTCAGGGAAACTCATCTGCATACTCGTCGTCCTCATCGCGGTCTCGACCAAACTGCAGTTCGTCGTCGTAACCAACTTGAGTGAGCAAATGCTCACATTCGATGGCATCTGGCACTTTGGAGAGGAGTTCTCTTCATGGATGAACCCCGGTTTTCACTGTACAGGGCAGATGGCAGACAGCGTATATTCAAGATTCAAGATTTATTCGTCACATACACAATTATACAGGATATAACCAGCAGTGAAATGTAAGTCAGGTCCGCTCCATGGACAGTGCATTATATGTAACACAAGAGAATATACATAAATATAGGTATGAAATAAAAATTAAAAAATAAGAATAGAAAAATAATAAAATATAAGATAAAATGTGCAATACAATAAAATGTGCAGGCCAGTATACTGTAGACTTAATAAATAATTATATAAACAGGAATGTGCAAGAACAATGTGCAAACAGGTTGTACAGGGTATGCACAGAGCAGCAATATGGATGATGGAGAATAATGAATATTTGACTGATTATTAAATGGGGTCATGTTGATGTTGTGCGTTTGAGTTTAGGAGCCTGATGGCCTGGGGGAAGAAGCTCCTCCTAAGTCTCTCAGTTTTTGCCATCATGCTGCGGAAGCGCTTGCCAGATGGCAGTAAAAAGAAAAGACGGTTACCAAGGTGATTTGTGTCCTTGATTATTTTAGCAGCTCTGCTTTTGCAGCGTTTGAGGTAGATGTCCTGCAGAGAGGGGAGAGCAGACCCTGAGATGCGTTCAGCTAAGCGCACAACTCTCTGCAGAGCTTTGCAGTCCTAATTTGAGGCGTTACATACCACACTGAGATGCACTGAGTTAATACACTTTTTATGGCCCCTGAATAGAAAGTTTTCAGGATTGCTGGTGAAACCCTGAATTTCCTCAGCTGTTGCAGATGGTACAGTTTTTGATGGTACATTCTCCAAGTGTATGGCGTCGTGTGGGTGAGCGGTTTGCTGAGGTCAACGTTGTGGATCGAGTGGCCCATGGTGGCGGTAGGGTTATGGTATGGGCAGGCATATGTTATGGACAATGAAC
The DNA here is from genome assembly GCA_027422405.1 of Ptychobarbus kaznakovi. Lineage (NCBI taxonomy): Eukaryota > Metazoa > Chordata > Actinopteri > Cypriniformes > Cyprinidae > Ptychobarbus > Ptychobarbus kaznakovi. The sequence goes on from CM049814.1 coordinate 20,202,004, forward strand.
ACGGGGGCATTTTATTGATGGCATTTTGAATGCACAGAGACACCGTGACGTGATCCTGATGCCCATTGTTGTGCCATTCATCCACGAACATCACCTCATGTTGCAGCATGATAATGCACGGCCCCATGTTGCAAGGATCTGTACACAATTCCTGGAAGCTGAAAACATCCCAGTTCTTGCATGGCCAGCATACTCACCGGAGATGTCACCTATTGAGCATGTTTGGGATGCTCTGGATCGGCGTGTACGACAGCGTGTTCCAGTTCCTGCCAATATCCAGCAACTTCACACAGCCATTGAAGAGGAGTGCTGACCAACATTCCACAGGCCACAATCAACAACCTGATCAACTCTATGCGAAGGAGATGTGTTGCACTGCGTGAGGCAAATTGTGGTCACACCAGATACTGAATGGTTTTCGGACCCCCCCCCCCCCCGGACCCCCTCAATACAGTAAAACTGCACATTTTAGAAGGAGAAAAATGGGGGCAAAAACAAAAGTGTTGCGTTTAGTCTGCAAAATGACTAAATGTTTATAATTTTGTTCAGTGTATAATATGCAATAGAAAAGCAAGCAAATTATGCAACAACTTATGTTCATAATATTGTTTACATCAAAAAAACATATTGCTGCTTTTGGCTGTTTTTTAGAAAGACTACCTCATGAGGGTCCTTGGCATTAAAATGTGGTTAAATAGAGCACACACAAGAAACAAATTATACATCTGTTTAATTTGATTTGCATTTTCAAACACAATGTGACTTTAGCATTAGGAATACAAAAGTGGAACAAAATAATTTATACGTTTTTTGACAATAGCAATCTCTTTAAATAAATATAACCATTTTAACTGTTGTCATTTGCATAGCTATTAATTAAATGCAGAAGAGAAGATTTAAATTCTTATCTCATGTTATATTTGCCAAAAATTCTGACATTCTGTCTGTACTGGTCTCTCGACAAAATTAGCAACAATTCATCATCACATCTTTAACACAAAAAATAACTTACAAAACCATGCAGAGTGACAGCTACCATAAAGAAAACAGATCTACTCCAAACATAAAAAAACATGCATTTAGTAATACGACTCATAACAAATCAAGACGATCTTCACATAACACAAAATAACGCGTGAAACTTGAACTCAGCAATGCTAAGCTTCCACGAAACATAAACTGTAAAGATCCCTGGTCAAGCTAGTAAAGCTGGTGCATGCAGTGCCTATCAATGCCATTCACTAAGTTGCCCTGGATGTGATGTATACTCTGGGTATATTACCCACTTGTTACCATGACGATGTTTAGCGATGTGGCGCTTTCAAAGCTGCTTCCACCTCTTCCTCCGGTTGAAGCGTGTGCCACTGGGCCACTGGACGTCTGGGATTGGCCAGCATTTCCGACCAATGGCGTAAGCCTACACCTGTGGCGCCATAACCAATAAAGGTTTTGCCAATAGGGTCGTTGCTTCCCAGCTTGTCGTAGTCATACACTGTAATGAGGAGCTGGACTTTCTGCATTAGGATAGAGTGGGTTTGGACTTTAGAGCTTTTAGAAATTCCTCATTTGTACATGTTCAATAATAGACATAATCCAGGGTATCAAACGTAAGAATGATTGCACATCACCTGAATCTGCCCAAATGGGACCTCAAAGCTGAAGCTCTCGTTAAAGTATGGGTTCAATGTGTTCTTTTTAACTGTAGTTTTCTTCTTCTTCAGACGCTTTCCGTTATGCTGTAACACAATCTTCACATACGGATCTGACAAAGGAAGAAAAATCACAAGTGGGGAAAAAAATTACAAGAAAGCATACAGCAAACTGTAAATAAATGTAATTTATGATTCAGTCAGTTTGAACATATCTGCTTATTCTGAATTATTAGTATTTTCCACATTTTAGACAAAAGGCATCAATATTCTGACATAGAGCAAATGTAATTTAAATTCACTTTTGAGTTGTACCTGATAAACCACCGACATCCATTTTTTTGAGATTTTTGGCCTGCATTATGTTGACGGTGAGTTTACCAGCAGTGGGCACATAACGCAGAGAAATACAAACGTCTCCAAGTTTCTCCTTTTGAAGAGAAAGAAAGACTGATCACAGGAACAAACATAAACTATACAGTTTAAAAATACAGGAATAAATGTTGGCATACCAGAGAAATTATTGACAGAAAATAAAATGCACCTCCTCTTTTTCTCCACTTTCGAGATCCCTCCATTCATGCATCGGTTGTCCGAGATCCACACAGTTCATGGGAATCGTTATCTGGCCGATCACATCATGTTTACCAAACCGATCAAAATCAAACACCTGAAGCACTAGAGTTTTACCACCCAAATCAGCATAGGGAATCTATAATGCACGATAAGAGAGGCAGGAACAAAGAAAATGTGAGAGAAACAAATAGGCAAAAATTAGTGCATTGGCATTTTGTGTTAAGCAGCTTGCCAGTGTTAACACATGGTTATAAATCATTGAGATGTCTTTTCTAAAATGCAGACAAGCCCAAAAGATAACAAATGGTTCCTGCTACAGGTCATTAAAGGAATAACTCATTCAAAAATGTACTGGTATTATTTAGTCACCTTTATGTTGTTTCAAAACGGCATAATGTTTATGCAGCTCTTTTCCAAAAAAAGGTAGTTTATGCTGAGCGTGTGACAGACATGATCATTACAGTACATGATAATTTATTCCTTTTTTAATTTCAATTGTCTTTATTTTTTGTAAAGAACAGTTGCATGGTTTGAAACAACATGATGATAAATAATTTTGAATTATTATATAATGAGTATGAAAATATTAGTTCATTTTTAAGTGAACTGTTCCTTCAAAAACGTATATAACCTCAGTGATACCTCGAAAGCTGTCAATCAAAAAATTAATGATAAAACCATTGTAGGGAAGCAGGGATTTCTGGGAACTTAGGATGCCACACAAGGAGACAAAACCCTGACACAAAACCTGAGAGAGAGAGAGAGAGAGAGAGAGAGAGAGAGAGAGAGAGAGAGAGAGAGAGAGAGAGAGAGAGAGAGAGAGAGAGAGAGAGAGAGAGAGAGAGAGAGATGGACAAACAAACTACAGGTGGAACTAAACAGACGCCAGAACACTCAAAATACAAAACTACAGGCGATAAACATGTTACGAATTATACTGGACGACCACATGTTAGCGGCAACACATACATGACTCATCATGGCTTCGTACTTCATAAACAAACAAAAACATCGAACAAGAAAAACCTTGAAGATGAAGGTCTCATTAAACACAGGGCACAGGTTTTTGCGCTGGACTTTGGTTTCAAACTTCTTCTTCTTGTCTGGAAGCAGGTAAACTTTCACATATGGGTCAGATGTACCGCCGATATCCATAGCAGGAAGATCTTGAGCCTGAAGAACTCCAACTATCAGCTGTTGACAGAAAATTAGACATGTTCCCTCAATTTTCTTGTTACAATGACATCTTTACACCTCTACCTATTATTGTACTTTTAAAATAAGTATTTCAATACATTAAGCACCTGAGTATCAGTGAAGTTGTAATCCAAAGAGAATTCCAGTTTTCCCAGGTTTTCTTGCTCCTCTTTATGCTCTTCTCCCTCCTTTTTTTCTCCTTCTTCCTGCAAAGATGAATAGTGATATTTTATACAGTATGTCCATGGAATATGTCAATTAGTTATAAAAAAACAAAGGATATTGTGCTGTGTTTTAACCTTATTTTATCTATAAAGGTTTTTATTTTGCCATGTGTTTATTTATTGTAACACTTTACAATAAGATTCCATTTTTCAACATTAGTTACTACATCAGTTAACATGAACCCACAATAAATAAATAAAAACATGTATTAATCTTAGTTAATTACATTAAAAAATATAAATAATTACAGTTACAAATGCTGGTTACACTTTATTTAAGGTGTCCTTGTTACACATTACATGTAATTACTATTATTATAATAACAATTAATTATCCATAATCACATTCAAGTAACTCTAACTCAATATTACTAATTAATAATTAATAATAATCTGTAACAAGGACACCTAAAAATAAAGTGCAACCCAAATGTCTTACTTTTTTAGTCAATGCATTAAACTGTATAACTAATGGAACCTTGTTGTAAAGTGTTTCCTTTTTTATAGCAAACCATGATGCCAAAAAAAATATATGTATTTATTTATATATATGTAAGATATATATGTATTTTTTTTAATTGAAGTTGTATTTGTGTATTTCTTTTTACACCTTTTGTTCTCTGTCACCCTCTCCTTCGGTCCCTTCTTTTTTTCTCCGTCCTGCTTTCTTCCTCTCGCGAGCTTTCTTGGATTTCTTCTTCTTGCTACAGCATTTCTTGAGCATGCAATATGTAAAACAAGCCACAAGGGCGAGAACCACCACCACGATGGCTCCTACAGCCCACATTGGCACTACAGAGAACAGAAAGCTGTCAGTCTCCATGGAAACAGATACAGGAAATAAATCACACAGGACAATAGTCGCTTAGTGTTGTCACATCAATCCAATGCACTTTTAATTTAAAATCACCATCGTCTGTAAAGCTGAACAAAAACTATGAATCAAAGTGCTCCATTTATGTAATTTGGCTTCTCATCAAATGCAGATAATGACTCGGAGAATAAATTAAAATGAAGAATGATTTTGTGTCCTGTAAGGTTACACAATCACAACAAAACCAGTGTATTCTGTATTTTAATGAATTAAAGTGCAGTGAGTTGAACTTAATATAATTATTTATAAATGTAATAAATTGTCTTATCTACATCTACTGTTCAATTAGCTATTTCTGTGCCCCCCCACACTAACTAACAATTTTTAGATAGATATTTTTTTTCTGTCTAAAGGACATTGCACGTCTTCGTATGCATTTTTTGGTATTTGTATTTATTTTTTATTCGTCATCCTCTCTTATCATAATGCTTGCTACGGATGTGAAAATGCAGAAAATCGAACCCGATCTGAATTTTTTAATGACGGACAAAAGTTTCGGAGGCAGAGTGTAAATGAGATTGACACAACGTGAGGTCGAATTTATTTTTTTACGTGCAAAAATGTCAGACTCGTTTTGCAATGACCCTTACTCTTTCATGTTAATGTATGGCCAAATATAGATACTTACATGGAAGATGCTCCAGCTCATTCATGAACTTGTTCTTCATGTTCTCATAGTCGTGATGGGTTGGGTGAGCAGGATGGTGGTTATGTTCTGGTTTTGGTTTTGGTTGTGGTTCAGGTTCTGGTTCTGCTGGTTCAGCAGTCCGCCGAACACGGACACCCATGTTCACAAACCTCATACCAGCTGTCTGTCAAGAATCCAATGCACAGCCTGAAAATAACAACACAAAAAGATGAGGTATGTAGTACACTGTTCAGAAAATCAAGAAAAAAAGGTCAAGATATGAGAAATGTCTGAGTAAGAAATGTCTTTATCATGAAGGTAAAGAAAATAAACTCTTCAAAGTTATTCTTGATGGGTTTTTTTCTCAAGAAAGGTGAATAAATGTAGAAGAAACAACTAAAAACAACAAATATTTATCTTTTCTCTATATTGATCTGAACAACAGTATTTATTCTTGGCACAGAATATGATTGTGGTACTTTTTTTAATTGGCAAAGAGAAACTGTTTCCTTGGAAACATGACAGCACTAGAGTCAGTGCTAAAAGCAGCTCAAATCATCGATCTTATAGTTATGTCTAATTCTGTTCTGTACATGGAAGTCTCTATATTCTATTTCACATATTAAAAGGCTGAGAATTCGGTTCACATCTAATACATACTGAAATCATAATTTGTGTATATTTATAGTTCAAATGTGTAAGTGCATGCATGTTCCATACCCAGAAGACAAACATGGCTGATTCTAATCCATGATGTATTTACCCTCCTCGGCCATACCACCCGCCCACCCCCATCTCTACTGGTCTATGTCTCTCTCTCTTTCTCTCTCCAATGCTTAACGAGATTATGGGGGAAAAAACTAAACCAAAGCTCAGATAACTCAGATAAACAAGGCAACTCTTTGAGAAATTCTTGCTTTCTTCCCTGCTTTGATTGACTCGCTCATTCAATAACGCTTCATTCAGGTCTTCTCTAAACACTAAATGAAAAGAAAAAACACCTCATACCATCCTTAATACCAATACACACTGCAAAATGTTCTTTGTGCATGAGTTTTTTATGCAATGTCTAATTTTGTTTTCATATTTATGCAGATTCATGAACTAATGTAAACCCAGAATGATTGTGATTTTAAGCTTTGCTTAAGATGATTGTATTGGGTGATAACTAAGACCACATGCTCTGGGCTAAAGCCCCTCTGTAAAAGGACCAACTTTGGTTAAAATTCTAACAATAATAATAATAATAATTGTTTGGGATAGCAGGGCAAAGTAGGAAGTGCAAATGTTTTCCAAAATCGTGAGGGAATTTGTAATGAAGTATCTGCAAATTGTGACAACTAATTAATTTGTAAACTAACATTGCATTTTACCAGCTTGTAATTTATATATAGCCTACGTCTATAATAAGTACTTGGGTGACAAATCACTGCACCCCTTCATCTACACTATCGCTAAAGCTTGGGCTTTTAATCCAAGATTATTTTGGCATATTTTCAGTTTTCACACGTTATGTTTCTCAGATGATGTTCAAAAAAATATAGCCTACCTTTTTCTTTTAGCTCCATTATGATATTTCAAATGCAATCCATTTCGTGAGATTCTACTACTCTATATGAAATGCATATCGCTACCAAATAAAAGTTAATTACAATTGTGAATACTGTGGTAAATGTGAACGGTCCCACGCGCTCTAAACAGGCTGCATTCGCAGGAATGCGCGCGTCATTCGCGCTCATTTTCAGCAACAGGTTACGATGGTAACACACAAACGGATTGAAATGACATATTTCACAAAACTGAAACAATTTGCCCTGATAATGTGCATATTGCCGAGGTGTGTCCTGTTAGGTCTGCTAAATGGTATATAAAATGAAAGCATGTCTGTATAGAAAAACATTAAAAAGATTGCAACATACCTGATAAATGAATACCTCCGGATATCTTCGGTGTGAAATACTTTCCTAAATTAACATTAAGACGATGTCCGGTTTGTTTTCCCAGCAGCCCTCAGCCAGATATGCTTATGTGTGGATATTGTGATAAGTATGGTACTGGTGGTTTAACCCCCTCCCCATCAGCTTGAGCTCAAGTGCTTTCAAATCATTAAAGCACCACTAATCTCTCTCCCCCTCCCCATCACATCTGTTATGCAGTTATAGACGGTTTCTCCATAAATTCACATAAACCACGCCTCTGCCTTTATTACAGGTATGTTAATGTACTAAAAACAACAACAACTTTTTTTTCCTCCCCATTGTAGAATATGTGTTAATCTTGTGTTCATTTCCTTTGAGATCTCTTATTTACGTGACTTCCCAGCATCAACTGCCCCTCTAATCCACATAAAACATCATGCTCGACATCATTGTTCCCATCTGGGACACGTTGTGGATGAAAATAGCCTTTCTGCCCTGATAATCTGTTTGATCACAGATTACGCTTGCATTTTTTTTCAATCATTAAATCAGAAAGTATTCTTACTAAGCATGTTCAGTCAGATAAAATCAATCCGTTTCGATCATTTCTACACTGCTATTGGTCTAAATGTACTAGCATATTTTGTATGCCAGTCTTGTACATTGGGGTTTGATATAGCACAAGAACTGCTACAGCCTTGTATAGATGCTTTTGGTATGTTCGGTAGATACTACTATACTTGTTACTTCTGCAGTTTATAGTATGTATACTTAGCATAATTTGGCATATTTTGGGGTTGGGTTGGGTGGATTGGATTAGACTAGCTCATTGAATCTTTTCTATATGCTATTGAATGACACCCAAGGGGTTTGGTTGGTTAGTATTGGCAGTTACAGGATAGAAAGCACATTTACATTTATTGTAATTTACATAGATATTCATTTAGCAGATACTTGTGAAAAATAAGTGCACTTAACTCTCACATGTGATGTTCACAGAGCGATTTACAGAGCAATTGTATTAAAAAAAGCATTTTTTTAATAACACAAAAGATTTATAATTAGTATTTACTTCTCAACAATACAACCCGAATACCGGAAATGTTGGGACATTTTTTAAGTTTGAATAAAATGAAAACTAAAAGACTTTCAAATCACATGAGCCAATATTTTGTTCACAATAAAACATAGAGAACATAACAAATGTTTAAACGGATACATTTTACACTTTTATCCACTAAATAGCTCATTTCAAATTTGATGCCTGCCACACATCTTAAAAAAGTTGGCACAGGGGCAACACAGGGCTGAAAAAGCTTTGGACCCTCAGACAACACTGCATCAATCATCGGTATGATTCTGCCATTGACATTACTAAATGGGCCCAGGAATGCTTCCAGAAACCACTTTCGGTAAACACAACCTGCCATGCGATCTGCAGATGCCAACTAAAGCTCTATAATGCAAAAAGGAAGCCATATGTGAACATGGTCCAGAAGCGCCGTCGTGTCCTGTGGGCCAAGGCTCATTTAAAATGGACTGTTTCAAAGTGGAAACGTGTTCTATGGTCAGCTGAGTCCAAATTTGACATTCTTGTTGGAAATCATGGATGCCGTGTCCTCCGGGCTAAATAAGAGGGAGACCTTCCAGCGTGTCATTAGCATTCAGTTCAAAAGCCAGCATCTCTGATGGTATGGGGGTGCATAAGTGTATACAGTATGGGCAGCACATGTTTTGGAAGGCACTATGAATGCTGAAAGGTGTATAAAGGTTTTAGAGCAACATATGCTCCAGTGGCGGCTGGTGAAATTTTTGAGGTGGGGCTGCACACAATTCCACAAAAAATTATTCACAATAAATCAAACCATCAGGCTGATCTAGACCCAGCTCCTTTACCTTCAGTTTTTCTGCCAAAGTTCTCCTCTCAAACGGACATTGGAGTAGAGATTGTACAGAGTTAGGTTCGTGTCCGGAATTAATAACACATGAGTCCGTCATTGTCACGTAATTTAAAATTGCGCCACGAGACCAGCCTTGATTTTAGCTTGGGGCGACAGAAAAATATTTCAGTTAAGTGAGGACGCTGATTGGCTAAAATGTCACATCTTGAATATATTTATATCTTGAATCTGGATTTGACTAAATTCTACAAAGACCCGCCAGGCTCAGCTGAAATTGAGACGTGCTGACAGGCAGAGAGGTATATTGTGATGGTGAAAACATATATTTTTCACAGAAGTGATATATTATTATTTTGTGTGTGTGGTTCAGGGAGGGCGGCGCCCTAGCGCCCTCTATTGGCCAGCCGCCACTGATATGCTCCCCTCCAGACGACGTCTATTTCAGCAGGACAATGCAAAACCACATACTGCAGCTATTACAACAGCAAGGCTTTGTAGTAGAAGAGTCCGGGTGCTGAATTGCCCTGCCTGCAGTCCAGATATTTCACCTATAGAGAACATTTGGTGCATCATTAAAAATACGTCAAAGACGACTACAAACTCTACAGCAGCTGGAGACCATACTTGCCTCAAAATCAGGCAAGTATGGGACCAAATTCCTACACAAAAACTCCAGAAACTCATAACCTCAATGCCCAGATATGCTACAGATGCTACACCATGGTAAACATGCCACCGTCCCAACTATTTTGAGACCTGTGGCAGGCATCAAATTTGAAATGAGCTAATTTTGTGCATAAAATTTCAAAATGTATCAGTTTAAACATTTGTTATGTTATGTATGTTCTATTGTGTATGTTCTAACATTTCCGGAATTCGGGTTGTATGATACAGTGTGAATTACAATACATGTCATGATTCAATTCTTGACAATACATTGAATGGTACAGAGTCTACAGAATTTTTCCTTGTGTGTGTTCTGCTTTTTGCTGTTGAAAGGTGAATTTTCATTCTTTCCATTTACAAACTAAACACAAATTCAAAATGAAAAACAATTCTCAGAAAAACTTTATTCGATTGTATTATTTCTAAGAGGTTTATAAAGGAATATGCTAGACGTTAGCATGTTAGCATGGTGTAGGGCTTATGCAAGACATTGCACACCTTTTCTGCCTTTACATTTATTGTTACTGAAAGGGTTAACTCAACAGTTCCATGGAGCATGATCCCATCCCTGCCAAAAGAGGCGGGGTTAAACCTCACAGTCACTTACAATTGTCATTCAGCTGCTGGTGAAAACATTGCTTTTCTGCTTCCTGACCGAAAGACCTTTTCTTACAGGTAAGCGCTGTGTTACAAATGTTTATTACAGGTCATGGTTACTTGAGAAACCTTAATTTACTCCTGATTTACCTATAGATAATCAATGAAATGAACAAGTGTAAAAGTGTATTTCTTGGGCACTACACTAACTAAGTATAGTGCTCACCTGCCTGTACTGGACTTTGACCTCTTGGTGAATGTTTAGTGATAAGGCAACAAGATGAAACTGTGAACATGAAACACGAATGAAAGCAGAATTCACAAGACGTTCACATATATTTTTCTTCTTTATTTCTAACAAATGCATAAATGAACAAAAGACGAACACACCCACACGATGAGCCAGTCTCAGGCTTTTTTGATGTGGTGTGTTTAGTGTATTCATACAATGTTTTGTGCAAATATTCTCCATTGCAAAAGAGTCCTTATTATTACGGACATAATATACATTAAAAGAATATACTTATTCACAAACTAAATGTAATGATTTTGGACACTTAATTACATGTTAATTCAAATTAAATTAACATGTTTGTAACAATTCTATTGTCTCAAATGGAAATACCTTTGTGTGGTAGAATTTCTTTAAGATTTTATTTCTGGAATGGTTAAGATTAAGAACGTTGGGTGGTTGGTGAACGTTGGAGTGTGTGTGTGTGTATTTAATTTAAATAAGATCATAGATTTTGGTGCTTTCTGAATGTAATTTAAAGAGGATTATAATGTGGAAATAAATATTGTCACCATTTTAGTGATTACTAACTTTTAGTCATTTAGTCAGTGTTTGTATTTAATGGCAGCAGCCACATGTAAAAACTTCCACCCCATTTGTGTTTATATTCATCTTGTTATTTGTCCTGGTTTCTAAATACATCCAATTATGTATGATGTTTTTCTTCCCTGTTTATCCACCCTAGTGATGTCATCCTCCACCCCGCTTCTGTCTAAGGAGTTGTTCCAGTGCTCAGTATGTCTAGATGTTTTCACCCATCCTGTGTCCCTCCCATGTGGCCATACGTTTTGCCAGTCATGTATCCTTGCACAGTGGACAGCATCTGGCTCCACCCATTGCCCTAAATGCTCCACAGTTTTCCAGGAAACACCAGAGCTCCGCGAAAATTCTTTTGCTCGTGAGATGGCCGAGCAAATCCGTAAACAGAAGGGTCAGAGGTTGTCAGAGTATCGTCCAGTTGCATCACATAACGTTTTATGTGACATGTGCCCATTAGAGAAAGCGTCCCGTGCTGTAAAATCATGCCTGGTGTGTGTGGCGTCATACTGTGAGGTTCATGTGACTTCCCACACCTCCAGGTTCACCAAGCACACGCTGGTGCAGCCACAGCGGATGGACAATCGAATATGCAGGATACACGAAAGACCCTTGGAGCTTTACTGCAGATATGACCAGTCTGCTGTTTGTGTGCTGTGCATGAATACAGAACACAGCACACACCACACAATACCAGTGGAGAGAGAATGGGCAGAGAGAAAGGTTTGCTACTTGTCCAGTGAATGATTGCCATTTTAGTCAAAGCAAAAGCAATGGTATAGTATAATATAGATATACTGTATATTTAAGCTTAGTGGGAATGGGCCATCAGTGCTGATTACTTTTGGGGTAATTTCAATTTACAACAGCTGGATCTCTCTTTCAGATAGATAGATAGATAGATAGGAGATATATAGACAGACAGACAGACAGACAGACAGACAGACAGACAGACATAGATAGATAGATAGATAGATAGATAGATAGATAGATAGATAGATAGATAGATAGATAGATAGATAGATAGATAGATAGATAGATAGATAGATAGATAGATAGATAGATAGATAGATAGATAGATAGATAGATAGATAGGTTTGACTTGTTGCTTATATGCAAAATATGTGATAACTTAATGTCAGTTCATGGTTGGTCTGTCTAAAACGTTTAAAAAAAATCTCTATTGAGAAAATGCATAGGAAGTTTTATTTTATTTCTTCCAAATATTACTTTTATTACTTCGATTTTACTTCTTTACTGGAAACTGACAGTTGTGTTTTTTATATGAAAATCTACAAAAAATCCAAAATTGTCAATTTTCAAATGCAAGGATTTTACATTTCAGTTGATTTGCATTTGATCTGAATCTGAAAACAAACATGCTTCATAAATAACACACACACACACACACACACACACACACACACACACACACACACACACACACACACACACACACACACACACACACACACACACACACACACACACACACACACACACACACACACACACACACACACACACACACACACACACACACACACACACACACACACACACAAATAGTTATAAATGGGTGACCGCACAAAGAACCTGTCTCGGTCAAATTCACCACAAAAAGAGACTAAAAAGCTCTTTTACATACGCTTTTTATAAAAGAAGCATTATTACATTTGAATTTGGATTATTATTCTTGATTATCATTAGATCTTCATTACTGTATGGACACATTCTTGTTTATCAATGTGTTTTGTTTTACAGTTGCTCTCATGAAACATTATATATTTTCATGAGACAGAATTGTGAGCTCATCCATATTTTCTCTGTCTTTCTCATAGACTCAGTTATTAAAGACACAGTCTGGCCTGAAGCGGATGATTATGGAGAGATGGAGTAAAGTTGAGGAACTCAGACACTGTATAAAACTAAATAAAGTAAGAACCTGCAAAACATCTTTTTTATCAAAAGTGAATTACAAATTATCCAGCTACCAGTTTCTAAATTGTAATTGTAATTGTGTTCAAAACATTGTTCTTTGCAGACAACATACAAAGGTGACATCAGTCATATTTAAATATTTAACATATAACAAATGAAATATTATGTTAAAACGGATGACAAAACTGCCACCTGAAGTGTTTAATAATCTCATCCTATTAGCTTACCAAAGTAGGAATGCATTTCACACAAGGCCTTTCACGATATTAGCTATTTCTCTTTTAGGAGAACACAGAAAGAGAGATGGCATACAGTGTTGAGGTCTTCACTGCACTGCAGCAGTTTATTGAGAGGAGCCAGTCTGAGCTGCTCAGGAAGATGAAACACATACAGAAAACTGAAGAGAAACGTGTAGGGAGCCTCATTAAAGAGCTGGAGATGGAGATCACTAAACTGAACGCTAGAAACTCTGAACTGGAAAAGCTGTCATGTTCTGAAGACCACCTCCACCTTATACAGGTCACTCTTCTGTGCTGTAGCAGCTGGATGTGCATGTTGATCATTTAGAATAATAATTTCAGTATGAATTTAACACATTCTTCAGTGTGTTCAGTGAAAACAAATTAAAATACTGAAAGTTGTGACACAGGATGATGACTTTAATGACTGTATTTGCATTTGACCCTCCCAGGCTTTCCGTAGCCCAAGTGAGGTGCCTCAGTGTAAAAGCTGGTCTCAGGTCAGTGTGCACACCCGTCAGGGTCTGGAGGTGCTCAGAGAAACCCTGAGTTCTGCAGAAGAACTACTGAAAACACAAATATACACTGTCACAAAGAGAGGTTACTTTTTTTGTCATTTGACGGCTAAAACAATCAAAGGAATTGCAAATGAAAGTTACATATTATTGTGATGGGATTTTTATTTCTTTTTCCACAGAACTTGAGGCAATATCCGAGTATGCAGGTATTCAAATATAGATCTATGAATTTTCTATGGACTTTGACTAAACGATCTATTAAAATCTCTCTCTCTCTTTTTAAATCTTGGAACCATCCTTGCTAAAATCTTTGATAAATCTTGAGTCTTTTAAGATAATTTCATCTTTTTTCCCCTCGAATCTTTAAACAATCTTGAATTGTTATTTGAATTCTTTAACAATCTTCAATCATTACTTCCGTCTTTGAACCATTTTGAAACATAATCTTAAAAAAAAAAATTTTTGTTTAATGCATTTCATGTTTTTCCCCTTGAATCTATAAACAATATTAAATATTTCCTTATCTTGCCATCTTGAATCTCTTTGAGCCATCTCTGAATCAGACATATTGATCTTTAATTTTTTAACCATATTGATCTTTACTTGAATCTTTGAACAATATATTTTTTTTTCTTGAACCTTTAAACAATCTCAAATCTTTATTTAAATCCTAGAATAATCTTGAGTCCTTGAATTATTGTGGATCTTTTCTTGAATCTTTGATCCATCTGGAATCTTTACTTGAGACTTTGAATCATCTTGAATCTTGTCATTTATTTTCCCCCTTAAATATTTAACAACATTTAAGTCTTTATTTGAAACTTTAAACGATCTTAAAACTTTACTTTAATATTAAAAATCGTATAAATATATTTTGAACACTTACAGTTCTGGTACATTTCTTCGTTACAGTAAAACATGTGGATACACTATAAATTACATACACCGCTATTTTTCAGAAAACTTACTATGGCTTTGCCTGATGTGATTCTTGCAGTGGATATGACCCTTGACCCTGACACAGCAAACCCCTGGTTGGTGGTGTCTGCAGACAGGAAGTGCGTGACCGACGGCAACGAAGAACGCAACATACCAAGCAATGCTGAACGTTTTGACACAGCACCATGTGTCCTGTCGAGAGAGCCCATCTCAAGGGGAAGGACTTATTGGGAAGTTGGAGTCTCAGGTAAAACAGCATGGGACTTGGGAGTGGCCAGGAAATCTGTCAACAGGAAGGGTTTGGTGACGCTGAGCCCACAGGATGGTTACTGGGCCGTTTGCCTGAGAGGGGGCAGCGAGTACAGGGCCTGTGAACGTGAATCAGTGCTTCTGTCACTAAAAACTCTTCCACAGAGAATTGGTATATATGTGGATTACGAAAAGGGGCAGGTATCATTTTATGATACGAGTGCATGCACACATATCTACTCATTCACTGGACAGTGCTTTACCGGGAGCCTACTGGCTTACTTCAACCCAGACATGAATGACTCAGGAAATAACAATGCCCCGCTGGTTATACAACCTGTCAGTATTGACAATGGGGATCAAACATACGATATTGTAACAATATGAAGAATGACAATCAACAAAAATAGAAATGTAACAGAGCAAATATTGCCAGATATAAAACAATTGATGTAGAGTGATGATTATTGTTATTCTATTTAAATATGCTTATTTATTTTTGCTGAATAAACTTAGTTGTATATCCAATTAGTTATATAATGCAATTAGAACACAAAGCATTGTTTATTCCAGATTTGATTTAATGTGACATTTGTGATTCCTAGTTAAATAGAGTTTTCCAGTCACTTGCAATAATAATTTAATTACATAAATTTGCACTTTTGGTGTTTAAAAAAATCCCCCCAAAATTGTATTGTTTATGGGAACTTTCCGCAATGGCGTAATGGTTTTTATACTGTACAAACTGTATTTTCTATCGCCCAACACCTAAACCTACCCCCCACAGAAAACTTTGTGCATTTTTAGATTTAAAAAAAAAATAAATTCTGTATGATTTATAAGCCTTTTGAATTATGGGGACACCAAAAATGTCCTAATAAATCACCTTCATGTTGTCATACCTATGTCATAATATGTTTTGTGTCCTCATAAATCACATAAACATGCGCGTACACACACACACACGTTTACAGGGACTCTCCATAGATGTAATGGCTGTACAAATTGTACTGTACAAATTTTATGCTGTACAAATTGTATTTTCTATCCCCTTACCCTAACCCTACCCCTCAGACAAAACTGTCTACATTTTTAGATTATCACAAAAAAAAATAATAATAATAAGTGCCCGCAAGGTCAAAATGTACTGGTATTACTATCCTTGTTTGGTCCCCATAACGCAGGGAATACCAGGTACACACACACACACACACACACACACACACACACACACACACACACACACACACACACACACACACACACACACACACACACACACACACACACACACACACACACACACATTAATCTTCCTTTCATCCTCGTCTTGTAATCTGATTTTCTCCATTGACCTCCTGTTCTTGTATTTACTACAAACACAACAGCCAATCAGATTATTAGACAGTTACTATAACTACAGCCAATCACATTACAGAACAATTCTCAAGCCATATGCTGCTCATCTTAATAATGATAACCGTCTTGTAGCATTTGTCATTAGACAAAGTTAATGATTATTAAACAGTTAATGATCAGTGCTTGAAGTTGTTTGCTCCTGGGGAACATATGAATTATTTGCATTCATATACAGTGTAGGCTATTTGCTATTAAGAAATGCTGTGAGACTGGCAGGAACACAAGTATCTGAGAGGAGGAGCTGCAGAGAGAGATTAAGCAGATTAAAGCAGGATTGATGAAACAGCGTCTTTCCGAGAAAGAGCGAGACTAACAATCAGACCTAAAACGAGAGAGAAGTTTCATGCTGCTGATGATGAGTTGACTGCGAGGAAGACAGAAGTACAGGTGGACAACAGGAGAGGACAGACGATGAATGACAGAGACAGGTGCTGAGAGGAGGATTAACACTCACTAAAGCTCTGTGCAGAGTGCAGGAGACTCAGACACACATACAGGTATGCCACTGAGAAAACTTTATGCAGCTTATTTATTATTTATGTCAGCACCATCTATGTGTCCCTTTCCATCTGCACCAGAATCCCTGAATTTATTTGTTCAGATTAAAATGTTTTCGTTATTAAAGGAAGTTGCAATAAAATCTGTCAATCTGAAGCTTGTGTCCATGCACATGTTTGCTTTCACTAGTTAATAGAAGTGGTCCTGCTGTTCGACAAATTCATTTATGAAAGTACTTGAAGAAGAATTTGATGCAGTCTCTAAAATTAATATGACGTAATGAAAGATGCATGAATTAAAATGATGAAAGATGGAAAGTTGTTTAAACTAATTGTAAACTGAAAAGTTATGGATCACTGATTTATTGTAGTTTGAATGCTTTAATTTATCACCATAAGTATTTCAAATATTAACATTTTGAATTATTCACAATATTCTAACATGATGAAATGGTTCTCAATAAACATTTCAGAGCTGAAAAGAAGTTGTGCTGCTTAATATTTGTGGATTCTCTGATGAACAGAATGTTAGAAAGAACAGCATTTGAGACAGAAATCTTTTGTAAGATTATACATATTTATTGCCAATTTCAATAAATTAAGTTTATCCTTCCTGAATCAAAGTATTATTTTAAAGAAATAAAGAAAGGTTTTGTAGTTCAAATACAAGATCACTACTCAAAATAGAACACATTTCATTTTGGGCATTGTCAAATCATTCTGAATAACATTACTTTAAATATGAATTAATCTTTCACAAATGTTGTTATATTGTAAGTCAGTGGGTTGTCCGTTAAAATGAAAATCCCTGTTCTGTAATAACTGAATATTAAATGTAATTTTAATATTAATGTAAATGTAATGTTTGTGTAGATGGAATTCAATTTAACTATTTTTCATTTGAAATGTTTCCATATTGTTGTGTGACACAGGATAAGAGAAGTCACAAAAAGATAATGAAAGGCGCTCCATTGCCTGAATCCCTTTCCTCAGAAAGGCAGTGATTGGTTGGGTCTGGTCGTTCTCATGATGTCATTGGCAGTGGATGAGACAGCAGGGGACCTCCCCGTGCGGGACGTGGGCTTGAGAGCAGGGCTGATAACTGCTCTCACATGTGTGTATAGAGCTGTGTGTTTAACTTGATAAATCATTTGTATTTTTATTTATGGTTTCTTTAAATGAGTGGAACTGCTTTATTTTAGACACAGATCAAGACACCAGAAACTGGAGAAGACCACCACAGGTGCTCAAAATAAAGGGTAAGATGTGTGTCAATATAGTCCTGAAAACAAGCACTTATTTCTTGGAAGCTTTAATTAACTTTTTTTATTATTAAACATACATATTGCTTTAATTTAGTACTATTTAATTATACTATTTATTATTATTTATAAGAAATCACATGTATCTGTTTCAGGTTTTCAGAGATCTTAACAATATCTGTGCTCAAAAGTTCCCAAATAATCCAAAAAAACATTAAAATGATCTGATCTGCTGTCTTCTACATTTGTAGCCAATTAGAATTAAATAAAATTTCCAAATTATATTAATCATTAATGTTTGAAATGCTGCCTATGAAAATGTATTAACAAATATAATATTGAAATGCATTTCATTATATTTATCAAATCAACATTTATTTGAACATAACATGTTGATGTCACCATTTATTCATATTTAATATTTGTTTTCTGGCATATGTTTTGAAATCATAATTAGTAGTTGTTACTTGGACAAAATTCTGAGTGTTGGCCAACCATACTATCCACATTTTATAGTAGAGTAGGGGTGTAACCCCGGCATTCTGGCCAAATTTCCCCATTGGCCTCTGATCATCATGGCCTCCTATAATCACCATACACTGATTGGCTTCATCACTCTGTCTTCTCTCCACCAATAAGCTGGTGTGTGGTGGGCGTTCTGGCGCAATATGGCTGCCGTCGCATCATCCAGGTGGATGCTGCACATTGGTGGTGGTTGAGGAGATTCCCCATTCTATGTAAAGCGCTTTGAGTACCCAGAAAAGCACTATATAAATGTAACAAATTATTATTATTATTATTATTATAGCTCTGTCTCATTTGTGCCTATTTTCAATTTCTCCTTTTTAGAGCAAACATCTGAGACAAAGTCGGTACTCAATTAAACACACCACAACTTCTTTCTGTAGTTTCCTGGGCTATGGAAGAGCACCCTTTTAGCAAACACTGTAAAGAGTCCTCTGGGTTGTTTTGTAAGTTTCTCTGTCTTTATACAGATCGCCAGCGATTGTTCAGAATACCACGAGATCAGCTGGAGGACCAATGTCTCCGTCTACAGGAGGAGAACACACTTCTCAAACAACACAGCCGCACACAAGAGCAAAAACTACGCAGGTACACAAACACACCCTAACTGACAGAAAACCATAAGAGGAGAACTTTGCTTTATGGAACTTTTATTATAGCCTTTTATGCCCAAAGTAAACACAGTCTTGAAAGGATCATTTCTTCAATGTAAAACAGTTTTTTTTTTGTATTGGCTGTTCAGGTTATCAACAAAACTGCTGCGATTAAAGCAAGGCCCTCCGTCTGCAGGGAGAGATGGAGAGATGGAGGACACTATTCAAGAGCTAGAGGCTCGTGTAGCGACTCTAGAGAGTCAGAAGGGAGCGCTGCAGAGCAAACTCAGTTTAGCCAAGCAACACATCTTAGACCTAGGCGTCAGGACACATTACAGACCACGAACAGGTGAGGGGTCACTGGGTATGATAAAGTGGTAATATTGCTGTATTGCTTTGGACATTGGTAATACAGTGGTGGCTTATACATACAAAGAATACTTTGAATGACTTAATAAGCTAGTTCTTAATAAATCACCACAGTTCTTTTTGTAAGGGGTGTTTATTTGGTGTTGTATTCCAGATTTGATTCAGAAACTATGCTCTCTTTCTCTGTCTCAGGGCGAGGTGTGGATGTGGACAGAGGGGTCAGAAGAGCTGCCCAAACCGCTCCTGCCCGCTATGGCATCAGTTCACTGGATGACACCAGAGGAGAGATAGACAGATTGTAAGTTGACCTGTGGGTATGTTATGTGCTTGTGTGTTTTTACATCATATATAATATATAAATAGGTCATGAATGTTTATGATATTATATGAATGAGATGATACTATTTATGTCATCTACATTTTTATGGGATTCAATGTGAGTTACAAACTGCAAACTTAAAAGAAAAAGACTAAACAGTCAAACCTGTTTATCAGTGATGGTCAATACACAAAAAAATAATGTCCTCAATCTGTCTGCCTCTTTCTTCTATGTATATGCAGACTTGCATTACTCAGGTTTGTTGGATGTTTTTGTGTTTACATACTTTGCAATTCTGGAAAACACAGTATAGTACCTTGCTTCATATACCTGAAACTCAGCTAAAGCACACAAAGGAAAAAAAGAAAGTATGAAAGAATAAAAAAGTATTAAAAACATTTGCATTCTTAATCTTATGGCAAAATTCATAGAGATTTCTGCCATGTAGATCTGCTTTCACTCAAAAAATACTCTGCTAGTTTATTTGGCCTAAAATATAATTAATTTGCAGGTGCATCTCAATAAATTAGAATGTCGTGGAAAAGTTCATTTATTTCAGTAATTCAACTCAAATTGTGAAACTTGTGTATTAAATAAATTAAATGCACACAGACTGAAGTAGTTTAAGTCTTTGGTTCTTTTAATTGTGATGATTTTGGCTCACGCTTAACAAAAACCCACCAATTCTCTCACCAACTATCTCAACAAATTAGAATACTTCATAAGACCAATACATTTGGAAAGTATGTTGATTTACTGTATATGAACTCAATGCTTGGTAGGGGCTCCTTTTGCTTAAATTACTGCCTCAATTCGGCGTGGCATGGAGGTGATCAGTTTGTGGCACTGCTGAGGTGGTATGGAAGCCCAGGTTTCTTTGACAATGGCCTTCAGCTCAACTAAATTTGTTGGTCTCTTGTTTCTCATTTTGCTCTTGACTGTACCCCATAGATTCTCTATGGGGTTCAGGTCTGGTGAGTTTGCTGGCCAGTCAACCATGGTCATTTAACCAACTTTTGGTGCTTTTGGCAGTGTGGGCAGGTGCCAAATCCTGCTGGAAAGTGAAATCAGCATCTTTAAAAAGCTGGTCAGCAGAAGGAAGCATGAAGTGCTCCAAAATTTCTTGGTAAACGGGTGTAGTGACGTTGGTTTTCAAAAAACACAATGGACCAACACCAGTAGATGACATTGCACCCCAAATCATCACAGTTTGTGGAAACTTAACACTGGACTTCAAGCAACTTGGGCTATGAGCTTCTCCACCTTTCCTCCAGACTCTGGGACCTTGGTTTCCAAATGAAATACAAAACTTGCTCTCACCTGAAAAGAGGACTTTGGACCACTGGGCAACAGTCCAGTTCTTCTTCTCCTTAGCCCAGGTAAGACGCCTCTGACGACAACTGTAGCCAAATTCCTTGACAAGTCTGTGTGTGGTGGCTCTTGATGCCTTGACCCCAGCCTCAGTCCATTCCTTGTGAAGTTCACCCAAATTCTTGAATCGATTTTGCTTGACAATCCTCATAATGCTGCGGTTCTCTCGGGTGGTTGTGCATCTTTTTCTTCCACACTTTTTCCTTCCACTCAACGTTCTGTTAACATGCTTGGATACAGCACTCTGTGAACAGCCAGCTTCTTTGGCAATGAATGTTTGTGGCTTACCCTCCTTGTGAAGGGTGTCAATGATTGTCTTCTGGACAACTGTCAGATCAGCAGTCTTCCCCATGATTGTGTAGCCTAGTGAACCAAACTGAGAGACCATTTTGAAGGCTCAGGGAAACCTTTGCCTGTGTTTTGAGTTGATTAGCTGATCGGCATGTCACCATATTCTAATTTGTTGAGATAGTGAATTGGTGGGTTTTTGTTAAGTGTGAGCCAAAATCATCACAATTAAAAGAACCAAAGACTTAAACTACTTCAGTCTGTGTGCATTTCATTTATTTAACACATGAGTTTCACAATTTGATTTGAATTACTGAAATAAATTAACTTTTCCACAACATTCTAATTTATTGAGATGCACTTGTAAGTATATATTCCTGATGATCCGTATGCATATGATAGGACACTGCTGCCATGTTACAAATTTGTTGCTAATGCAGTGTGACAACTGCTTGTGCATTGTCCATACCTGGCTTTTACACCCATGTTTCTAATTTTACTTCTTGTTTTTTTTTTCTCTCAGCAGATCTACCATCATAGACAATCAGCAAGGGAGGGTGGCAGAGCTGGAGCTGTCAGCCCAGTCTCTTAGAGAAACGCTCAGAGACAAAGAGAAAGAAATTGAAGGTATTGTGAAAGACCTGCGCAAACAACAAGCCGATGGACACAGGTAGAATAAAGTTTGTAATAATAAATAGTTTATAGTGTTCATGCTCAGTTACTATTCAGAATAGGTCAACAACACACCATGCATGTAACAATTGTTATTCTTCTTTACAGACTCATTATAAAAGATAATGTAGATGTGATAAGATTGCAGAAGCAGCTTTCTGAAAAGAGCACATCCCTTCTGGTCCTTCAGGAAAAGTTTGCTGGTCTTCAGGAGGTGAGCCATAAGACCAAAACTGAGCAAAAACAGTGAAAAATAATATCCATTTCAATGATAATCTGCTTTACTGTTGCTTGAGTCACTATTTTTACCATGTGTACCATTTGTGTAATCCTGGTGCACACATGTGCACTGACATGTTTTCATAATAATACACATGTGTACATTACATTTTTGGTCCCCAAAATGGTGGGCACTGTAGCTGCTGTCACATCGTCATAGTGATCATGGGTCTTCCACTTGAAATCATTGGTGTAATGTCTTCCGTAATGGGGAAGTTGTGGCCTAATGGTTAGAGAGTCGGACTCGTAATCGAAAGGTTGCGTGTTTGAGTCTCGGGCCACAACTGAGGTGCAAGGCACCAAACCCCCAACTGCTCCCCGGGGGCTGCAGCATAAATGGCTGCCCACTGCTCCGGGTGTGTGTTCATGGTGTGTGTGAGTTCACTGCTGTGTGTGTGCACTTTGGATGGGTAAATGCAGAGCACGAATTCCAAGTATGGGTCACCATACTTGGCTGTATGTCACGTCACTTTCACTTTTTCACTTTCACTTTCCAAATTATATTCCTGCATTAAAACAAACCATCCTCATTCCTCCCTCTCTTTGTGCTTTTCTTAAGGCATATGAGAACCAGCTGGAGGAGGTAAGCTTAACCTGGCCTAAGTAAACATTTCCAAAATGTTGCATTTTTGATTCTTTCTTCATCACAAAAAGTATCATACAAACATGTTCAAGGTCTGAGAATAAAATTGAATAAATAGGGTTCTGTTGTATGTCTTTTTTTGTCTTATATGGGCAAATATACTGTAGGGCCAAAGGTCTTTAAAAGAGAGCCAAGGAGCACTGCTGGGGAAGGTAGAGGAGCTGAGTGAGCTGTTGAAACAGGAGAAGCAGAGAGTGCTGACACTTGAGGGCCAGCTCAATGCTGCCACACTTTCACTACAAGCTCTGGGGGAGGTACTGTTCAAGTTACACTTTTGCTCTTTTGTTTTAAGTTTTCGTGTTTGTAGCTTTTACTAACATCTGTTTTTCAGCTTCAGGAAAGGGTTTCAGACCTGGAGGGGGAGAGGAACCTCCTGAAGAATAGCTATGATTCACTTCTGGAGAGGTGAGTGTTTCATAGGTGGTAGGCAGGGGCATTGATGGGGGGACAACCAAGGACATTTTAATGGACATCGGGACAGGTGATTCCCTAATGATAGTTGTTACATAACCATGCCAACCGCTTTTCTAACTATGTCCATCAAACAAAACGATGGCACCAGTCGGCTAACTAGTTGATGTACCAGATGATTTTGGAATAAATTATTTTAAATGTAGTTTATCATAGTTTATGGTTGTGCAAAAATCAGAAAGCACAAACTTTTGTATCAGGTTGCTATGCTCAAACACTAACTACAACTGTAGAATAAAAGATAATAGTGAAATTAGGGGACATTGGAAAATCTAACCAACTGTCAAGAATTCAGACAGATTTACAGAGGAAATAAACCAAATATTCTCCTCTAATTTTCTGACAATAAAGCATACTTGTAAATTGGATCTAGTGTTATTGAAAACTGCCCAAACACACAAGCTTTTATTTGTCTTTTTATTTAATGTAGAGAATATCATGTATTCATGGAAGTTTAAAATGAATGATCGTCATAAGGACATATGATCCGACGCTTACATTTTTCAAGATTACTGTTTTGATCTGGGCTTTTATATATTTATCTTCTGTAAAGTCAGTTGGGCCTATCCATACAATTTTGTCACAGGCTCCTTGTATTCAACCTATGGTTGTAGGTTTATGTCTTTTTGGCCCCGAAAAGATCCTATATAAAAAAGAGTGTTTAAATTAACTGGTTTCCTCCATAGCACCATGTCTGTTCAGAACCATCAAGATGAGAAAAATGAGAAAAAAGACAAAAGAAGTGAACAATTTAAAGAAGAGAGTTGGAGAGAGGATGTACAGAGGCTTGAACAAAGACTGGAGGAAGAAATGAAAGAAAAGAAAATGCTGGAGCAGGAGAAGGAACAGATGAGAAAAGAGAATGACCAGTTTCAGAAGGAGAAGGAGCGAGATAGAGGTTAGACTCGTGCATTGCCAGACTTTTGACTACCAGCATCACTTCTGTACCACATCTCAGCTTTTTCTGGAAGTGTTCATTGTAGCAGCTTTAATACGTGATATTGTGTACACAATATAGACTCCTGGACGTTGTGTAGACAATATGTCAAATTTGCTTGTCAGTATGCTAAATATATCAAATGTTCTAGTTCTTTAATGTGTTAATACACATCGTTTTGATAAATTGAATGTGTTTCAGATATGGTTATGTTCCTCAGAGAAAAACATGACTGCTTGGAGCGAGAAGTCCTGCAGCACAGGCAGGAAGTCACATCTTTGCAAGAAAAACTGGACTCTGTTACAAAAGTAAAATTTGCTGTGTTGGGCTAGAATTTAATTCACAAACAGAATCTCGGGCCAGACATTCAAATCATTAGAATTTGTATATCGGTATATCTCCATATAATGTCCATATATTCTCCATATAGTCCATATATTCTGTTTTTGGTTCTCTATCAGGAGTTTGATATGAGTGTGGAAGATCTGAGTGAGACTCTGCTGCAGATTAAGGTAAGATGTTAGTTTTAAAAGTTGCATTTTTAGATATTTCAAAACATTTAAACAGCTATATAATAACATTTTGCTTTGCTTGTTTCATTCCCTCTTTCTGTTTCTTTCTTTATTTGTGTGCTCTTCTCCTAGGCCTTTAGAATGCAGCGGGAGACTCAAGGGACGATGAGCTTCTTGAAAACAGATGAAAAGACAGAGGAAACATCAAGGGATTTGACTGCAGTACAGGCCTCATATGCAGAAACTGTTTTGGAACTCCAGAAAACAAGGGATTTATTATTACTGCAACATCGACTAAATACTGACCTTCAGGTACACACACATTTGCAGTGAGAATGCGGTATATTACAACTGTTGCATATATTTATCTGAATATTGCTCTTTTCACTCCACATAAACCAAAACATCAACCATTACACCTACATTATTTTCTTTTATAGAATGAGATGAAGACAGTAATGGACAAATTTGAAAGAGAGAGTGAGGAGAATAGAAGGAGGGCAGGTGAAAAAGACAAACTGTTGAAAAGCAGAAGCCTTCAAATCAGCAATTTACAAGGTTAGAAGAACTGCCGTTGCTGCATGTACACTATGCAAGAGATTGGGGCTAGCTGTCACAAGTCCAATTGGTACCAATGCTTGGACACTATAGTTCATTATGTAAGTGAGGATAGCAAAATAAAGTAAACTGTGATGTATTACCCACATGATTATGTTTTGCTTAAGTGTTTTTTCTTTAATTGCTAATGCAACCTTTTTTACACCACAGACTGAACAAAATCAAGCATTGCTTGGCAATTGGTTGACCGAAATTGGCATTATCTAAATGTGCACTTAGATGTGACAGCTATTAAGCCTATTTCATTATATACCTTTCTATCAAAGTGTCTGACATTATCAAGATTAATTTGTTCTGACACAGTTTAATTCTGAGTTGTCATAATTTATTACCAGTTTCTAAACTATAGTGAATAAACTGTGATGATGTGAGAAATGTTGAAGGTGTCTGAATTAATTTTATTTTTACAGTTTGATTGTATGTGTATATATATATATATATATATATATAATTAATACACATTACAATATTAATTTATAACGATGTAGGTATGTGTGTATAAACACTGCATTTTAAAAAAATAACCTATGAGAAATACTAAATACAAGAGAGATTGACAACTATCCCTGTTCTCCCCCATTGTTCTATTTCCATGATAACATATTTTCATCTATCATTTTAGCTCAACTCAAAGAGATAGCTTACAGCCCTAGAAACTATAAGCAGACAATACCCCTGCAGTACACCTGGACAGGGCTGGAACAAGATTCAGTTAAGCCCGCTGCAGAGGACGCCATAATCACACAGCTGCGTGGAGGACAATCTCTTCTGGAGATCCATCTAACAGGAGCCACCTTTACACCTCTGGGATTGAGACTCATGGGACAAGGCACAGGAGATCACCAAGGGGTTGCAACATTTTGCACCTATGGGTTCCTCGACTTTGAAACCCTCTCAACTTCATTAATATCAGGTGGACAGCCAAATTATGGCTTCACGTCGCATTACGCCCTCTCTGAGTTCGACCTGGAGAAGCTCAGAGTTCACGGTGGGTCCATCACTGTTGAACTGCACCAGGCGCTTGGAGGGGTACAATTTATGACCGTGGGAGAGCGATAATTTCTCTAATGGGAGCTCTACAGCACAGGGGTGAACGAATAAAAAACAGAACCAACATCACAGGTAATATAAAATAAAGTCACATGAGCTTTGCTTTAAAATTGCTTTATATGCGTATATAGGTGTATTCAATTTGGCATTCTTTTCACTTTTATAGATCTTATTGCAATAATATTTGCCACTGAATTTTTAAGATCATGTTGTCCTTTATTCTGCAGGAGCTGAAGGGGAAGTTATAGGAATCCTTGAATTTTGGGTGTGTTTACACCCTCAGGTGGAACTCACAGAACCTCAAATGGAAAGAGCCACATGTAGAACTGCTGTAAGACACACCAGAGGTTCAGAATGGGCTCTTGGGGAACCAGAGGTGAATGCCACCACATACCACATGGTGGGGACTAGGATTTTTAGGAAAGCCTTGAGACCATTCACCCTATAAAATAAAAGCTTTTTTTTTAATCATTTTTGGAGGTCTACTTAGTATTTTTATGCTTTTACTGTAACTGACAACGAGCAGCTTAGAGGTTATAAACATTACCAGTTGTATTCCAGGAAGAAGGAATGTCATGGTTTGAGAAAACTAACTATTAACTATTTTGCTTTAATAAATTCCTAATTACTACTTATTAATTGTTAGTAAGGTAGTTGTTAAGTTTAGTTATGGGGTAGGATTTAGGGACGTAGAATTTGGTTATGCAGAATAAGGTATTAATTTCAGCTTTCATACGTACTAATAAACAGCCAATATAATAGGCATACTAATAAGTAAATAGTGAGAACTGGCCCCTAAACTAAAGTATTACTGAATGTATTACCTCAAACTGATAAGCATGTGTTTTGTGTGTGTGTTGCAGGAAATATATGATTATGGCGTAGGGATACCCAATGAGCTTGAGGTGGTACTGGAGCGTTGTGTGGGCCTCAGTACCCACTGGCCAGGACTTCTCCCTGATGCATACTTAACATATCGCCTTTATGACCTACCACCTCATTCTACACCCATAATTCAATGCTGTGTGGATCCTGTCTTTGAAGACTCAGCGAGCTATCCATTAGCTGTAACCACAGATTTATTAGAATATCTGAATGTGGGCAGCCTGTGGGTGTATGTGTTTGATGACAGCGAACGTCAGACTCCTCCCACATATTTGGCAAAGACACCAATCCCACTACGTGCCCTTGCGGCAGGCAGACCAATCAGAGGTAATCATTACAATCAGGATGCAATTAAACAGAACCTTAATTTAAAAAATATATATAATTGGGAATTTAATTCTGTGCATACACTATCAGTAAAAAGTTAGGAATAATTAAGACGGTTTTAATGTTTTTGAAAGAAGTCTCTTATGCTCACCAAGACTGCATGTATTTGATAAAAATACAGTAAAAACAGTAAGATTGTGAAATATTTACAACACTGACAATTAAGATATAATTAAGATATATAAGATAAAAGATAAAAAAAGATACAAAATCTTAATTGTTTCAAACTTTTGCCCAGTAGTTTTTAATATTTTTTTTTTTAAACCAATTCTCAGAGATTCAGTCAAAAGATGTTGTTTTTTCTCTCTAAGAATCAAAATCCATGAGCTAAAATTTAGAACCATAACTAATATTCACAAAGACAAAGGTTAACTGTGGTGAGTTATGCTTACTTTGTTCTCTGCTGTCAGGTGATTATGTGCTTAGAGACCCTGCTGGCAGTCCAAGAGGAATGGCGAGGGCCACTCTCAGGTGGAAGTACCCTTTCCAGTCACCTGAGGCACCCTCAAGACAAAGAGAAAGAGTAGAGAATGAGAGAATTGTGCCCAGTGCTGAGGTTTCACAGAGACCCGTTGCAAAGCCCAGGGTGAGTGTCTGTGAATGACAATAACTTCCCACACTAATTCATTTACACTTTCACATTTCATGTTACATTTTTAAATAAATTATATCAATAAATATTAAATACAAATATAATATAATATTAAATGTAAATCTAATTTTAAAAGAGTCATTATCAATGTTGTTAATTAATGACTGACATTTTATTACATTTCATCAACTATTTGAATAGCTTAATGGCTCAACTGTTTCAGCTATTCTGATCATCTTTGTCATTTTATAATATTTTGAACATATTTTAAATGTGCATAATTCCATCTACCATTTTATTCACTGCATTTAATTGTGGAAGAATTGGGTAGTCCTTTTCAGAAAGCAGATTTTTTCACAAATAAGTGTTCAGTTCCCTATCGATACTACACTTTGTACTGTGTCTTATTTAAGACGCTAGGGGAAACTCCTTTTTCTCTGATACTGAAGCCTTTTTTTAATAACGCAGTGTAACTGCACGGTCATTGGTTTGTGCAGTGCACTGAAAATGAACCAATGGCTCGGCAGCGGAGCTGCACAGCCTATGGCTGGAAAGCCCCACCAAAGCCCGCCAGAATGGGCGGGGCATCTGGCTATATAATGTGGGCATTCGCCAAGGCTCCTCATATTTCCTCTCCTTCAGCAATGACTACAAGATCTTTGCTCTACAAGACTCGAAGCCTTCGCCGTTGAATGAGCCATTGCAGCGAATCAAGACCTCACTCTGCCAGGGACCTGTGAGGAAAAAGCAGTGGGGCAGAGGATCTCAGCGCTCTGAGATGAGTGAGCTTACTCCGGTTTTACCCCCGCGTACCTCACTCTCTCCCCACAGAGAGTTTTCATCCGTTCTCTTCACCCGTCTGGACCAGCATCCCTATGTGGCTGCGAGCGATCTGGTCTCATTCGGTGGAAGCGATGACGGCGAGTTGGACGACAGCCTGTCATTGGCGGCTTCAGATGCAGAGGAGCTGTCGGGGTCGTACCATGACCTCGCCCCCTCGCATTCTGCGCAGCCCATAGCATCCAGCCCAGGCATGGACGCCAATGTTTTCTGCGTCCTGACTAACACTGTGGAGGAGCTGGGTTTGGAATGGTCTCCCCCAGGGGAACCGTCCCATAGCCACCTGGATGAATGATTCTTGCCGGGGCGCCACCATTCTGGCAGGCTTTCCAGCCATAGATTGTGCAGCTCCGCTGCTGAGCCATTGGTTCATTTTGAGCGTACTGCACAAACCAATGGCCGTGCAGTTACACTGCGTTATTAAAAAAAGGCTTCATTATCGGAGAAAAAGGAGTTTCCCCTAGCGTCTTAATAAGACGCAGTATTCGTTCTGTATCTCAGGGAACCGAGGTTATGTTAGTAACGTTTTTCCATATTAAGAAAAAAGTGAGAGATGGAGAATACTGTTACAAGTCTAATATTCCAGACAAAATATAAATGCAATCTTTTAACATATTTTCAGTCTCAGCTTCGGCTTCCACCAGACCATGGAGCCGAGACCACTGACACTCACCCATCCACAACCATAAGAATCCCTCAAAGAGTTTCAATCACACCTCTTCCATCGCCATCCATTCAGGTCACTGAACCCACGTCTTATCATCAGAAACCTCCATCTAATTTGGCTCAACATTCAAGGTCAGGTAGACGGAAGCAACACCGCACTGCAGTGTTGCACGTTCAGGACACTCCGAAACCCACAATGCCCCCTTACCTGAGTCCTGCCAAGTCTATTAAGTCGCATGGATCCAATCGAGATATGGACTTCAGACCATCGGCCTCGGTGCCGAGAACCCCTCGCAGCCAAAAGAGCTATCGAAGCGACTCGACACAGGTAAGGGACTGAGAAGGAAATGCAACAAGAATACTTAGTGTTCGATTGAGTATTTGAATCAGTCAGTTTACAAGGATCTTCAATATGTTTTCTTTTGAAGCAAATTAAAATGGAGGAGGAACAGGAATATGAAGATCAGGAAGATGAAACTGAAGACAGAAGTGAGTTTTTTTTCCCTCAGAGGTCACTTATTCATTACACAAATTACAAAACAGTGAGTTAAAACTTATTTTGACCTCTTATATCCAAAATAGCTCAAAGTGACATAGATGCCCTTCAG
This sequence comes from Ptychobarbus kaznakovi, assembly GCA_027422405.1. Lineage (NCBI taxonomy): Eukaryota > Metazoa > Chordata > Actinopteri > Cypriniformes > Cyprinidae > Ptychobarbus > Ptychobarbus kaznakovi. The sequence goes on from CM049814.1 coordinate 20,232,753, forward strand.
TCTGATGAATCAAGAGATTCAAATGGAAGTGATGTCATCATAATTCCTCACCTACCAAAACCACATAAAAAGGTGATGATCATACAGTTGACTAACAGACAACAGAAAAAATGGCCTCTGGCTTTCTCAATAGGGGATTAAAACATTATGAGTTGTTTATCCAGCAGCTGCCTGTTTAAACTACTTATTTCAGCTACACTATGGAATGGCTTCATGTTACAGTAATTCTGCCAAAAAAAAAAATGACTAACTGAAATGAAAGCCATACCATGTATTTCTCAACACTGTCACTTAAATTACTGGTAATTAACTCTATCCTGAGTACTAGAGTACTGACTATTAACTCTATGATACTATCCTGATTGATGCTTTTTGAGAATTGCACACTCTCACTTAGAACAAAATTGATTATTTAAATCCATTGATTAGATATGTGATGATCGAGCATCAGACTTTTCAGACCTTTTTCATTGGCGACATCCAACCATATTTTCATTATTACTTTTTGAGAATCGCTTGCTCTCACTTACAACAAAATTGACCTATATTTAATGACTTAACTGCCTTGAATGTTCAGGCTAGTGAGTCACCGTGACACATATGTGCTAGACTATAAATACAGTATACAGTCATGGCCAAAAATATCGGTACCCTTGGTAAATATGATCAAAGGCGGCTGTGAAAATTAATCTGCATTGTTAATCCTTTTTCTTTTTAAAAAAAAAATCTAACCTTTCATTGGATAATAAGAATTTAAAATTATATCATTATGAAATAAATGTTTTTCTCTAATACACATTGGCCACAATTAATGGCCCTTTTATTCAATTTTTTGATTTGCCAGCCAGTTTAACAGCTCAAAATATACTCCTATAATGCCCCGATGAACACTTAGTTAGAGAACACCTGACAAGAGATCATTCACCATCTTCATCCCAATAGATTTAGATTCCACCCACTCCATGTTTGCTTCTCTTCAGTTCACCTCGCTCATTTTCTATAGGGTTCAGGTCAGAGGACTGGAATATTTTGGGGCAGAAGCTGGGTTTTGTGCTCAGTGACCCATTTTTGTGTTGTTTTTGAGAGTTTGTGTTTGGAAATTATTGTACGTTGTTGCGGATGAGAGCCAATCTGTACCAGCCCTAACTGGAGAACAGAGTCAGTCACTTGTTGATTTTTTTATCTGTTGGTATTTGATAGAATCCATGATGCCATGTGTCTAAACAAGATGTCCAGGACCTCCAGCAGAAATATAGGCCCACAACATCAAAAATACAGCAGTATATTTAATTGTACACATGGGGGACTTTTTATCCCTGTGTTCACCAAACACATCTTGAGTGTTTGCTGCTATAAAGCTCATTTTTTTGTTTCATCTGACCATAGAAGCCAGTCCCATTTGAAGTTCCAATCATGTCTGATAACTGAATTTACTGGAGTTTGTTTTTGGATGAGCTATGAGAAATTTTCTTGAAACCCTCCTGTAATATATCCTGATAGGAGGGAAATTGGGGAAGAAGAATGACAGACATGCTTTACAAGCTTACTTGCTTTACTGAGAGACACGCTAAAGGGAACGTCACTCACGTACATACCAATGGGGTGTGGTTTTTCACTTGAACAAACACCTCCCAAACAACATGTGGTGATGTAGGAGCTGTTTGACATTTTTTGATGTCAGACTCAACTATTTTCTGCAATTTTCCAGCTGTGGTCGTTGGAGAGTCTTTAGCCACTCAAACTCTCCTCCTCACCGTGCATTAGGACGATATAGACACACGTCCTCTTCCAGGCAGTTTCATAACATTTTATGTTGATTGGAAATTCTTAATTATTGCCCTGATGGTGGAAATGGGAATTTTCACTGCTCTAGCTCTTTTCTTAAAGCCACTTCACTAATTTGTGAAGCTCAATTATCCTTTGCTGGACATCAGAAATATATTCTTTGGTTTTTCTCAATGTGATGGATGATTACGGGAATTTGGGCTTTGTTTTTCCTCCTATTTATATTTATATGAAACAGGAAGCCATGGCTAGATAATTTCATGTTCATAATTACCCTGGAGTGCTCAAAATTGTGAATATGAATGGGAATATACTTCAGAGATATTTTACTCATAAGAATTTCTAGGGGTGCCAATAATTGTGTCCAACATGTATTTGAGAAAAAATATTTATTCCATAATGATATTTACCCCCATTTTGACTTCTTATTATCAAATGAAAGGCTAGATTTTTGAGATAAAAAAAAATAAAAGATCAAAAGGATTAACAATGCAGATTAATTTCCACAGCCTTCTTTGATCATATTTACCAAGGATGACAATATTTTTGGCCATGACTGTAGTTAGATTTAAACCACATTTATTGTCATCATAATGGACTTTGGTAAAGCACTAAGCCATTATAGACATAACATTGACATGTTTTGAAACGTTGTGTAGGGTGAAAGACGCTCTGCAAATTAATGTGCAAGCATGTGGTCCTGCTTTTTATTTTTATATTTTTTACAAACATCACTACTCAGAAGAGTAGATAGAGTTAAACGTTGTCTGTGTCTTTAAGCCAGATGTTAACAGTAAACAAAATGACTTACATTGTATAATAATGTAAATCGGCTATAATTCCTCTTGTGGCAACTCAAAGAATGCAACACTTACTTGCATTGCACTATTAATTGCTATTTAAAACATTTTGGAACATTCCGTGAAATCCTGCTGGCGTTCATGTACTTGGATAGAGTATGTTTCTGGTCTTAGATGCAAAGAGTCAGTTCTACATTATAAAATCAAACATTTGTCTTTGTTTCTCACAGGGAGATAGACTCAGAGTGGAAATCCTGTCACTTTCTTTTAACCCTTCTTCCAGTGTTGCACTTGACCAATCAGTGCATCAGGTATATGTAGAATACCGCCTTCTAGGTATTCCCATGGAGACAACAGAAACGCCCGTGTCCCTGCGTAAACCAACAGACGGGGAGGAAATACACTATAACTTTACGCGAGGTAAGGTCACAGAAGTGAAATTATCCTTATGTGTCTTAAATGTCCTTTAACCTCACTCTGTGTAGACCCACCCACATTGGCCCGTTACATTAGCTGTATATTAAAAATCAAATATGTTTTCCAATTTAATTTATATACTTTAAGTGCAATATCGGATAACACAAAGCAGCTACAATAAATCATAATAAAGTAATTTACATTTAGATTTGGTATGTTAGTTGTATGTTACTCAAATGTTCAAAATAAGTAGACTTATTGACAAAAGATCATACAATTCCAATTATTTAAAATGTACTTTAAAATAAAACTTTTAATTCAACATGATTACAAAGGGCACCTTTTAAAATGTACTTAAGTGTGTTAAGAAAGTGTGCTCACTTTAAGTACACTTAAGTGGCCTTTTATTTTGTTAATATTAAAATACCTGCAAGTAAAGTTTAATTAAGATTTTCTTGTAAGATTTAAAGTACACTATAAGTGCACATATTTTATAATTAAGCACACTTTTCACAAAGGCATCGTGGCATTTAAGAATGTAACATATTAACTTGGTTTTAATAAAATTAAAAATAACACATAATTAACCATTCACGTTCTCTTACACATTATTATCATCATCAGTTATCCATGTGGATAGCACGGAAGCAGCTCCTCTGAGACATTACCTCTACACCATGCTGGAAGGTACAGATCCCAACCAGGGCAGGTAAACAGAGAGAAAATCAGAGATAATGATAGATATAACAATAATGACCATTTCACAAGGCAATAAAATGAAAAAAATATATAGATCTTCTAACCTCTGTTTTTTTCCCTACAATCATCTAGGTTAAAGTTTACAGTAGTCAGTGAGCCCATGAACGAGAAAGAAGAATGTGAAGATGTTGGCTATGCCTACTTGGATTTACGAGAAATTCTGCTGACTGGAAATGATTTTATTGAAGAGCAAATCGATGGTAAGATTCAGTCACTATGAAAAGAGATAAAATATACTTGAAATAAATGCATGACTTTATATTTGTTCTGTCTTTCAGTTGTCAGTGCGGATGAAGAGCAGGATGTGGTGGGAAAACTGAAAGTATCTGTAGAGGCTGCACAGGCTCTGACTGGAATCTATCAGGAATATCATCAGATATTGAAAAGGGAGAGAGGAGAACTCAGAAACAGCACAGAAAATGAGGAGGAGGAGGAGAGGAGGAAGAAGATATAGGGATACAAAAAAATAACGAGTTGCATGTGCTTGATTTTGAAGTTGATGAAGACAATGATTTTTACTGAAAATCTACATCCTGAAGTTATGCTCAAACCAGACCAGTCTTTTAAGGAACATTACTTTTTTTAACTCTACAACATCAAGATTTCGCTTTTGCAATTTATAACCCTTATTCTTAACTCATCAAAACGTTTGACATTGTAATATTAAATTTATACAAACATAGAAGTGGTTTCAGTTGCAAAATGTTTTAATATGAAACAATAAAAAACATAGATATTTTAAGTCTCTTAACCACAGTCAGTACAACTATTGTCAGTAATAACTATTATTATTAGTATTATTATTTCCCCATTCTGCTGTACTGTAAGCAATGGAATAGTGATTGATTTTGAAGTATGGAGCAGATGTTGGAACCAAAAACAGTGAGAATTGGATATATGCGTGTTGTATTGATATAGTTCTTTTGAATAATTTATTATTCAAATTTTAATGTTATTATTTTGAATAATAAACAACTCTTGTTGTTATTGTTTTTCTCTAGCACATGCATGTTTCAAACTTTTAGACATGCTCTGAACATCATGACTGTATCAGGCCCAGCATGTGCTCAACAACCAACCAATATGATGTAATTTCCAATATCCCATTGTGACATCAAGAAACTTCCTCCTTTAAAGAGGAACCTCGATGACACTGGTCAAGGCCATGCTGCTTGCATTATCTTCCACCAGCCTCTTCTGCATCCTCTTGATGTTTTGATTGCCCCATCTGTTTAAGAGTTGGTAAACAAAGTACTTATCTTCTTATGAAAACAAGAGCCTGGGCACAATAAGATTGGTCTACATGCAACATGAAAGACAAAGTAATGGATTTTTATTTGGAATTTTTAAAACAGGAGTAGGGAAAGTTGATCCTGGAGGGCCACTCTCCTGCAGAGTCCAAGACCTTGATTAGCTGGTTCAGGTGTGTTTGATTAGGGTTGGAGCTAAACTCTGCAGGGACACCGGCCCTCCACGATCAACGTTCCCCACCCCTGTATTAAAACATATTTTTTGGTGGACATTTCATTTGGAATATGCAATAGATTGTAGTTTTGGCATTTTACAAAAATGCATGTAGTGTCACATTTTATTATTATAAATGTATAGGCCTTTAAATTATCAAATGATCAAAACTTTGAAAAACCCGTTTGATCATTTGCAAATATAAAGGCTTAAAAATGTATAATAATAAAATGTGACTCTACATTAATTTTTGTAAAATGCCAAAACTACAATTTATTAAAGATTCCAGATGAAATGTTCACAAAAAACATGCTTTTTATGTCATCTGATTGATATTCTATATTTATTTAGCATGTAAAAGGCCTTTTAGAATAATTGTAAAACCATCTCCTTTCAGGTTGATACATGTCTTTTTGCTGTCAAATCTTTACTGAATCTAAGAAGTAAATGTAAGAATAACTTTTATATTGTTAGTTATATTTCAAGATGAACATTTATATTTCAAGATGAACATTTACTGGACTGAAGTAGATAGGTTTACTTGATTATTCATCTTTTTTTTCTTACATTGTTAAACGCGTATCAAATATGTGACCCTGGAGTCTGGACCACAAAACCAGTCATAAGGGTACATTTGTATTTGGCCGAGATACAACTATTTGAACATCTGGAATCTGAGGGTGCAAAAAAATCAAAAGAAAATCGCCTTTAAAGTTGTCCAAATGAAGTTCTCAGCAATGCATATTACTGTTATTATGTCAAAAAATAAGTTTTTAAATATTTGCAGGAGAAAATTTACAAAATATCTTCATGGAACATGATCTTTATTCTTTACTTAATGTCCTAATGATTTGTGGCATAAAAGACATCGATCATTTTGAGCCATACAATGTATTTTTGGCTATTGCTAGAAATATTCCCCAGCGACTTAAGACTGGTTTTGTGGTCCAGGGTCACATATGATAAACCAAGCTTTTGAGGAATGTTTATTTGTACAATTCAATCATCAGTGTTTTTTTTTTTGGCCCCCGCAATAAGGACTACAGATCTTAGCATTTACAGATATAATCTTGAGACAATGTATTTGGAGATACAGAGTGACAACTGATATTTGTTACCCTGGGCCACAAAACCAGTCTTAAGTTGCTGGGGCATATTTTTACCAATAGCCAAAAATACAGGTACATCGAAAAATTAGAATATCACGAAAAAGGTCAATATTTTGTGTCACTCATTTCAGAAAGTGAAACCCATATATTATGTAGATTCATTACACATAGTGAAATATTTCAAGCCTTTATTTCTTGCAATGTTAATGTTTATGGCTTACAGATAATGAAAAAACAGAATTCAGTGTCTCAGAAAATTTGAATATTACATAAGATCGATAAAAAAGGATATTTTAAACAGAAATGTCAGGCTTCTGAAAAGTATGTTCATTTCTATGCACTCAATACTTGGTTGGGCCTCCTTTTGCATGAATTACTGCATCAATGCGGCGTGGCATGGAGGCAATCAGCCCGTGGCACTGCTCAGGTGTAATGGAAGCCCAGGTTGCTTTGATAGCGGCCTTCAGGTCATCTGCATTGTTGGATCTGGTGTCTCTCATCTTCCTCTTGACAATAACTCATAGATTCTCATGAAGTGCTCTAAAATTTCCTGCTAGATGGCTGCGTTGACTGCGGACTTCAGAAAACACAGTGGACCAACACCAGCAGATGACATGGCAGCCCAAATCATCACTGACTGTGGAAACTTCACACTGGACTTCAAGCAACATGGATTCTGTGCCTCTCCACTCTTCATCCAGACTCTGGGACCTTGATTTACAAATTAAATGCAAAATGTACTTTCATCTGAAAAGAGGACTTTGGACCACTGAGCACAGTTCAGTTATTTTTCTCCTTATCCCAGGTAAGATGCTTCTGACGATGTTTCTGTTTCAGAAGTGGCTTGGTAGCTCTTTTCCTGAAGATGTCTGAGCGTGGTGACTCTTGATGCACTGACTCCAGCTTCAGTTCACTCCTTGTGAAGCTCTCCCTAGTGTTTGAATCGGCTTTGCTTGACAGTATTCTCAAGCTTGCGGTCATCCCTGTTGCTTGTGCACATTTTCCTACCCAATTTCATCCTTCCAGTCAACTTTGCATTTAATATTCTTTGATACAGCACTCCTTGAACAGCCACCCCTTTCAGTAATGACCCTCTGTGACTTACCCTCTTTGTGGAGGGTGTCAATGATTGTCTTCTGGACCATTGCCAAGTCAGCAGTGTTCCCCATTATTGTGGTTTCAAAGAACAAGAGATACCCGGAATTTATACTGTATGTGTTCCTGTGGCTCAGTGGTTAGAGCATTGCGTTAGAAGCGCAAAGGTTGTGGGTTCGATTCCCAGGGAACACATACTGACAAAAAAAATGTATAACCTGAATGCACTGTAAGTCGCTTTGGATAAAAGCGTCTGGTAAATGTATGGATGGTCATTTATTGAAACTCAAATGTAAATATTGTAATATTTTGAGATACTTATTTTTGACTTTCATTAGCTGTAAAAAAAAAAACTTTTGAAGCGTTTTACTTTACATGTAATTAATCTAAATTATATGAAAGTTTCGCTTTTTGAAATAAGTTACAAGAAAAAAATAACTTTTTCACCATATTCAATTTTTTTTAGATGTGCCTGTACATTGTATGGGTCAAAATGATCGATTTTTCTTTCATGCCAAAAATCATTAAGTAAAGATAATGTTCCATTTAGTGAATTTCCTACCGTAAATATATCGAAACTTAATTTTTGATTAGTCATATGCATTGCTAAGAACTTAATTTGGACAATTTTATAGGTGATTATGTCAGTATTTTGATTTTTTGGCGCCATTAGATTCCAGATTTTCATATAGTTGTATCTCGGTCAAATATTGTCCGATGCTAACAAACCGTACATCAATGGAAAGCTTATTTATTCAGATTTCAATTTTGTTTTGTGGTCCAGGGTCACATTTATGTATTTGGGCCATATATACAAATCAGCAACTGCACCACATATATTTGCTGAGTTTTGTCCTCTGAATGAAAATGAGTTGTTTTTATTTCTTTTACATTTCATACAGCTCCAAAGTGTCACTTTATCATACTATATGGACCATAAAAGCCTGGTGTATCAAAATTGATATTTAACAACAAAAAAAGTTTTTTTTTTTGTCTAAACCATTTAAAAAAAAATCAGGCTTTACAAGGTAAGCTCTTAAATAAGTTGTGTTTTCCACTTTGCTTTGTGTCTCATTCTATATCTACTGTACTATGAAAATACTAATGCATTTTAGATCTCTCTTGGTTGTTGTACCTGGTTAAACAGTATTATACAAATTAATTTAATATAAAACAGTGTTTTACAATTGCACTTTTTCAGTTAGGCCTATGTAATTATTAATCATAGAAATAACTCAGTTGTTGCTCAGTGGTTTTGAGAACAAACCACACAAAAATAGTCAAGCACAAGAACACCACTGGATAATTTTTCATATCCAAACAACACACATAATGAGTAAGCAGTTTCAAAGTCCTTATCTCGGTGGCTGACACATTACAGATGCCTAATTCATAACTGCCTTTAGCGTCAGTTAAAACCACTGGTGTGTTCAGCTGGGTCCATGTGTAAAGATATGTGCTGTGTCAAATAAGAGCAGTTTTTCTCACTGGCAGCACTTTAAAGAGCAGGTTTAATGCAACCTAATGAAAAAAGGTATTTTGTGCAAAAACATTTGTAAAGTTCACTTACCGTAAATCACATTTTCAAAAACTAACACCAGCTTAACTAATTTCATACATCAAATTAATTTTTATGAGAAACCTTATGAGAACATTTCAGTTTCTGCACTCACTTGATGGTTTTACTGAGAGTTGTATGAACGATTTAAAATTAACATTTCAATTATGGCTCAATATTAAAATGATTACTTAAATTTATAATTTGCTTTTTATAGATTCTCAAATTCTGAATTTACCTCTACAAATAAATGACAACCCCCTTACGTACACTCCCCATTTTGACAAGGGATGGCATTTCACATGTTTATGAGCAGGACAGCAAGTTCCAATGTGTCAAGTTACTCTACGATCGGTCAATGATTTGCTCAATTTGATTATACAAATGTAACTTTACAAGTGAGCTGCATGCTATATAAAAACAATACTGTAAGGATACATTAAAAAGGTACAAGAAAAAGCTTTTTTTTAATGCTTGATTTATTGTTGTTGCAATATTGACATTAAGCACCATGTTTGAGGTATAACAATTCATAGCAACTAAAGTGTCTGGAGAACAATACATACATTTGGAGATTTTACATCTGGAGTACAACACTGTTTTTCACGGGTACACTGTACTAAACCTCTCCTGAAGAACCTACAGGAGCCTATAGGCTGGTCTTTGGTAAGATATGGCTTTACACTAGCACCTATACAATTCTGTAAACAAACATGGGGTAGTTCAGGCTTGAACTCAAGGGTGCCAATGTTTGGACTAGCACATTTCATTGTATATTCCCACTTTTAAATAGATTAAAAGTACTTCAAATTGTGGTGTCAAAACACTGGGTGGTTCTTGCCAAAATGTCTCTTGTAAGGTGAAAAAATGAAATGAAATGGTTGTGCAAAAATCCTTAAACTCCTTCACCAATGCACATTGTTTAACGGAATGCTGGCAACAAAACTCAGATCCTAGCGGATCAGAGTGTGCTTGTCAAACAGATACTCTCCCATTTTGCCGTGCGGGTCAGAAGAGATGAGGCGACTGAGGCTGCCAGCGTAGTCACCCAGCATCTTAATGGTGTCGTGACTGTCAGTAAAGAAGTGGCTCTCTAGGAAATCACACAGCTGGAACAGCATGATGGTGAAAACAATTTTCACTGTTATTCAAAATTAATAAGCAATTATATTGGAAAACACAAAACAAATGAGAAAGGAGATACAAGGGATTTCAGTGCTTTCTTTTATGCTACTCACATGAGGGTCAGAGTTTTCTCCAGCTGCTTTATGGATCTCCAGCAGGGATTGGTTAAGAGACTTCTGATGGTCCAGAGAAAAAGTGATAGCATCCATACCTCCTTTCCAATCATCATGACTGGGCTTCTGAACCGTGATAGGGAGACAGATAAAAATGTATGAGCTTCTAGATTTGATGGCAATGACACCAGCCTTGTGAAAAAGAAGTGTGCTTAATTGTATTGAACATTCACTTGTAAAGCACTTTCGCACAAAAAAGAGAGAGAAAGAAATAAGACCACAAATGCAAACTTGCAGTTACAGTACACTTTGTTTCTTCAAACTTAATATTGTCAAATGAATAGTATTTTAAACCTTTAAAGAGTAACAATTTTGATGTGTTAATACATCAAATTTGTTAAGTACATATAAGCTACTTTATAATTGTAACTGTAGTGTCCTTTTCAACAATACAAAGTTAACATTGTAAATGTTACTTTTGTATAGGGGTGCGCCGATCCAATATTCAGTATCGGTCCTAAACTGGCATTTTCTGCCGGATCGGAGTATCAGTCAGACGAGATCCAAATACGATATTGTGCATATATTATTGTGTTATTGTTAAGCCTCAAAAAAATACAAAACATTATAAAACACCATACAGTTTACGTGCACAATATTTCAAGTGTTCTGAAGCCGTTACATAGTTTAATATGAGGTACAGATGAATATTTAAGTCAAGTTGACTTGTAAACTCTTCTCTCCGTTGCGGCTCTCGGTCATCCTCCATTCAGCGTGTCACGTTCGGTTACGAGTCAAGACGATGAAACTCTCTGCAAGAATTTTAAATGTTCCTAATATACTTGATCTGTAAATAAAGATAAATGGTTTTTCATAAAAGGACTTTCTTGCAGGACTTAATCTTCATGCTGTTTTCAAAATTATGTTGTGTCTGTTAGATCGCAACACTGGACTAGAGAGCACAATGTTCTTAACGAGCACAGTAACTGAAATTTAAAACCGTTAAAAGAAAAGGCTCAATATACTATCGCACAGATTTAATACACTACGCAATATCTTTTCACTTTGTGCTTTGACGGGTACAAGATGGTGCTGAGTATGACAGCAGTGTTGCGAGCTCCGAGAAAACTCGGCAGTTTTTCGTATGTTTTATGTGTTAGATGTTGTTAGTATAACTGTCTACGAGACACCATGACATTGCGTATCCTGTTGGGTGTACATACGGTGAATAATGTGTATTGATAACTGTAAGTATGTCTAATAGTACACTGTGTGTACTGAGTATGTGTATTCTGCACATTGTCATCTGTATAAGTATGTACTGTCTATATGTAAATTGTTTCTGCACTGTCTGGAGGACGCTCTCAAGAATTTCACTCACCAAGGCACATGTGCTGTGGTGATGTGACAATAAAAGTGATTTGAACATTTCTATAGACTTGGTCGGTGTCGTGTCATAGCTGTGTAGGCGGAGTCAGGATGGGGGGGGATAATCTTTTCCCCCTCATTGGAAAAGCATGGTGTTGACCCAGAATGGTCTACATAAAATCATGTCTGCTGCTCGACAGAGCAAGATATGTCAAAAAACAGAGCCATATTGGGTCGAGGTGTCATTTCCCGACTCTTTTTGATACCTGATTGAGTTTCAGGCAAGAGACAACTACTACTGACGGAATGTTAAAGTAAACATTTTAGTTTTTTTTGCTTAATTTTAATAAACTGATAAAGACTAGAGTAAAAGCCTGTCATACTTTATTGATATATTAAAAATAATTTTAACATCAACAAAACATTAAAGGTCTACTGAAGTGCCTTGAAATGCACAGCATTTATTGATATGTTTCATACGTTGTATATACACATAACTGCTGTCGGAGTTCTGATGCTGTGCTACCTGCTCAGATTGTACTACCGCCATCTGTTTATTCGGCAGTATATAAATCTTCAGATCTTTTTTTTTTTTACTTAGAGGTACAGAACACCACACAGAAACTTTTCGGCATTGCACCAACCAATAAAAAAAATAATCATTCAAAATCACAACAAAAAGTAAAGACTAAGCGCCTAACAAGGTCTCCGCGCATTAATTCGACTGGTTTGTTTCCCCCCACGGCATAAACCGATTTGACGTTTTTGTGGGCGTTCCCAGCAATGCCGACGAACTCTATGCGGAGCGCTGCGCACCCTGTGACTCGGTGTTGCTTCAAGCACATCATTCTGCTCACGGGATGCGCATAAGCGCTTTGTGCCGCTCTGTATTTGGAGCCTTTCGTATCATAATACTTTTGCACAATGAAAGATTATTAATAGCCGTTCTTGTTAGTTTTATCAATCATGTTTCTGCCTCATTACTGTGCTATACATTTAAAATAAATGACTTTTAATTGTACAGTGTGTGTGTGACCCTCTCTGTGGAATCCAGGCTAAAGTCTCAAAATCTAATTATGAGAACAAACATCAAAGTTTGATTTATACCATTAATTTCAATCTTTGACATGATCGTACGCAGTCAATATTAAAGATCTAAAGGTTACATTTTCACAGAATGTTCTTTACCATATGAAGGATGTTTTTTTGTAGAAAACAGCAAATCACAAAAAAAATGACTTAAGCTGGGTTTTCACAGAGAGGGTCACATACATTACTTGTTTTTCATGAATTCATTTTACAACAATACAAAGAGCAATGTATATCATTTTACATTATAATTTTAGATTTAGTCCTACACCAGGGGTGCCCAATCCTGCTCCTGGCGATCGACTGTCCTGCAAAGTTTAGCTCCAACTCTAATCAAACACACCTGTGTTTAATTTTCAATCAATCCTGAAGACCTTAATTAATTGCTTCAGGTGTGTTTGATTAGAGTTGGAGATGAACTTTGCAGGACAGTGATCGCCAGGAGCAGGATTGGGCACCCTTGCTTGTCCTACACTTATTCACCGATTTATTCCCCATTAAATAATATTTTTTTTCCTCACTAATTTTACATTTTATAAAATTGTGCACTAATGATTTTTCTAGAGTAACTTTTGCTACTGAATCATCCACTAACCTAGTTTATATTTTTGTCAGATTAAAATTATATATGCATTCATTTGTTGTTTTTCTTTACAATAAAGTTGTCTATATTAAGTAGATTGTGTGTGACACAAAAAAGTCATGATCAGGTTGAGGTCCACATTGAGGTATAAAAATGCAACCCTGATAAAATAAAAAAAAAATACCCTGCTCAAGTATCGGATCGATACGCAGAATTTTTGGTATCGGCTCGGTTCTGAAAAAGTGGCATCGAGCCACCCCTACTTTTGTATAAGAAATATCTCAAAGCTACAGTTGTAGCTTGAGCAGATTGTCATATTAATTATTTTTCTGATATTTTATGGCACTTTGTCTTCAGCGTAAACCTGAATATCTAATAAACATTTCCTTTTGTGCTGCACAAAAGTCACGGGTATAGAACGGCATGAGGGGAGTAGATGACGACAATTCCCATTTTTAGGTGAACTCTTCTTCTAAAACCCACTCACCACAATGGTCTGGAGGAGGATTCTTCCTCCTCTTGTGTTTTGATACTCCAGCAGGCGCTCCGCCTGATCCCTCTCCTTCAGCGAACGCTCTAGGAAAAACTTTGAGAAGTTGGGCAGAGCCACATCGTCTCGGTCAAAATACATTCCCTATAATGAGACACAGAGAAATTGTATTAGAGTTACTGTCTAAATAGATATGCAGGAATTTTATTTCAGCATCAGTGCATATAGAAAATTCAATTCTAAACGCTCATATTCCATTATTATTCACATGTGCACAATGTACTTTTAACATTAATTGCTGACATTTTAAATTGTATTTTATAATTAATAACAAAATTACACAAACGTAAATAAACCTAAAAACAACGTTTGATAAATGTGGTGTCAATGTTTGTGAACAGACCAGGGAGAGATACACATATGAAGCCGTCAGTTTGAGGTTGATCAGTTTATTGATGTTTGCCTCATTCTTCGGGTGGAGATTCTGATTGACTAGAGACATTTCTGAAAAGGAAAACGCACAAAACAGATGAACTCTAATACAAAATTAAATAGAAAACTTAAAAAAAACAAAGTTAGTTGAGCAAAGGTGGATTCAAGACAAACATTACATGTACCAAACAAAATGAAAAGACAAGATGACTACACTCTTAATACACTCAAACTCTTGTCTTACTGTGCAAAGTGTGTGTTCACTGTTCAGTGCTGACACGGAGTGCGTGTATGACACTGAATTCGGTCTAACCCGTTATAGATTTATCAGATGTGACGTAAGGCAGGGAAAGTACTCAAGACATGCAACTCTCCTTGGAGTGTTTTTTTGGGGTCAAAACAGGGTTATACTGGTTTAAAAAAAAAAAAAAAATGACCATATTTGAGTTTGGCTGTGAACTGAATTCAGCCTGTAATTTTATGAAAAGTTGCATATGTTGTATGGCAAAAAATAAATATTATTTTGCAACTGCCAACTTAAAAACCACAATTTAATTGTATTAACTTATGACATAAAATATTCCGGCTTTAATTATATCTTTACACAAGCTTTATTGTTGCTTGTTTACTGCATAAAACAAATTGAGTTGGTCTAAAAAAATAAGTACGTTATAGGAATCGTAGTAAGAAGTTAAGGGATAGGATTTCTCCTGAAATTCTTATTTCTAGTTTAGTTTAAACCAACGCAATGTCTAAAAGTCTCTGTAAATCTTTGAACATTTACATTCGTAAAGTATTGATGATTACACAAGATCTTCAACACGTAATGTCCAATACAACGAGGGACAAAAAAAAATAAATCCAAAATAATGCTGCAAGTTCATATTTATACGATTTGTTTGACACCATTCATGCAGATGCTGAAGCCCAAGACAACCACTTTTTGAATAAAACTTGTCTAAAAACTAAAAAATGTTATCTAAAATTTGATCAAACGCAAGGTCACGTACAAACAAAGATACATGGATGCCATTGTTTACATGGCTTTCTGCTGTTGCATATACATATATATATATATATATATATATATATATCCGCTTTAACAGGACATGTAAATCATAGGCTCACCTCTTCAGCAACGACACGCGCTAGATTACTGCTGGAGACGGAAGAAAACTTTAATGGATTGATTTATAAAACCCGTTTATATTCTCGTGTTCGTTCGTTCGTTGTTTCCTCGGCAGTAAATCTTCCAGTGCTTTCACACACAGCGACATCTACAGTCGAGGAGTCAAACACATCCAGTCATCGGCGTAAAATCTGTGTTTGCCATGAATGTATAAGTATGTGTTTATAATATACAACAGCTTTGCTTGTAATACAGAAAGAAAAAAGTGAAATAAGGTTTTACAGAAAACTGAGACAGTTGACATGCAGCCTAAAAGTGTACGATTTTGTTTTCAAAACTAGTAAAATAATTGTTCAGCAATAACAGTTTTTTTACATTGTTTTTACGAAATAGTTTTTTTTCAAAACTAGTAAAACAATTGTTAATTTACATACATTCTATGTTATTTTAAGTGTTTTTTATGTGTACTGTTTCACAAGTTTAGAGTTAGCCTACAGCTTAATTTACATTCTGTTTATTTTGTTTTTACTTTTAATTAACATAAAAACTAATTTGATTAATTTCTTAAATTAAATGAATACATGCAATGAACCCTAGGTTAATGATTATGTTCTCTTAAAGTTACTTTGGATAAAGCATTGAATGATTAAGCTTGTTTGAGGGTTGGCTAACAATAGAATAGGCTAACGTTATGGCACAAGATTCATAACAGGGTTATACATAAAAAGTCGGAAATAATATAACAGCTAAATATAGTTTGTGGTAATTTAAAATATTTATTTTTTAATTCTGCTATGAACTGAATATTTATTTACTATTTATTGAGGTCTATATCACCATTATGTGTTTTTATATTTATAAAGATATTTTTGCTTTAAAATGAAACAGGACACCAATTTGTACATTCGTGGAAAGTGCCAGTTGACAAAACAAGTGTTGTGTTGATCATGACAGCAATTCAGCGGAAGAAGGGCACGACAGTTTTGTTTCGAGAGGAAAAACCTGATGAACAGCTTTTGACAAACATACGTCACGCTTGCAATTATACAAAAGAAACATGCTTGTCTCTGCTATTAAACCACTTTGATAAATAGTACATCCCATCCAGAAATATTGTGTAAACAAACAAGTAAATTTTTTCATTTTTATTATTCACTGCCTGTCAAGACATGTTTGTTTACAACGTAAAGATAACAATACAACTATTTTTCAGTTATGTGATTCAGTTATCACACTTCCACGTACACCGTTTGGTGTATTATTAATACATAAATAAATAACAAAAAGAAAAGAATTAAAAGATCTAAAAGCAATTCTAAAACACAACAAAGAGAAAGACATGGTGGGAAAACAGTTCCATTAGTGCTGACTGAGCACCTCCCGTGTTGGATGAAAATTAAAAGTAAACTAAACCCTCCACAGTTAATTTCCTCCACATATCACTAGACCTACAAAATGTTTATATAAAGAGAAGTTGTTTGTTAATACAAGCATCATCAGTCTGGTTAATAAAAAATAGTAAGAAAAACATCACTATCATAAAGACATATTACGATGTGCACAGTATCAGATATTATATTCAATATACACCCTACTACGGAACTTAAGCCATAACTTTTGTCTATTGTTACTGTACTAAAGACAAGAATAATAGGGTATTTGTCACCATTTGATCTTTTGAAAGGATATATTCTGTTGTTAACTTGCCAACCCACAGGCAGAACACCATTCAATGTAAAACTAAAAACAAAACTAATGACCACATTTCAGTTCTATTCGTATATTTGATTTATTTGGAGATACTTGAAAGCATATCCGAAAACAAAAATAATTCACATTTTAAAATGTTTATAGTTCATTTTGGTGAAAGAGGAAGACTAACCTAAATAAAGCATTGGGGGATGAGGGGCAATTAAAAAGAGAGAAGAAGTGAGTTATAACCAGTTCGGATATAATAAAAGGGAGGAGTTTCAAAATAAGGAAGAACTTTGGTTTAAGGCAGGACAAAGGTTGATGTGCATTGTTTTACCGTCATAAGAAAAAGGAGAAGTGGCAATAAAACAGGTCATAACCAGACACCACAGAGGGAACAGAGACAGAGAGAAGCATCAGAAACCAAAAGTTTAAAGAGACTAAATACATAATACTAAAGGTGTCATGTGTGAGCGCATTAATGCCAACAGGCTGGATTAGTTATTTCAGTTAAATATGGTTTTTGAATGCTAGAAAAGTCCAGTGTGATAAACGTGCTGTTTACACTGACCACATCATGGAACGAGTTTTGACTTTAGTATTGCTGTGTGTGCTTTCTGCATGGGTAAGTCACTCTTACTCTATATACAACTGTTATTTGTGGTTAACTGAGGCTGGGGTTCAGATTGTAAACCCATAGCTGTACATGACAAAGAGGTTTCATTTTTAGGACAAAAACACGACCGATACCAGTGACACAAAGCACAGCAAAGTCAAAGAATAGCTCTGTTGATAAAAACCTGTGCTTATTTCAAAGGGAAACTATGAGTAACTGATGTAAATCTTTAAACATATGTCTAAAAATGTATTACAATGAAGCAGCGAGTAATACATTAGATCATTAGACTATCTGCTAACACTTTGTTTTAATGGTTTAACCAAACAGTCTACTAATACTGTTTTAATTAGTTTACATGTAGTTCCAAATTAATCAGACAGGAAGTTGCAAAATTACTTATAGTTAGTAAAATGTGTAAAGTGGACTATGGAAATAAAGTAGGACTCACTTTAATTGAATTGTACTTAACTATGTAATTACATTTGAATTAATAATTTGATACAATGCACTTATTGTGTGTGTACATGTTTTTACATTGTACTTATATTTGGAAATATCGCCCTGTAAATGATTTCTGTTGTTACATATATAATTACACTGTTGACCACACCTGTACCTCTTAAACCTAACTATACCACCAAACCTGCCTCTAACGTAACCTTACCTTACCACCTAAATAGCAGCAAAAGAGTCTTGCAATTCAACACGAACACAATAGGTACACTGTACCTAACAATTCATTGTTCATTCAACATTAATAGACACCTAACATGAAGTGGGACCGTAAAGTGTAACCAAATTATCTTTCCTAGTCTAAGAGAACTGCTGAAGACACAACCATTACAGTCTATTCTAGTGATAGTTAGTTGACATGTTGAATATATATATATATATATATATATACAGGTGCATCTCAATAAATTAGAATGTCGTGGAAAAGTTCATTTATTTCAGTAATTCAACTCAAATTGTGAAACTCGTGTATTAAATAAATTCAATGCACACAGACTGAAGTAGTTTAAGTCTTTGGTTCTTTTAATTTTGATGATTTTGGCTCACATTTAACAAAAACCCACCATATTTATTATTACAAACTTTATTCTATCTGTGTCCATCGGCTTGTTGTTTGCGCAGGTCTTTCACAATACCTTCAATTTCTTTCTCTTTGTCTCTGAGCGTTTCTCTAAGAGACTGGGCTGACAGCTCCAGCTCTGCCACCCTCCCTTGCTGATTTTCTATGATGGTAGATCTGCTAAAAGAAAAAAAAACAAGTAATATTAGAAACATTGGTGTAAAAGCCAGTTATGGACAATGCACAAGCAGTTGTCACACTGCATTAGCAACAATTTGGTAACATGGCACCAGTGTCCTATCATATTCACATGGATCATCAGGAACATATACTTAAATTAAGTCAATTTTAGGCCAAATAAACTAGCAGAGTATTTTTGAGTGAAAGCAGATCTAAATGGCATAAATATCTATGAATTTTGCCATAAGATTAAGAATGCAAATCTTTTTAATCTATTTTATTCTTTCCTACTACTTTTGTCCTTTGTGTGCTTTAGCTGAGTTTCAGGTATATGAAGCAAAGCACTATACTGTGTTTTTCAGAATTGCAAAGGATGTAAACACAAAAACATCCAACAAACCTGAGTAATGCAATACATAGAAGAAAGAGGCAGACAGATTGAGGACATTATTTTTTGTGTATTGACCATCACTGATAAACAGGTTTGACTGTTTAGTCTTTTTCTTTTAAGTTTGCAGTTTGTAACTCACATTGAATCCCATAAAATGTAGATGACATAAATAGTATCATCCCATTCATATAATATCACAAACATTCATGACCTATATATATACATATTTAAAAATAGCCACTAATCTGATCTTCTTTTAAATGGTGTGGAGATGCCAGTTCTGTGGATTCATATTTTATATTTATGGATCTAATGATTCACTTCTGAAACACGATACCAGTCCAAAGTCCTGTAGATAAGTGATAGTGGTGATACTGGTGGTGGTTGAGGAGAGACCCCCCACATGATTGTAAAGTGCTTTGGGTGTACAACAATACACAAAAAGCGCTATATAAATGAATCATTCATTCATAATTCATTCATTCATTTATTCATACTTTAAACACAAAGAACTAAAACAAAAAAAAAGAAAAATCTCATGTTGCATAGTATATTTTCTATTGTTGGTCGTTCTGAAACAGGTTAAAAAAAAAAAAAAAACTATCCCAGGATGCACCTTATGAAGCTGGAAGATTCATGAAGAGAATAACACAGTTTTGAAAGGGAGGCTGCTTTGATGATGTTAAAGAGTTTTATGTTCCCTACATTGTGGTGACCAAATATCTCCAAAAGCACAGTATGGTAATACCAATAATTTGTACAGTATAATAACCATTACGTCTATGGAATGTCAGCATAAAACGTGGAAACCAGTGTGTGTGTTTGTGTGTGTGCCTGGTACCATACCAGGCCATAATTGTATGCCATAATTCCACATTATGGGGACCAAATGTCCTCACAAGGATAATAGCCTACCAGTCATTTTTGACCGTGTGGAAATTGGTTAGTTTTAGTACTCGTGAAAATAACTATAAATCCCATAAATCAGAGAGAATTAATAATATTATTTTTTTTAAATCTAAAAGTGGCAGTCGGTTTGTGTTAGGGTAGGATTAGGGGAAAGAAAAAAACAGTTTGTACAGTGTAAACATTATGTCTATGGAACATTCCCATAAAACATGGAAACCAGTGTGTCTACACGTGTCCTACATCTCTTTTTTATTGTAATATATTGAATGAGAAGAGGCAACTAAACTTTGGACAGGTACTTTTGCTTTTTTTGTTTTATACAAGCTGCATATTTTCATTATACACTATTTCCTTGTTAGTTGTGCCAACAGCTTTCCTGCTTTCCTATCAATCCATGTGCAGTTTTCTTCTACCTTACGGTAACTTGTCAAAGAGCATCATTCACTAGACTAATCATAGATTGTTTCAGTAGATGTCCAGATAGGTGTTTGACATTTACTTTTTATGTCAAATGGAAAGAGGGATGCTAAGCATCATTGATAAGTCATTGGTAATATATTATGCAAATATATTTTACTGTAGTTTATTTGTGACACTGTGTACATTTGTGTAATTCAGCATCATAAAATTCTAAATTCGTACATCATTCACACAGTGGCTTTGTGTTTAACATTACATGTTAATGATTTCAATTGTATTTCAATTTGCATCTGCCATTGAATAGATTAGAATGTCGTGGAAAAGTTCATTTATTTCAGTAATTCAACTCAAATTGTGGAAACTCGTGTATTAAATAAATCCAATGTACACAGACTGTAGTGGTTTAAGTCTTTGGTTCTTTTAATTGTGATGATTTTGGCTCACATTTAACAAAAACCCACCAATTCACTATCTCAACAAATTAGAATACTTCATAAGACCAATAAAATAATTTTTAGTGAATTGTTGGCCTTCTGGAAAGTATATTAATTTACTGTATATGTACTCAATACTTGGTAGGGGCTCCTTTTGCTTTAATTACTGCCTCAATTCGGCGTGGCATGGAGGTGATCGCTGGCCAGTCAAGCACACCAACACCATGGTCATTTAACCAACTTTTGGTGCTTTTGGCAGTGTGGGCAGGTGCCAAATCCTGCTGGAAAATGAAATCAGCATCTTTAAAAAGCTGGTCAGCAGAAGGAAGCATGAAGTGCTCCAAAATGTCTTGGTAAACGGGTGCAGTGACGTTGGTTTTCAAAAAACACAATGGACCAACACCAGCAGATGACATTGCACCCCAAATCATCACAGACTGTGGAAACTTAACACTGGACTTCAAGCAACTTGGGCTATGAGCTTCTCCACCCTTCCTCCAGACTCTAGGACCTTGGTTTCTAAATGAAATACAAAACTTGCTCTCATCTGAAAAGAGGACTTTGGACCACTGAGCAACAGTCCAGTTCTTCTTCTCCTTAGCCCAGGTAAGACACCTCTGACGTTGTCTGTGGTTCAGGAGTGGCTTAACAAGAGGAATACGACAACTGTAGCCAAATTCCTTGACATGTCTGTGTGTGGTGGCTCTTAAAGCCTTGACCCCAGCCTCAGTCCATTCCTTGTGAAGTTCACCCAAATTCTTGAATCGATTTTGCTTGACAATCCTCATAAGGCTGCGGTTCTCTCGGTTGGTTGTGCATCTTTTTCTTCCACACTTTTTCCTTCCACTCAACTTTCTGTTAACATGCTTGGATACAGCACTCTGTGAACAGTCAGCTTCTTTGGCAATGAATGTTTGTGGCTTACCCTCCTTGTGAAGGGTGTCAATGATTGTCTTCTGGACAACTGTCAGATCAGCAGTCTTCCCCATGATTGTGAAGCCTAGTGAACCAAACTGAGAGACCATTTTGAAGGCTCAGGGAAACTTTGCCGGTGTTTTGAGTTGATTAGCTGATCGGCATGTTCTAATTTGTTGAGATAGTGAATTGGTGGGTTTTTGTTAAATGTGAGCCAAAATCATCACAATTAAAAGAACCAAAGACTTAAACTACTTCAGTCTGTGTGCATTGAATTTATTTAATACACGAGTTTCACAATTTGAGTTGAATTACCGAAATAAATGAACTTTTCCACGACATTCTAATTTATTGATATGCACCTGTATATGCTAAGTTATCATCTTAATCACACTATTCTAGTATGTAAGCTAACTAAATCAGATATTAATAAAGCAATAAGCCCCAAGAAGGTTTGCAGGGAATTTAGAACAGATAACGAGCATTGTTAGACATGATGCTGAGCGGCAGCTGCAGTGATGATATGACTTTATTAACTGGTGATTAGCTCTTTTATTTAGAAGATAGGCCACCATTACTAGAACCACCATGTTGTTTCTCCCATTCATTGGATGATTTTCAGTCAGAGGGCTACATCCTTCCTTTACTAGTCCTTCTGAGGCTTGTAGGCTAGAGTCCTCCTTATCAATGAAAGCTAGAATAAGACAAATGTCTATGGCTACAGACAACTTACCGTGTGATTAATAAAAAAAAGAAACAAAGAAAACATAATGTCTTCATCTCTGAAATATTTTTTTGGTCTTGCGTTACAATGAAATTGGACTACTTGGAATGCTTGCAAAGGATTGTGGGTTATTGGTGGACACAAAGGATACACTTGACGAATCCTTTAAATAATGCGGAATGAAGCACACTAATCAAAGGCTGTTTCCCAAGGATCGTTTAAATTGAGCTGAAGACATGGAAGCGAAGATATGCAGTCTTACTAGGATGTATATGTCCGATTAAGAAGCAACCCATAGTAATATTGTTAATTTATAATAGTGAAGAGATTCACAATTAAAGGGGGGATATTTTGGTTCATTGGAGACTCACAGATGTTTGATTGCACATGCTGAAGGATGGCCTAAAATGAGCATTGCAGTTGTGACAAGAGCCTGGGCAAAGATTTGTGCAACATGCTTTGATAAGATGGGATATATCGAGCAAATCTACATGACTGGTGATATTTGTGATTGGTGATTGTCTTTACAATTCAGCTGGTCGTCTGTTGTGATTGTTTTGGAGTCTAGTTTATAGAACATTTGATTAATACAATGGATGTCATTTCTTTCCTCAGGCAGAAATCCCTGATGTTAAGAATGTTTCAGTAATTGGTCGAACAGAGACTGAATTAACATTTAAATGGAAAGTTGAAAACAGTAGTTACAGTTATAAACTGGAACCACATGACATTGCAAACGCACTAATCATCAATGCAACAGAAACTGATTATTTAAATGAAACAGTTTCGGATCTGTCTCCTGGGACTAACTACTCGTTCACACTCTACACTGTGTTTGAGAATAATACAAGCAAAGGATTTCACTTTTCTAATGTAACTGGTAAGTGAGTCTTTGAGGTTTAACCATATATCATTATTTTTCTCTCTAAAGAAACCTGTAATAATTGTGCCAAATATATTTTGTTTTCATTTTTGGCTCAGTAATATTAATTAACGATATTTCTCCAAATCTAGTCTGTTCTCCGTATTTTTGATTGAACTCGCCTAATTGAAAACTGCAAGCAAAATACAGAAATATCCATTCAAACATGTAATTCATCACATTACCTATCAACATGATCCATTAACAATTCACAAACCAAAAGTGGTTGCATTGTTGACAGCTATTCAATTTGTGCAGTCTTTCTTTTAAAATAAATGTAACTTTACTGATATTTTTCTATAATGCAAAAACATTCAGACATTTGTAGGTTTCTAACTAATTTCCAGTACAACTGTACATTAACAGGCCACAGACTACAGGTGGATAGTAATAGGAGATATGGAAGTAAAATGTCTGTTTCTTTCTTCTTTAGTTCCATCTGATGTTGACAGTGTTTTAGTCATCAATCGGAAAGAGAATGAGATAATATTACAATGGAGTAAAGTCAACAACAACAGTGATTACGGTTATGAGCTGAAATACAAGAATGAAGAAATCTCTCCAATACCTATATCACAAACTAATACAGTGGAATACAACGTCACGTTTCTGGATGCTGGGACAGAATACTTATTTACGCTCTACACTGTGTTTGAGGATGTAAAGAGCCATGGATACAACTTCACCAATGTAACCAGTGAGTACATCATTTTAGTAAACCCAGTGACACGTGCTTGGTTGATGGTGTCACACCTGCTGTTTTGGTGAAATCTTTTTCCTCTTCTGTCAGAGGTTTGTTACACTTAATAAAGAAAGAGGTGTGAAAGACAAAACAACTGCCTCTGACATTTATCTCGAATTTCTGTTCAAGTGCAAGAATAAGAACAGAACCACAACTGAAATTCTAATTGAATTAGAATGCAATTCACTGTATACCGCTGCTGTATTTTTACTTCCCCTGCAAATATTTCCATTAGCCCCACCACAAAGTTTTATTATATTTGCTAGATTCTTGTCAAATTAAAGTTATTTGCATTTTATTCCTCACAAAAGAGTATATTGTTCATTTGCAACAAGATGAGAATCATAGCTACTGTACAATGTAACTATACATTAAAATCACTGAAACTTACATTACAAAGATAAACAAACAAACAAACAATTAATCAATCTTAAAGGGTTACTCCACCCCAAAATGAACATTTTGTCATTAATCACTTACCCCCATGTCATTCCAAATCAGATAGTTTGGATGAAAACCGGGAGGCTTGTGACTGTCCCATTGACTGCCAAGTAATTAACACTTACCCCATATACTAATGAAAAATGTACAACCTGAATGCAATTGTAAGTCGCTTTGGATAAGAGTGTCTGATAAATGTAAATGTCAAAATAGTCCATCTGCCATCAGTGGTTCAGCCATAACGTTATGAAGCTACGATAATATTTTTTTGTATGCAAAGAAAACAATGTTAGCCGGCTACATTAGCTTTGTGATAATTCAGCTGAATTTGCAAAAACAGTGTAAATACACCAAGAAGTTAAATTATCTGTGAATGTAAAATTGTCCATGGCAGTGTAGCACTGGCCCAAAAACTGTCCCAAACTGGCAGTTGGTGCTGTGGAATTAACAGGTCCATTATTGCACTTACTTCTGATTATCTAATAACTACAGTATGTAAATGACAAGCTCATTGTATAACACATATTTCTTTCTATCTGCATTTGTTTCAGTGCCATCTAATGTTCTAAATGTGACTGTGAAGAGCAATGACACAGACATTATCTTACAATGGGATGTTGTATCAAACATAGACAACAACACGTACAGCTATATACTTGAAAGCAGAGATGAACCACCAGTGAATTGCACTAATGGCATTG
Source organism: Ptychobarbus kaznakovi (assembly GCA_027422405.1). Taxonomy (NCBI): domain Eukaryota; kingdom Metazoa; phylum Chordata; class Actinopteri; order Cypriniformes; family Cyprinidae; genus Ptychobarbus; species Ptychobarbus kaznakovi. The sequence goes on from CM049814.1 coordinate 20,258,231, forward strand.
CAGAAGGAAATGAGGTAACATGTCATATGTCAGATTTGATTCCTGCAACAAATTACAGCTTCACTCTGTACACAGAGTTTGCTGATCTGAGAAGTACTGGATTCCACTTTTACAACACCACGAGTAAGTGGCTCTTATTTTTCAATTAATTCACTTTGGATTATACTAACTGATCACATAGCAGGGTTAGGCAAAATGTAAGAATCTGAGTGCTTTCAATTCATATGTTGGCATTTGAATTGATTACAAAAAACAGGATGTTGGATGACTAAAATATCTGAAAAAAGTACTGTATTGCAGTTCACAAACATTCAACACTGAGGGATTTCCATTAGTCCAACACAAGATTTTCAACAAATAATTACAAGAACATCATTGCTAATTACTAAATCGTTTTTCCTCTATACTGATTAAGCATAATTTTCTTGGTTCAAAACCATAAAAGCAGATGTCAATTTAGCACACACAGCACCACAAAACGTTGACCGTGTTATTTTCATATAACTTAATATAAGGCAGGTTAAGGTTAGAATCAAATTCAAATGTGTATTACAGTTCTTCCGGTTTTCCTCAGTTCAAATTCAGATTGCAATTAAATTAATTTTCAACTCAGTTCTGAATGGTTTACAACCCTGACACATACCACATCTCAGTGATGAATGTGCTGCAGTATTTCTATGAATTACTAACAGTTCAGTTCTCTTCACAGCTCTATCTGACATAACCGGAGTTACAGTCACTCGGTTCGAGAGAGAGTTGACTATCTCATGGAATAAGTTAAACAATAGAGACATCTACAACTACACATTGAAAAGGCAGGGAGAGATGAGTGAGATGCCTTTCACTGGATCTGCTGAGGGTGATGTGATTACACATACTTACTCATCTCTCACACCAGGGACTAAACACAGTTTTATTCTCTTCACTGTGGTGAACAATGTCAAAAGTACAGGATACAGCTTTAAGAACGTCACTAGTAAGTTTTGATAACATTACTTTGGTTCAGCAACTGATAAAGCAAATATATGAGTTTTATTTGAGTTTTGACAGCTTGCTTATGTGGTTTTCAATGCAAATAACAATATGTTGGTAAGGTTCCATTTGTTAACTACTTAGTTAAAATGAACTAACAGTGAACAATACTTTTAAATTGTTTATTAAACTTAATGTATTTTAATTAGTTTAATACTAATACATTATTAAAATCAAAAGTTGTCTAGTATTACCTGTTAATATACCTGAGCTAACATGAAGTTGTATTTTTATTGACTAGGTTAACAAAGATTTATAAATACTATAACAATACAATAAGCAATACACTTATATACTATAAGTGTATTGCTTATTGCATTAACTAATGTTAACTAAAGTGTTACCAATATCTTCAACACATTTTATGTAAGCATTAAGTGATATGAATTAACAATGTATTTAATATTAGGTTAAAGTAAGGATTAGGGTTTGATTTAGGGTTACTTGCATCTAATTATGCATGATTTACTATTATTACTATGGTAAATAAATGTAACATGTAACCAGAGCTGGGTAGTACCTGATTACATGTTATATGGATTACGTAATCAGATTCCAAAAATGAAGTACTTGTAATTAGAGTAAATTACATTTTAAAATACTCGTAATCAGATTAAAGTAATTTTTTATGGATTACATGATTACATATTATTCACACAATAGCTATAAATTATTCATAAACCATTAATTCTCCCTAATTTATATTTTTAATCTTTTAAAGTTTCCTTTATAAACTAGCCTACCAATTATATACGTATTATTTTTGTATGCATATAGTCAGGTTTTGTGGACATTCACACAATGATCAGTCATTAGTCAGGTGGCGACAGCATTTGATCACTGGATTTACAAAAATCATTTCAGGTTTAAGAAGGTTTCAACATTGCATCAACTACTGATGAACATCCATTTTTATTTGAATTATTACTCTGTGGGTTTTTTAACCATGTAGTATTAATTATAACTAATTAAAATGCACATATTCATGTTATTTCTTAGTTACATGCAATGCAGGCATTCCAAAACTTTTTGTCATCTAAACCTTATTCACCAAATATTTTTGCTTTAAATACCCCTGAGATTTTAAAATAAATATTTCAATAATTACATAACACATTTGCATGCTCACGGTTGCTTTGACTTTGATTAATGACCACATTGCATGCAGGTAAATACAAATATTTCATTTTTTTTAGCAAGTGTTTTATTGCCTGGTCTAGTCTGAAAATATGCTTTTTAAATGAAGTTTTATTAACTAAGTTCGGGAGGAGCACGTCAGATACTCAGCGTAATAAACACAGGTGGTACGCAATCAAGGTAATCAACCCTTGGACATAAATACAGCTGACTTACCTCCATCTAGTTGACGGGCAGTAGAATTATTGCTAGGAGGACAGCACGCCTACAATGTTTACCATAATACGCATTATATCGTGCTAGTAGATGTAAGTGTGAAATCGTGAAACGCTATTTGAGAATAAGAAACAACACTCGTGGGGCAATTCATTTCAGATTTTTGTTGCTGATCTGACATATGTAATTTAATTGTGAGGATTCCTCCATTCATTAAGATAGGTAAATATGAGCTGCCCGGAGGCGTTACAAATATGGATGCCAAGTAAAGAGAGTTCAAATAAAAATAAAAAAAAAATAAAGAAAAAAGAAAGAAAAAGTGAATTAGTTAATTTCATTTTAGTTAATTAAAGTTTGCTTTAAAATTATTTATTTTCATAAAAAAATATTTAATTAATTGTCATCTTTTCATTAAACTCACGACCCCCCTGCAGTTCCTTTACAAACCCTAGTTTGGGAAACCTTGATGTAATATAATTTTTTATGTACTTCATGTTGTAAATTACAACGAATGGAACAAGTTTTACTCTTTGCATTTTGTACATAATTTTGGTGCAAGATAATGCTATTTAAATCAATGTGATTAACGAGTTAAAACAAAAGTAATCTAAAAGTAATCTGATTATATTACCTAAAATGTGTAATGTAACGGATTACGTTACTGACCACAATTTTTGTCATGTAATCTGGAATCAGAAATGGATTACAATTTGTAAGTAATCTGCCCAGCTCTGCATGTATGGACACTGTAAAATGTTATGTAAAGTCCTGCATCAAGAGTAAGACCCCAAGAGTAAGACTCCAACTCAGTTTAAAATTGACATATGTCCTTGTGTTTTCTGCAGCCCTTAACTGTGTGTCCTTTGACTGGAAAGTTACCAACTCATCAATAGAGGCTGCAGTGAATGGTTGCACACATGTGACAGCTCAAAACAGCACTGGAAGTGGTAAAAATGGCACTGTAAATAACAACAGGGTGAAACTGCAAGACCTGTATCCTGGAGGAAGCTACAATGTTTCACTGTTTTATGATTTGGAGTCAGAGCAACTGCTACAATGCTCACACCGCCTGATATTAGGTGAGTTTACATGCGCTGTTTGGATTGTGCTGCTGATCAGCTGATATTCAATTCAATTTTTTGTCCTTCTTTTTCTCTTTCAAACTAGTTCCAAATAGCGTATCTAATCTCCGCTGCAAATATCATTCTGGAGGGTATGGTCTGGCTGTAATTTGGGAGTTTCCAAATGGAGTTGTGGATGTGGTGCAGGTGGATGTTGATAAACAAAGTTTCAACAAAACACATAGTTCAGAAGAAACAATAAGTCAGGAGATAAATGGCCTGCAAGCTGCCCGGTGGTACAAAGTGACAGCATCATCATATTCTGGAGCCATGATAAGTCAAACAGTATCAGTCAACTGCCAAACAAATCCAACAGGTAAAAGAATGTCTACATATGTATAATTAGAGAAAGTGTCTTAAAACTTTAGGAATGTTCCAAGTTAAACACAATAATCAATCTTAAAAATGAAAGTTCTGTCATTATTACTCAACTTCATGTTGTTCCAAACCCGTGTGAATCCTGCTTCTCTCATGAGCTCTCATGGATATACCAAGGAGAGCAAGGATGGATATCAAGATGGCCTGTTCCACACACAACTGCAATCATGTGACTTTCAGTTACAGTTTCTCCTCCAATCTCATATTATGACCCATTTTCAGTGAATTACAGTTTCTCCTCCAATCTCATATTATCTTTGTGGAAACCATTTTTGATATTTTTTGCTTAATATTCTTTTATTTATTTTTTTGTGGAAACCAGAATTTTTTCCAGGTCAAAGAACAGCATTTATTTACAGAAAGGTCAAAGAACATCTTTTGTAACTTTATCAAGTCTTTGTAACTTTATTCAAGTCTTTGTCATCTTATTTGATCAATTTAATGCATCCCTGCTGAATAAACGTTTGCATTTCATTGTTTTTTCATGCTTACTGTACCACAGACTTTTGTATGTAGTAGATCATGGTTTCCACAATATTTTAATAATAAAAAAAACGTTTTCATCATAATAATATATAACATCATCACCTGATAATAATAGAACCATTACAATAATGATGAATGTTTCTTGAACAGCAAATCAGCATATAAGAATGATTTCTGAAGGATCATGTGACACTGAAGTCTTGAGTAATGGCTTCTTAAAATTGGGCTTTACCGCAGGAATGAATTGCATTTTAAAGTACATTAAAATAGAATTGTGTTTAGTGAATACAATTATAATATATATTATATATTATTGTATTTTTGACTCAGTAAATGTAGTCTTGGTAAGCATGAGTATTTTAAAAAAGGCATCAAATGTGGTTCAGCATAATAAAGGATGGTAATTACCTGTTTTATAAATTTGTTTATATAGCTTAAAATGTTGAAAGTGAAAGTGACATACAGCCAAGTATGGCGACCCATACTCGGAATTCGTGCTCTGCATTTACTCATCCAAGTACACACACACACACACACACACACACACCCGGAGCAGTGGGCAGCCATTTATGCTGCAGTGGAGCAGTTGGAGGTTCAGTTCCTTGCTCAAGAGCACCTCAGTCATGGTATTGAAGGTGGAGAGAGCGCTGTACATTCACCTCCCCCCACAATTCCTGCCGGCCCGAGACTCAAACTCGCAACCTTTGTATTACGATTCCAACTCTCTATAATCATTAGGCCACGACTTCCCCTATTATTTAATATTTAATAATAATGAGTTAACAAGCTTATTAAATACATGCAATATTAACATTAATCAAGATTATTCAAAATGCACAGTTTAGCTCCAAAGCTATTAACTATTATTGAGTTTGAGACCAATGATCAAGATGATTAAATGCTACAGTTTTCAGAAGTCAAACCTCCTTGGTAATATACTGTATTTACGGTGACTGATGATATGCTGCCATAAGTCAAACAGCTTCACAAATTTCTATTCTAGTTAGAAGCAAGATCGTTACTGCAGGAGTTATTTTGTTAAAGTATGGCAAAACCTGGAGGCCTATGGTGGGTGGCAGAAAATACTGGTAATTGTTCCTTGGCCCTCTGCATTTTGTCATTCCAATGATGTGCCTCTATTTGAACATTTCTGCCTTTTAACCCCCACAGGCTTCAGCTGCATAGAGCTTAACCTTGTTGTTATTTATATTAGCTGAACATTGTATTGACATGTTCAGTATTTGTTTCTTTTTGTTTTCTGCAGGTGTTATAGCAGGAGTTCTTGTGTTTTTCCTGCTGGTCATCATTATTTGTGTAGCTGTATTTGCATGGCGCCGCTATGGTTCTGCAAAGCATAACAGGTATGATTTTTGTTGATTGATTAATTCATTGATTGATTGATATAAATATATTATAATATAATCTGTATTGGTTTTATCTCTAATGTCTTTTCTCATCTTTAGAATGCCCAACACATTTGTGGAGTCAAAAGCGCCTAATAAAAACAACAAGTATGTATGACTATTATTTTTGAAAATTGTAAAATACAGTGGCCCAAAGTAAAAGCATTTGGAAGTAAACAATGACAGGGTTTTCAGTTTTAGATGAACTTTAGGTGAAACTGTGTGATTAGATATTAAAATGTGAAAGTGTCATGTGCAGTACTTTTTATGCACAAAAGCACTTGCTTTATTAATATTTTTTTATCTAATACTATATTATTCAGACATATTTTTTAAATTTTTTTGTAGGGCCAACTGTGAAATGTTTTTCAGACTGATTCCCTTGGATAAATTTCCTGAACATTATAAAAACATGAGTCGTGATGAGAATAGAGGTTTCGGTGAGCAATATGAGGTAAGGTTTATCAAATATTAAATTACATTTTTATTATTTTGATGTCTGTCTGAATTTAAAGTGGCATTAAAACAGAACCAGGCCTAGTTTGGGCTGTCACAAAGAATTTAAATATTGAAAATGCCAACCTGCTTATATGTTAGAATCATCAACTTAATTCTCAATATTCAGAGTGTTTGTTGAGTATGTTTTTACTGAATATGTTTTAACAGGACTTGAGTTCAGTTGGTATAGAACAGTCTAGTATAGCAGCTCTTCTGCCTGAAAACAAGGAAAAAAACAGATTTTCCAATGTTTTAGCCTGTAAGTGTACACACACACACACACACACACACACACACACACACACACACACACACACACACACACACACACACACACACACACACACACACACACACACACTTATGGACTTTCCATATATGTGATGATTTTTATTAGTGATCGACCGATATTGATTTTTTATAACCGGTACCGATTATTTGTATGTTTATGTGCCCGATAACTGATATGCAGGACCGATATTTATTTTACTGTTATAAAGTAAATAAATAACTGAGTGAAGTAAGTCCATACTTCACTTTGGTTTTTCCAACTTTCAGTCATCTTAACAATAACAAAAAAATGGTTGAAAATTAACAGTCTTTAATGTTAAATTTAATCTTCAAATTACAACAATATTTTTTTTAAAGCATCATCAGCAACACTGATATTAACAATAAGCAAAATAATGTCTGATGTTTTCAAATGGAGAAAATAAAGGGCAGGAGTCATATCAACTTCATTTTAAACTACAGTTTTAGGTTTGTAAGCTGTTTAATAGGCTAAAGAGTGGAGAATAATTCACTGGATAATGTTAATTCAATGAATAATATTCTCTGGAATATTGAAATAAGCTATAACAAACAAAACATCGTATTTTATTGCATTTCTCAACTGGTATGTTATATCAGAATTATAAAAATGTTTTTGTCATTCTAGATTATGAAATGCCTGCTGACAGCGCGGTTTATCTATTTAAAACTATACTCAAACTGCGATCGCTTGCGGAGATAATAAATAATTAATTTCGATAGAGATGTATTAATTTAGATGTTTATTGGAGAAATAATGGTTATATAGTACATTTTTATATAATTTAGTGTATTTTAAACAAGTGAATCTTGTTAAAAGTTACATGCGATGGCCGTGCTGGAGCATTTCCTGAGCATCAGTCGTGAACAGCAATATGAAAGCGGCTTCACGAGACTAATGATGAGCATATACAACAGAGAGAAAATTAAATTCAGTGCTTTTATTTCCAACATGCACTCATTCATGGCTGCATATGATTTAATTCATGCACAGTTACATCTTTATTGGGAAAGATTGACGGATTATCTTACATGACTCCATGAATTCATCTCTATTTCTTAGAGCCAAGCTGCATAAACTGCATATCAGGCATTTATGTAATACATCCAATTTGTGCATTAATGGCTGTTTTGTTAAATAAAGTTTACTAACTACAGCAAATCAAGTACCTGCACGCCGTTGTTGTTGTCTCGTCACCCCTCAGATGCGCTGCGATAGCGATCCTGCGCGCATTTCTCAAAACATTTATCATTTTTGGTGAATCCGATATTACAAAACTGATAACCGATAATGGTAAAATGCTTGCATATCGGGAAAAATATCAGTAAACCGATATATCGGTCGATCTTTATTTTTTATACAGCCCCTTACCCTAACTCTACCCCAAACATTTTCTGTATTTTTACATTTTCAAAACATTTCATTCTGTATTGTTTAGAAGCTTGTTTCCTCATTGGGACTAAAAAATGTCCCCACAAGGTCAAAAATAATTGGTATTACTATCCGTGTGTGGACATTTTGTCCCCATAGGGAATACCAGGACCACACACACAATTACTGCACTGTCTGTCTTTGAAAATGTCATTTTATTCTCCTCTCTCTGTCTTTAAGATGACTCCTCTAGAGTGCATCTCACCACAAAGGATGAGGATGATTCTGATTATATCAATGCTAACTACATGCCTGTAAGTACATTAAATAGTAGTTAACATCAGCTGTAATTTATTACACAAAGCACTACCTCGCTTGTATCTCCAGAGAAAATTTGCCTGGTGGATTGACATTTGTTTATGTGCAAATCAGGGCTACGGCAATGCAAGCAGGCAGTATATCGCTGCTCAAGGTCCACTGCCATCCACTGTCAATGACTTCTGGAGAATGGTTTGGGAGAAAAGGTCACAGGCCATCGTCATGGTAACCAACTGCACTGAGAATGGAAGGGTAAGGCAAAGTTCAGAATAGAAGACCGCTTACTGTAGTTTCAAGTGTTTACTGACTTTCATTTTTAAAGATGGAACTATACATTATGTAGTGATGTATGAAACAGTATTAAGCTACATTATTGTTGCATGATGTTTAATTCAATTATAAGAGCTTAAAAATATTTGTTTGGCATTTCAATCCAATTTTTGGTAATAACACACAGTGGTTTGGTTGTATAATTTTTAGCTTGCTACATCAGATTTGTCCTCTGCACTTGGTGCAGCTATTTATTCTAATTCTTTTTTTCTTCTGATTGAACTTCTCCAGGTCAAGTGTGAGCAATACTGGCCACTGGACTACACGCCGTGTCTCTATGATAACCTGCTTGTCACAGTAAAATCGGAGGATACATTTCCAAGTTGGACTCAGCGAGAATTTCATGTAAAAAATGTGAGCTGAAATACTTCTATCTTTCTGTTTTATGACAATAAAATTAAACATAATATTTAGAGCAACATGCCAGACTGCTTAATTTTGTCCGAAATTATTATAAATATTAGTGTTTATTTATTATTATTTTTTTTTTGGGGGGGGGACTTTATTTTTCATCCAAATTCGCTCTGGTCCTGACAGCTGTTTGTGAGAACTATTTATTTATAGCACACTTTTAAGCTAAAATATTAAAATTTCATGGCGTTCCACACACCAATATTTTAACAATTCAGAAAAGATTAATCACGGCCTGGCAGTGATTTAGGGTCATATTTATCAGGATTGTGATTTTTCAGTAGTACTAAAGCACACTGTGAGTATTTTAGCACTGGTTGTTGTTTGCTTTTATGATATGATAAAGTGTTTGGAACCAGAAAAGGTGACACATGATTTCTAAACAAGTGATGATGACAGTTAACAAGTGGGTAGTTTTTAATTGCCTCTTTACATAGCAAATATTACCACATTGCGACTGATTATAGACGTAAAATTATATATTTAGAGATCTTATTCAATATAAAACACTCATGAGAGAAAAAATTAGTTAATGCACTAATTTCTTGGGATCCTTCAGCAGGATCTGCAGAGCTGTAGGTGCTACACACAGTGAGAAATAGCACAAGCTTTAACAGACTTTACCACATTATACTCTTATCATTAGTTTATCTGGTATTCAGAAGTATTAGTATTTATTCTGCATTATTCTGATATTAGCATTTAACTTGAATATGAATATATTATCACATCACTGGTCATAGCATATATGACTAAATCTATTTTTTGTCTATAACAGAAAGACACCTCCGAAACACGAACAGTGAAGCACTTCCACTTCACAGCATGGCCGGATCACGGTGTTCCCGTTGGCACAGAGGAGCTGATCCAATTCAGAGGACTCGTCCGTCAGCAGATAGAGAGCTCTTTCTCTGCAGGGCCGACGATTGTACACTGCAGGTGACCACTCACTTTGAAACCCAATTCAAATATTAACTTAATGTGAATAATGACAGTCAGTCGACTGCTGAGAGCAGTATGAAGAGTGAGCATCAATCAATAATTACATTGACAAAAAATAAAATAAAGTTTTAATATCCTTCTGTATTTCTGTTACCATTTCTGTACACTAGTGCCGGAGTGGGCCGGACAGGTACCCTGATAGCGCTGGACGTCCTGCTACAGCAGGTCCACAAAGAGAAGGCAGTGGGAATTGCAGCATTTGTCCAGCAAATGAGACTCAGCCGGCCACTAATGGTGCAAACTGAGGTGACATTCTTTCGATACATGATTGTAAAAGGCATTTATTTTTAGAGCAATTTAGAATTGGATTCTATGTGTTATTATCATGGTGATTATTTTGATAATGATGAATATAGCCTATTTGGGTTATGGCTAACTTTTCCTGGAGGATCCAAACACTATAAAAAAGGCTGCTGTGTCACTAGAATTTTACTGTAAAAAGTTCATCTCAGGGTGGCATTTGGGAGACGGCATATTTTACAGTATGTAACCATATATATCATGGAATAATGCTAAAATATCAAACTACTTTGTACTAATAACTAGTGTACTTTTTGGAAGTTTATCGAAAGCGACCTTCCCTGCGGTCATGCCAATGAGTAAAGTTCCAGTAAACACCAAATTAACACAATACAGAAATAAGCAACATGAAATGAAAACACTCCAATTTATATAACTAGTAGCAATAAAACAGTTTTTCCCCTAATTCATTGTTCCATATACATACAGTGATGTTACCGCTAATTCTACAATTAGGTTTAAAGACTTGTCAGCAACACAATAACACATAGTAAATATTTAGAACAGCAGTTGCTATTATCAACAAGTTCTTAAGATATGCCTATTTTGAGTTCAAAGCCCACTCTTTGGTCTAACAGGATGGCATCTGTATTTATTTTTATGATTATTACATATTGTTAGGTAATTGCAGGTAATAATTGTATAACTTGGAAATAAGGAAATGCATATTCCTGGCAGGCACTCTTTACTTTCATTTGTATTATGCTTATCTCTCTGTCTTTTACAGTCTCAGTATGTGTTCCTGCACCAGTGCATCATGGACAGTCTACAACCCAAAGCTGGGCCCAAGTCAGAGCCTCTCTATGAAAACACAGACATGATCTATGTCAACGCAATAGCATTAAAAGAATATGACAAACAAAATCAAATATGAACACAATTATAAGCCATATCATATGGTCCAATGGCCCGTTTCAAATACATACCCTTCAATAAAAACTGAAAGTTGCCAGGGGATTATTATTATTTCAGATAAAAACACTCTTCAAACAAAGCTGAAAGATACTGGCCATGGTATTTTGAGCCCAAGCTATAAAGCACTAAACGTTTACCATTTAATCTTAACTGCCACTCATTATTTAACTAAACAGCTGTGTATAGGCTTGTTTTTAATGTTTTTCGCTTGATAACCTGTTCTCTCTGAAAGGAAACTTTCCTTTGAGCTGTACATAGTGCTGCTTATTTTGCACATTGCTTTTAAATGAGACATTTTTGCTCAAATTAAAATAAAAAAATGTCTATTTAATATCAATTGAATTCCATTTGTATTAGGTTAATACCAAAGTATTTTTCCAGTGTCATTGATTCTCAGCTGCCTGTCGTATAACATGCTTTAAATGAATAGTTTATCTAAAGACGATAATTGTGTAATTATTTACATCAGGACTGGGTACCCTGATTTAAACAATGTCATATCTTTATGTAAAATAGAGAATTATTTTTTTCAGAGCTGCCGATAAGGGGAAAGGTTATGCTTCATATGGTTTCTGCAAACTATTGTGATATGGAAAGAGCTGTGTAAACATTCTTCAAACACTTTGTATTTCTTAAACTACCAATCACAGTCACATTAGTGAAAGTCGAATCAGTCACATTCAGTGGAATTTAAGTAACTTTCACATTTGCCTTCACATATTTGGGTGAATGCGTGTTGTGTTACCTGTTTTGGTATTTCCTGTCATGTAATTTTACACTTTAGTAAAAACAAATTGAACTGATCTGTAACTATTGAATACATTTACATCATGTCCTAACCAGGCACAACATGATGTTTCCAGCCATGAGCGATTTGTAAACAATTAACTTTAAATTATTTTTAAAAGTACCAGATATTAACATCTTTTGTGGACATGAATTTAATTTCAGACACAACCATGGCATCTTTTTTGGTGTATATATAAATATGACAGTTATTCACTATTGTGCCGTATGTGAATGTACCGTGGTATTAACAGCTGAGAACATCACTGAGCCATGGTACCACTGCAATACCATTTCTGTAACAGACTTCTATTATTTAAAGTCTTCCATAAACATTTCATTTTTATTCACATCACATGTTGACAAATATTAGTGTATTAGCATTAACTTATTTTGATCAATTATTGATTAATTGAATAAAACTATGTGAATAATCAACTGGCATTGGCATGCATTTGTCTGTGTTAATTTCATTAATGGTATTTAGTGTATGGTTTAAACTGTAATGGTTTCTGGGTTTTTGCTATCACAACTGTTCTTTTACATCTAGTCACATCTTATTTGCCTGCATCCTCTGCAACATTAAAAAACATTTCTATCATTTCATCTTTAGTGTCTTCCATGTAGTCAAACGGCTGCTCTGCCATGATGTTCACCACCTCTGATGGTGGATGAAGCGGCTCTACACTAAAATCCAAGGGTAGCGGCACGGAGAACTTCTTGCAGATGTTGTGCAGGACACAGCAGGCTTTAATGGTACATTCCACTGATTCAGGTGACTGAATGGAGCCGATGTCACGCAGGCACTGGAAACGACTTTTCAAACTGCCAAAGACCTGCTGTGTACGGCCGTGTAGCTGAGCGTGTGCTTGGTTAAATCGCAGGGCTGCGTTGCTTTTGATGCGAAAAGCCTCGACAGGTGTCAACACGTGTCCACAACCGTGCAGACTTCTGCTACCTGTGGAAAACAAAGAGATAAGAGGGGGGAGGCGCAATTGTAACAGTACATTTCCAGACAGTGGTTTATTTTAAATGATTATTTGATTGGTTTTACAGCGTAGTATTGCAGGTAAGTTAGGTTTATAATTATTAGGTGTTTGAGGTGTTTGATAGTTGAATTCCATAACTGAGCCACAAAAAGTATTATAGGAAGACATGTAACTAATTACGTAATATAAAATATATGAATGTTATGGTAAATTTATTTTATTTAAAAGGATTGAATGAATTAACTGATTAAAAAGCACATTACAATGCATCTTTTATTCTCACTAAGGCTGCATTCATTTGATCAAAAATAACATTGCACAATTTTACAACTTAAAATACCTGTTTTCTAAGAACAACTGTATTCATGTGTCTTCATAAGTATTTATATATACTTAACTGCAGAAGGAAGATGATCATATTGTTTAACTTTGTATGCATAAGGAAAATATGGAGGACCTTTGGATTTTTGCTTAGACTATCTGTATTGTATATATTTCTCAAAAAAAAAACAGTTTTCTATAGGAATTTAAAATGTAATTTTTTTCCTCTGATGACAAAGCTGAATTTTCAGAAGCCATTACTCCAGTCTTCAGTGTCACTCTTCAAAAAAAAAAACATATTTATAATATACTGATCAAGAAACATGTCTTATTATTATGTCCTAATGCTTTTGTTATTTTCTTTTTAGGATTCTTTGATGAATATAAAATAAAATACACAATAACAGTATTTAAGGAAACTATCCATTTTAATAAAATGTTTACTAAATAAAAATGATAGAGGGAGTAGAGAGAGAAATTGACAAAAAAAACAGCAAAGAAAACTATCAAAGTGCAATAGAAAGTCAAACTATCAAATGACTATTGGACAAGTTTATAATTAGAGGTCGACCGATTAATCGGCACCGATAGTTGATTTGCAGAACTATCGTTATCGGCAAAAATCCATGCCGATAGTTTTCCGTGTTGCGTCTGTTGCTGGAGTGGTTGAGAATGGTCTGCTATCATTATACAGTACGAGAGTGGCCTCTAGAGGCGGAAATCACTGACAGCATGTGTTGTTTGTTTTGGCATGTGACACTGCGCGCTGCACAGGGTGGGAAACTTTAAACGTGCATTTAAATGCAGCTGACAGAAAATCCTGCTGCAGAACAGAGCGCCATTCACATAGTTTTCCATTAAATAACATTATAGCCTATTTGTCCCAAATCATTGTTAATGTACATAATGACTTCACCCTAGGCTATAAATTATGTATTGAGCATTTTTCAGCAAAACATTTTTGTTTCCGTGGCTCTAATGCTTCATAAAGAGAGCTGTAATACAGATTGCGCTTTCCGTTTGCTCTGTTTTTTAAACACCGAACTTCAAACTCATTTATGCCACATAGTTAATTCTTGAAGCAAACTTATGTCTGTTTGGTGATTAGTTTTAGAACGATGCTTGAATTGAATGTGACGTGTCTGTGTGTGTGTGTGTGTGTGATACCCGTGACTTCTCCAAGACGCAGCGCTGCGCTTTTGCACAGTGTGTCACTTACATATTTGTTTATATTTTGATTAGATAATCATGCAGTGGTCTACAATAGCAGCAAATAAAATGTGAGAGTACACATACAATATCAATAACCTGTGTATGTAATTTTAATATGGCCTTGTGTAGGTATTTCAAGATGGCCATCTTTAAGCATGACTGTTGAAATGAAATGGTAATACTTAACAATAAGAGTCCATTTGTAACATTAATGAAAGCTGTAGAAGAATTGTTCCTTGTTAGAGTGTGTTCATTTCATTTAAACATTTACTCTTACTAATAGGCTTCATTTTTTAATTTTAAAGTTTATTTTAACATTTGTAAACTATGAAATAACTTTAATAATCAATATAGTAATTCATATTAATACCAAGTTTGTATTCATTTATAAAGTATGGTTTAGTACTGTTACTGCTTTTTTTTAAATAGTAAAGCTCTATTTAGTTTTCATTCAGTATCAATTTTAAAAACTATCGGTTGATTAATCGGTATCGGCCAACCTAGCTATCGGTATCGGTAAAATCCACTATTGGTCGACCTCCATTTATAATTAACACATATCCAAAAAATAATGTAGGCATAAATCTGGCACTAAAGGACATTACAGATATAGTCCATCAATGTGCAATTTGAAAAGGTAGTTTGATGATGAGTGTAAAAGAACTAGAACAACAGTAGGAAATCTTTCAAATAAAAAACACAGAGATCCTGACAACTAGGGCTGTGCAATTAATCGCATACGATTATCACGCGCATCTGGTCAGTAAAGCTGGCTCCATGATTGGCGGTAAATCTCCATCACCTGTTTTCAAAAGGAGCGGCAGTTAAAACACAAAACCGTAGTTCACTGACAAGCTAGGCAATATCGCGTTCAATTTCGCTTATGAATCGCATTCGATTATGAACGCAATATCATTACCGTGGTAACTTATTCTGTGAACCTAAACTGGGGTGTGTTTCCCAAAAGCATCGTTAGTTAACTATGGTCGTTAGTTCCATTGAACTCCGTAACGATGGAACTTGCAACCATAGTTGTTTTCAGGAAACGCACCCCTGGTCAGGAGCAGGTTTTCTTCAGTAAACCCAGAGTTTCTTTCCATCTCCTCCCCCTTTTTAAAGTGTAAGCGATGTTTTAATGCCTCATTCATTCATTCACGCTGCAAAATTGATTTTCTTACTGAGTATTTTTGTCTCATTTCAAGTACAAATATTGAAAAATTCTTAAGTTAAGATGCATTTTCTATAGTTGAAAAATTATATTTAGTCTAGATATTTAGTCTTGTTAAAATATAAAATTGTTCTCCATAGGGTAAGAAAAATAATCTTAATGCAAACGGAAACAAGAATATGCTATTTTTAATTTCTTACCCCATTGCCAGATAATTTGCTAAATACATTTTTTACTTAAATTCGATTTTTCCCTCCATGGATACGACTAAATACCTTATGTTATTATTATAATTTTTTACACCATATTCATACCATTTTAAATGGTAGTTTTCTTCAAAACATCGGAGATGGAGAGCACATAAGTCCTGTATGCAGATTTTAAGGAAAGTGTGTATCGCTCTCACTCATTCTTAGAATTTTTTCCTGGGCACAAATCTGTCAAAGAGGAGCATCACATGACTGTAAGTCAGTGGTGTAGAAATCGGTTTAAATGAGGCTAATCTGATAAATGACGTTCACTTGATAACATCTTTCTGTGACCTCTGGAAGTAACCCAATAATCCGAATTTCCTTCAGGATTTCTACTGTGGTTGAATACAAGCATAGAATGTTGCACTCGCCAACAAAGCATTTAAAGTCATTGTTAGTTGTTTAACTGTGTGATGGATAGCACAAGCCTCGACTGGGATCATTTAGTTAAAAACGGGCTGTCAGCTGTGATAAAACTTCCCGGTGTTATGATGCCATGTTTTATTCTGTCGCTCTCGTGTCCTGAATGCGGTTGTGACTTCAGCTGTTCATTCATATACAAATATGTATTCAAGCAGATGTTTTAATCTTCTGAATAAATAAAACATACCAAGTCTCTCACCTGTAAGCGACTGCTGTCAGTCCCAAACAGAACTGTGAATGCACCATAATGTCCATTTCTATTGATTGTATCACTGCCCTGTAATTCTCCTTTCTTTCTATTTAGTTATTTATTGTTATTTTATTATTTTTCTCTATTCTTATTTTTTATTTATTGTTATTTTATTTATTTCATTTTTATTATTTATTGTTGTTATTTACTTTTCTCTCTTATCGTATTTTTCATTTATTGTTAATTATTTTTCTTTTTCTCTTTTCTTATTTATTGTTATTTTTTCTTTTTTCTTTCTTTGTTATTTATTTTTTGTAAAGTATTTATTATGAGAAAATATTTGAATTAAATAAAGATTAATAGCAGAATTTACTGTTATTATTTATTGATATTTTAACTAAAGAATTCATCAACTGATGGGAAAATAATAAATAGATTAATTGAAAAATAATTGATAGATTAGTCGACTAATCGAAAATATAATCGATAGATTAGTCGACAATACAAATAATCGTTAGCTGCAGCTCTAGAAGCAATCAAAATCAAGAAAAGAGCAATGATATGCAAGTGCTATAACCAGTCTCAGTTAGCTAAACGCAGTACACGTAGTAATATATTTTTTAATTATATAATAAATAAAAAGAAAACAGATAGAATAGAAAAAGAATAGAGCAAGCTAGTGTTAGAGGACTTTTTGGATTTTGTTAATTGTATAATAAATAAAAAGAAAACAAATAAATAGATAGATAGAATACAAAAAGATTAGAAAAGCCAGTGTTCGTTTTTTAAGAAAACAAGCAGTTATTAAATTCAAGTCTAAAAGGGGCACGTTTTTATTATTATTGTATTGTTATTATTATTATATGATTTATTTATCTGTAAATTGTTTTTATTTGTTAGGGGTTTGAACTGATTACGCTGAATGCTTATTTTTTCCTTCTGGTAAATAAACAAGACATTCTAAATTCTAATGTAAAGCAAGTTTTATCTCGCTTCTCAACTTACCAACAACCCACGTGTGACCGTGTTGAAATACGCTGAACTGTCTGCCAATGTCCGAGTTCTCCCAAACAGTGTGTTCAGGAGTTCCCCCGGGACAGCACTGCTCCAGACTCAAGATATTCCCATCCACATCGAATATGACCTGCATCATGACTGAATAATAGCCTAGAGTGTTCATATACATGTGCTCCTCCCCGAGTGGAGGGCTCACTTTCACGTGCAGATACCCCAGCACTCCCACCACATGCGGGATGCAGCACAGGTTCTTAAAGGCGTGTGCGGTACCCATGCGGTCGTTATAACTGTTCGGGAATGTGATGAATTCAGGACTCGTGTCTGCTAAGAGTTTAGTAATGGTCTTCACCGCCTCGCCCACTGTTGTCTGGTCTATTCCCAGCCGGTCTGTGAGTTTACTGGACAGAGGCCCTTGTGCGTAGCAGGCGAGCGTGGCCAGAATGTTCGCTTCTGCGGAGATCAGGCTGTGGCCGGCCGCAAACACGTCTTTCTTTAAACGGGCCTGGATGAAATCGACGATGAACCGCAAACACTGTCGATTGAAATGTAAAGTCTGCGAAATAAAGCGATCATCCGATTCGTCCAGGACACTGTGTGTCTCGGAGGCCGTGATGGGCTCACTGACGCTGGATTGCTTGTCTTGTGTTGTGTTGCTGATGCTGGGCGACGGTGAGTTGCTACAGAGTCCGTTTGTGAATAAATCATCCTGGACCGCAAACCACAGCGCTCCAGCTAAAGACATTATGAGCAGCTGAAGGAAAATAATAACCTGTAAAAGTCTTCCTTTCGGTTTGTTTGTTTAAAAAATAGATGTATTCGTTTGACCGTCTGTTGCTCGGGTTTGCAGTGGCGGGAGATACAATATCAGAATCGTCATACAAGAATCTTCAGATAAGTTAGTCCATGAAAAATCCAGTATAACTGAGTGAAATAATGACCAAGCATTCCTTAACACGGCTCTTTTGGATTATGTCAATATGTACATCTGACCGCCAGTCAATGTACTTAAAAACCTACATTTTAACTGCAAAACACAAGAAATTACTTCGAAACATGCCCGAGTTCACAGTGGTTAAAAATCCGGGTCATGGGAAGATTCGTTTTTTTATTTCATAATAAAAGTCCCACTGGCAGTGACATGCTAATTAAATACAACAATAATGTATTTATATATTACACAGGATTTACTTATTACTATACGTTTATATTTGCATACACAGTAAACAGCATTATTTTTGTTTTATTATTAAAATTTAACGTATTATTAAAAAATGTGTTAAAATTGCGTTTATTTATTTATACAGTTTCTGTGTTTAAAGGGAAATATCACAAAACATGTGTCATATTTCACTTTTAAACCCATAGCAAATACAAGATAATATATTTTGTGTAATAAAACCTTTTTTTCTAATGGTAGATTTCAGATTTGGTTCAAATATTTGATTCAGCCAGGCAGATATATTTGTAAACAGAATGTTTCGCTAATTTGTAGCCCATATATTTTTGGTTAAGTTATATAGGAAAGAAGTGGAATTCTATTTGGATCCAATGCGAGGTCTGTTTAACGTTTGGAAAGATTTGGTGTCATTTCTTGGTAAGGTTTGACACTGAAATAGAGGGTGAGTGTTGCTATACACAAGTTTGTAATTTATTGGCGTTTTCTGGGTTACTTTTACTTTGGTATTCTGAACCAATAATTGTAATGCCGTTATTTGTCAACGTGAAACAGTGAAGTTTGACACAATCTGCCACTATTATCCAAGCAAAACAACAGATTAAAGGCACACTAATCATTTCCCCTAAAGTATGGCTTTAACTTTAGGGAGACTATCACTTAATAATGGCTTTAGGAGTTCAATTCATCACATGACTTTAAACTCAACGAAAAGACAAAGATGTTACAGCATTATTTCAAAAGAAGAAAGAAAAAGCGCTGACCCAGGTAAAGTGTTAGCCGAGGTTCCGGTTTTTGTCAGTAGAGGTCAGTGTAAACTTGAAAGAAAATAAGTTATTTTCTTTTCTTAAATATGCTTTGAAACAATCTATATTTTGTAAATTAATAAACAAAATTGACTTGACTTGTCCGGGTTCCAGACGCAGTAAGTTTAAAGTCTCCCTCTGTAGGAGGGGCTCTGATATTATAACCACTAAACTGGCCAATCAGCTGTGACTCTGTGAACTCTGTGTGTGTTGGACTTCAGAAACATTACAATGGGTGAATAGCCTTCTATCGTGGTTTGTTTTCGACAAAGATCCCGTTTTACATATAATGTCAGCGATTACATTGTGTGTATGGGCTTAGAAACTCCAGGTCATTTAGATTAGCAGACCAGAATCATTATGACCTTGCTCTGTTATAAGTATATTAGTAAGAGATCTAGGCTATAACATATTTATTAAATATTTAGCGAGTACAATTCTTAAAACTCAATTCAAGTGTGCATAATAATACAGAAAACAATGTGTGAATGTCACTGCATTATATAAATATCAAAGCAAATATGGTTTATTTTAAAGAAAATTTGCACAAGCACTTTTCAAGCAAAACATTTCACAAACAAAAGACAAAATCATAGATATTTGAAATAACTTAAATTCTATTTATTGTTTTATCTGATCGGTCTTAAATTCATGTAACTGTATGACACATGCTGCATATATGTACTTATTTGACATATTTTATTGTTTTAAAGTCTATCTATTGTATTGTACCTGCCAACAGATTATGTTGAATGTTCATGCATTCTGTGATTGTGGAAGGTGCAGGTGGGACAGTGATTTCTGAGAGGAGGGGTACGGTGATGGTTATTGGGATTAACCGCCCTGAAGCGCGTAATGCAGTAAATCAAGAGACTGCTCAGAGACTGACTGAGGAGCTGTCAGCCTTTGACCAGGACAGCAGCCTTAATGTGGCAGTGCTTTATGGAGTCGGTAAGTTCACTTACACACTACTATTGATGTGAACTTTGGTGTACTTTGATGGTTAGTGAAAAGAATAAATATGTTATCTGATAAAGCAAAAAAATAGTTTATACATGCACTTTTCCCTGATTCCCCATCCTCCCACCCACTGTTAAAATATTGACTAAGTGAGCAGCACACACGGTTACAAGAGTCCTGTGTTATGTCAAAGCCTGTGGCGACAATATTACCACACTGAAAACAATTATCCATAGGCCATCAAATTGCACACCCTCAATATAAATACAACCTGGTTCAACCTGGATCAACCATCTCTTCATTAAATCACATTTATCACGAGTCAAATGAGAGGTTTTGCTCTCTCTCACACTCTAAACCTGGAGCCCAGCCAGAGGACTGTCTGCAGGTGAACTGAACACATTAGATAACATTACATAGAGAGCAACATAAAGAATGTGTGATGACAGTAATTGCTTGAGCTTTGAAGAGGTGAATGAGTGCCAGAGGTAATGATGGCCACACAAGAACTCCCTTATTTCACCAGAACACAGTTTCAGGTCTGTGTTAATACAGTATCTACCATATCTTAGACATTTAAAGGGACATTAAAATGCAATTGAGCACATGCAATGTCACTTACTGGTCTAGATTGTACTAGTCCATTAGGAAACCATTACGAAAATTGTGTCCATGTTCACATTACAGCTAACTTATGAATAATTGCTGTTTTATTGCTTAGTTCATGCTGTGATATGTTAAAGTACACTGAATAACTGTTTTAACTGGTACCTTTTCTCTGAAATATACATTTTGATATAATAAAATAAAAGAACAATTAAGTGTATGTAAAAAAGAACACTTTAATGACTTTACACACTTACGTACACAAAAGTGCACTTTTTAATAAAGGAAAATTAAGAGTTCTACTTTAAAGTGAACTTTAAATAATTGTTGTCATTGCTGTGTTTTAAAGAAATACACTTATTTAGATTTTGACTAATTTACCCAAGCACATGTATAGTGTTACCACTTTATGTCTTTGTTGCAGTAAAATTGCACAAATAATAATGAAAAACATTTACTTACTATACGTTTAAATGCTGGTTTAGTATTAATTACTTGTGATTATGTATAATGTATTACTATAGTAAGTACATGTAACATATTTAACAATAAAACCTTAAAATAAATAGTAAATAATAATGAATTAAAACACATAACATTTTAATATATTACTTTCATTAGAAATTAAATCTACAGAAATGATTATATAATTATTATATATGCTGATTTCTGAAAGTTCAGATGTTTTGAAGAATGTATGCTGCTCCCCATTGTCTTCCATTTATCTTTTTTTCATACTGGTTAATGGGGACTAGCAACTGTTTGGTTATCCACATTCTTCAAATATCTTTAATGTTCAACTGAAGAAAGAAACTCATAAAGGTTTGGAACAACTTGAGGGTCAGTAAATTATGACATTATTTCCATTTTTGGGTGAACTATGATTTTAAGTCCTACTTAAGTGGGCCAAAACAAACAAACAAATAAAAACCTCTAAAGTTCAGCAGTTTGTAATTATTATTATTTTAAATTGGAACTAACATGTAATTAATTGTCCAAAAAAATACTTTAAGTTTGCACTTAAGTATATTATTTTAAAGAATGTTATATCTGTAATAAGTACTCTTTTTAAAAGTATGCTAAAGTGGACTTCTGTTTCACAAGGGTTGCCTTGTCAGTTAAATAATCAAGTTGTTTTTTTTCAGGAGGGAATTTCTGTGCTGGTTTTGATCTGAAGGAGTTGGCACAGAGCTCTGGTTCTCTCAAACTGGAGCAAGATGTCTGCGGTGGTCCGGGTCCCATGGTACGGAGTGGCCCTTCTTAGATGCAGTATTGCATAGTAATACTAGAGGAGTCATTTATTACATTACCTTTAAGTCTGCTATAATATTGTAACTAATAAATGTTTCTTGCACCAAAAAGTTTTCATTACCATTTTCCACCATTTCTATAACCCTTAATGTATTAACAGTCACATTAACAGCCATTTATTACAATTAAAATGTCTACCAAAATGTTCACAATACAAATGTCTACCAGGCTGGCCAAATGTTGCACACATTGCACATGTGCAAATAGCAGAGGGAAAGCTCCCTTGTCTCATCTCTATGCCATGAAAATATACTCGGGGGCGGGCGTCTATGAAAACATGAACACATGATTAGATGTTAGATTATGATTATGGTGCAGCAATGTTAAAAAATGAAGCATCTAACATTACAACTTGTATCTGCACAAAAGGATGCATATGCCAGTGAACTTTAAGTTACGCGCTATACTGAGAGAAGAGAGAGAGAGAGAGAGAGAAATGCGCGAGCGAGAGAGCTCCCACCGTAGTGCACTTTCAACAACACACTGAGACACGGACAAAGAGGATTTACCATAGATTTCACATCTTATAAAGTTCTCATTATAATGTTATGTTTATGAATATCCAGTGAACTTTACGCGCTATAGAGAGAGAGAGAGAGAGAGAGCACTCCTGCCGTGATGCGCTTTCAACAACGCACTGACTGAGACACGGACAAGGAGAGGATTTACTATAGATTTCACATTCTATAAAGTTCTCATTATAATGCTTATGTCATTAATGTTTATGGCAAATTTGTGCTTTTCATCTACAACATTAAGAGGTTCCTAAAATCGCCTTCGTGTTTCCGAAGCCATACGTAGTACGAAAACAATTTTAATTGAAGTATGCATACTGTTGAAATAATATGATGAAAAAAATATTTTTGGATTTTTTAAAAAGAAACTTCTAAAAGCAATATGACAAGTCTCAAATAACAGTCAATATTGAACATTGCATTTGAGCATGAAACTGGTAATATGCAGTGTAATCAGCATGTAAATAAATATTAATATCCCAACCCATCCTATATTAGATTAATCAGATATGTATGTAGCTAACCCAGACATCACTAAGTGACTTCAAAGCCAAGCTTCTCTCTCTTCTCACGTCTAAACTTTGAACACTTGCATGCAAAATAATCAGAGCTCAGGGTGTCGCCCAAAGTGCTGTTATAACCAATCATAATTTTTTCCCCCACGATCATTGTTTTCATGATGATCATCGAGTACTCGATCGCTGTTGCACATCCCTAGTATGTATACACCAAACTTTTGTGTTGCTGTGAACAGGCCTTCAGACTTAAACAAGTTTTTATTTGTTTTATTATTTTTTTGCTACTAATCCTTTAAAGACTTCACATGTGCCACATAAGCTACCAATAGTAGAGCAAACTGTGAAGCTCACATGGTCTTCATAATTGACATCTGACACTCATGTTTGCAGTCCTACAGCTTGGTTCACAAGGTAGAAGGACAATATTCTGATGTATGTTGTTGGTTGTAGGGTCCGTCTCGTATGAAGCTCTCGAAACCCTTGATTGCAGCAGTCAGTGGGTACGCTGTGGCTGGGGGTCTGGAGCTGGCCCTGCTGGCTGACCTGAGGGTGGTCGAGGAGAGCTCCATCATGGGCGTTTTCTGTCGCAGATTTGGTAGGTGTTGTTTTGATGTTTTGAACTTTGATGTTAATTTGTTTAAGGTTGAGGCAGGAGTGGCATTGGACAGCATTGCTTTGTTTGTTCATACTCTGGACCTGGGTTGGAGGAAGGAGTTTGTGGTTGGGAGATGTTTCTTCTAAAAAACGATCTTGAATAAAATCCTATAAGAAAATCCTGATATTAGAATAGAACAACTTGTTGTTTAGGTTGTTTTGAAACAACACCAATATCTATGGTCACACTTAAAATGGTAAAATGTAGTAATGTTTTGACAACAAAATGTTTTTAAATTAATGGAACTTGCAACACAACTGTTTTTATTATGTGGTCACTATTGCTTGTCTGTTTTTACAGATCGTTTAATATGTACTGGGTATTTATGTGACCTAAATCACAGCAGCATCCATCTATGAGGAATGTTGCTGTCAAACATACACAACTGTTAGCCAATCATAGCATTGGGCGTTTACTTCTGAGTCTACAATCGACCACGCCTAGTCAAACAGAGCGTTCTGATGAGGGGGGTTACAAACAGGACAGAAAATAGCTTATTACTTCTAAATTATGATGTTTTGTTTATGTAAAAATCTTGAAAACATTATAAATGGACCTCAGCGAACAGTACAAAATAAAATAATAAAGGCAGTTCATGACCACTTTAAAAGTATGAGCTATTGCCCGAAATATCCAGGTGGCTGTGCCTTCCCAAGAGACATATGGATGCTTACACACATACTTGTACACACGTCACACATAAGATTTGTCACGCATGAGAGAAACAAATGAAACGCTAGTTTTGCATCAAATTTAACTTGATTTTTGATAATCAAGATCAAGTTTTCCAGCTGGGTGAGCAATTCACAGACAGCTTTTCCTGTACAAGAAATTATCAACATGCCAAAAGACCAATGAGAACTTGGAGTCAAGTCAAGTCACCTTTATTTATATAGCGCTTTTAACAATACAAATTGTGTCAAAGCAACTGCACATTATCAACATAGGAAAATAGTGTATCACTGATGTAACAATGACAAGATTAAACGCCCATTTTTTAGTTAATGGCATTTCATTATTGAATTCAGTGATGTCATCGTCCAGCTCAGTTCAGTTTAAATAGTATTTGTGCAATCAAGTCCGTGATATCGCTGGAAATGAAGTGTCTAAGCAAGCCAGGCGACAATAAGCAAGCCAGAGGCAAAGAACAAAAACTCCATCAGGAACCAAAACTCCATCAGAACAGAAAAAACTTTGGGAGAAAAAACCTTGGGAGAAACCAGGCTCAGGGGGGCAGTTCCCCTCTGGCCAGACGAACCAGTAGTTTGTTCCAACTGCAGCAAAGCCAGATTTTATTTTAGGGCTCCAGGGCTCCAGTGGTCTTTTCCCGATGGCTGTCTAGGTGACGAGGTCCTCACTGGGGATCTGTCTCTGGGGCTCATCTAGGTGTCCTGGTCTCCGCTGACGTTCAGAGCTGTAAAGGTCATCTCTAGGTGCTGATCCACCATCTGATCTGGATACGGACTGGATCTGGTGACTGCAGTGATCATCTGGGCTGGATAAGGACCAGATCGGGTGGCTACGGTGACCTCGGAATAAGAAAGAAAACGACTAATATTAGCATAGATGTCAATCTTCTTACGATGTAACAAGTACATCGTGTTTTATGGGAAGTGTTCCCAGTTCCGGTTGACCTAATTAATGCAGCCTAACAATCCTCTAACGGATTCTAATATTAGAAGCGTATTAGTGTGTTATGTGATTGCCAGGTTAAATAGATGGGTCTTTAATCTAGATTTAAACTGACAGAGTGTGTCTGCCTCCCAAACAGTGTTAGGTAGATTGTTCCAGAGTTTGGGCGCTAAATAGAAAAAGGATCTGACATCGTATTTGCAAGTTCACACACCTCTTTAACATTATTTTTAGTGATCTCTGACTGGTGAAGTCGAACATCATTAGCACATGTGGATAACAATCTTACTGAATTTATGTTTAGCATTAGCCAGCACTTTTAAATTTGCCACGATTTCAGGCGCTCTGGCTCCCGGTAAACAATGGACTATGGTGGCTGGTGTCTCTGTTTTCACGTTCCGTACAATAGAATCGCCAATAACTAGAGCACTTTCATCAGGTTTCTCAGTGGGTGCGCCACTGAGTGGGGAGAACCTGTTTAATGTTTTAATCGGAACAGAAGAGCGGTGTTTTGACCCGCGACTAGGCCGCCTCACATTCACACAAATGCCCTGCTGCACGGGTTAATCCGGAACCGAGCAATGTACAGGTCTTCCTGAGCTAGTCGCATCCAGAGCCGTATCTACAGCCCTCACATTCTTACTATCCTCAACTGAGGATATGCTGTGGATACTGAGGATATAATGAGTAACTTATTGCACAGTGGCACTTGCACGATTCTATAAATGGTTGTATTATGAGCAGTGTTGGGAAGGTTACTTTGGAAATGTAATAGGTTACAGATTACAAGTTACCCTACTTAAAATGTAATAAGTAGTGTAACTTTTCAATTACTTTATAAAAGTAAAGTAACTGATTACATTTGATTACTTTTTGATTACTTTTCTAAATTTCTAATGTTTTCAACTGTCAATCATTTTTAAACATGTAAAGCAGGCAGGGTTAAACTTACAGTAGAGTTTAACACTGACTACTGTCAGACTTTCCAAATCCTTCATCACTTGAATTAAGATGATAATATTATAATTTTAAAGGAGACAGTGGATGCAAAATATCTTCATTTGCATATAAATATGTCTTTGCAGTGTGGACACAATCACCCTACAATGGTAAAAATGAACTCCTTTTTCAATCCCCCCAAAAGCCTAAACAGTCTCAATTATCAAGCCATTTTGATTTTGTAGTGAATAACCAGCACTCTCTCCACCCTCAATACCACGACTTAAGTGAGACCCTTGAGCAAGGCACCGAATCCCCCAACTGCTCCCCGGGGGCCGCAGCATGCAAGAAGGCTGCCCACTGCTCCATGTGCTCACGGGTGTGTGTGTGTTCACGGTGTGTGTTTGTGCACTTGGATGGGTTAAATGCAGAGCACCCAAATTCTGAGTATGGGTCACCATACTTGGCCACACATCACTTCACTTTCACTAAAATTAGTTTATTTCTGGCTGCGCAAATCATTTTACTCCAGACTGCTTTCTGAATGAGGGACAATTCAAGGCAAGTTTTGTTAAAAAGTTCAAACTAAAGGATGGATCAGCAACCATTGTTCATGATCCAGCTGCACCTCCAGAAGAAGTAAGTTTGACACTTTATATTTTTTTATGATTATCTGCAAATCGCCTTTGCTCTTCCACAGAAGAAAGGGGCGGGGTGAGCAGAGCTCATTAGCATGTAAAGAGATATGCACCGAAACGAGTCGCTGTGTTCTTTTACACGCCCACCGAGACCATTTCAAGATTACCCTAAAGAATCATACCCACTTGTGGAATATGGGCATCTGATGTCCTCTTTGAAGCACAGCCCCCTCAAAATCAGACTTACTTTAAAATCATTATGAGGTGAAATACAGATTTAAAATCATAACAAGAAATATTTTAATAGCTATGATACTGATTTTGAAATCAAATCTTTGCATAGCTATGACAGGAAACACTGGAATCTAATGATGCCTTAGAAAAACAGTTTATCTTAAAAAAAAAAACATATACATAAACCCATATAGGAAATTTCAGACTTATTGGATAAGCATGTTATAGACTTCTGAAACATTGGTATTTCATATTTTAGAGCAGTCACTGCAATTTATGAAATAAATAAATAAAATCTGTATGTGGGAGTGTGTGTGAAAAAATCAGATGTAACCCTCTTTGTAATCCTTAACATTTTCATAAGTAACTGTAATTTAATTACACATCTTTTCTTAGTAACTGTAACTAATTACAATTACTTTAATTTTGTAATTAAATTACGTAATTCCGTTACATGTAACTAGTTACTCCCCAACACTGATTATGAGTAATAAAATAAAATGTGTAAATTTCAATTAGGGCTGTGCAATTAATAGCATGCGATTATCATAGGCAATTTTGCGTTCGATTCATCTGCGATAATGAACGCGATATTGCCTAGCTCGTCAGTGAACTACGACTCTGTGTATTAACTGCCGCTCCATCTGAAAGCAGGTAATGGAGATTTAGTGCCAATCACGGAACCGGCTTTACTGACAAGATGTGCATTATAATCGTATGTGAATAATTGCACAGCCCTAATTTCAATCAAAACATAGTAAATGCAATCCTGCAATGCTAAACTATTGTGGACAGGCTTTGCAGTATATAGAAAGAGAACATAAATTTGATGCAGTTTCATTCTGCATGTACTAGTTTCTCTATGCTACAAATATGACCACAGTGTGTATAAATATGCCAGCAGTGCTATAATTTACTGCCAGAAACTGATTTTTCCAGCTGCTCGTTTAAAACGTAGAGCCATCATCATGACCCTCTCTTTCATTAAACCAAGCATCCGGGCATTGCCCGCATGTTCCTGTGAACCCGTTCCTCAGACTGTCTGCCTCTACTGTACTCAAGCCACCCAGGAAGACGTGACGCCTGCTGTCTTCAAGACTTTACCGGTGCTACAGTAATGATTAGTTGAATTTTTTTGTGGAATAAAAACATGTTGGTGCTTGCTAAGACAATTGTCTGCATTAGTATTGTTCTTATTTAAGAATTTGATCAAACCTATAACCCTTAAAAATGTGGCATGTAAACTTTACCTGCGCTACTTATGAGGAATGAATGATACCTCAAATCATGTGTTTTGGTGAGGTGAGGTATGCAATTACTTTTATTTTTAGATTTCTAATTCTCATGGATTAAAAAATGGGTGAAAATCCCATTTATTTACTTACAAGGAGAAACCTGAGCCGTATAGAGGAGAATGTATAGTATTGGGAGGTGGACTCTTTTGAATTTGACCATTAAATTACCACCTACAACAAGCTAGAAACTGCATATAGTAACATCCTAAAAAAAAAACTCAAAGCAGCTTAGTAACCAAATAGCAAGTCCCTGTAACTGTAACAGGCTTGGGGTGAGATGTGTAAGAAAATAGTTCCTGAACAAAAGAGCATTTTAATGACAAAAACTGAACTTGAGCTGCTTACACTTTATGTAATAGGCATGTTGGTGACACTTGGATTTCTTTTAAGTATCAAATCCAATGCTAGTACGAAATTGAATAAGATAAATTTAAGCACTATTTACAATTGACCCTTCGCAAAGCCCTGTCACTCTCATGCCACACATCATGTTCTTACGCAGTAAAAATACATTGCAGAGCAGTATACTGACAACAGCAGGCTAACAGATTCTAAGACAGAGCAGGCTAACAAAGTCTTAGCTTTCACATTTTGTAATTTTTGGAGAAATTCAAACATTAAAGGTACAATATGTAAGATTTTTGTAATAAAATATCCAAAACGACTTGTACAGTGTTATATATTTCATGTAGTTGTGTATTTATGTTATCCCAAAAAGTTCCCTAGGATTTGTAAATCCAGAGAAATTCCCATTTTAAATAATATCCCTGGTCATTGTCGCCGATCAATGACGTGATATCCGCATATATCCCCAGTTTCCGCTTGTATAAACTATGGCCACACACGAATACAAAGGTTGCTGTACAGTTAAACTAATTCCATTACGGCTGTCGCAAATAAAATTAAAATTAAATGAAAAGTGTTTACCACAGCATTAAATTGAGATCTGTTCAATGTTGCGCCATGATTTTTTTAATGCGTTTTAGTGTTGCGCATTACAACCAATCACACACGAGTTTGTTGAGTTTAGGAATGCAATGGCCAATCAGATGCATTCAGATTCGTTTTTTTTGTTCACTGCATGCACTCGCTGACTGAATTCAGCTCTCACTCGAATTCTCTCATCATAGACAACAAAGTACGAATGATGTAAAAGATTCATTCATAAAACCGTGTATAGACAGCCTTACTGGTTATAAGAGGAGTTTTTTTGAGAGTGCTTAAACTCACGCTAGACTTAAGTCAGTCATAATCAGTGTTGGGGAAAGTTACTTTTAAAAGTAATGCATTATAATTATGTAATAATTACGTTACTTAGTTACTTTTTATGGAAAGTAATGCATTACATTACTTTTGCCTTACTTTCGCGTTACTTTTTAAATATGAGCAGGGCTTGATTGTTTGTTTTTAATACAAGAAAATCTATTTATAGCAAATGTAAAAGCCCTTTCACACCAAAAAGTGTAATGAATAAACCTCAGGCTGAAGGAAAAGTAAATTCACGTCTGTACAGTAGAATGCAGGAGAAGAAGATTCAACACTCTTCAGCAATAAAAAAAAACAACTAAGCACAATTGTTAGTTTATCTAAAGTAATTTTTGCTTATTAGTATGGTTGAACTGGATCATAAAAGGTCAGCAGCAAACACATTGGTTAATAAAATGAGATTAGATATATTTGTGTTGTTTAACATATTTAATTATTGCAGGTTTGCATCATATTCTGAGTTTGCATTTCACCGTTTTTATTAATTTTGATGAATACGGAATCTGTTTTTTTGCGAGTGGGATGAATTAATACACATTCACATTTAGTCTAGATTAGAACTACAGTAAGATCAATAAATGGAAAAAAGTAACTGGCGTTACTTTTTTGAAAAAGTAACTCAGATATTTTCTAGTAAATTAAAAAGTAATGCGTTACTTTACTAGTTACTTGAAAAAAGTTATATTATTACGTAACTCGCGTTACTTGTAATGCGTTACCCCCAACACTGGTCATAATGTTCTTTCACAATGTAAGTTCTTTGCTCACATTCTCTGTTTAAAATACCTGTGGAAGGTAAGATAATAAAAAAAATAATCCATTACCTCATGCGTGAACATCCTCCTTCACAGCATCATCAAGCTTCGCCTTTGAAAATGCGAACTCTAGGGACGAAAACTTACATATTGTACATTTAATTACCTTTCGTGGCTCTTTAATGTGTCGTAAAAGATCACTGTAGCGCCACAGTTCAAGCAGCATGTGAATCAATCATCTTTTCATATTTACTTAAAGCACAAAATAAACATGAATGAACATCAGAAGGTATTTTATTTCAACCATGGAAAGGCATAAGTACGCACCAATTTTCAAGTTTAAGTCCACTGTATTTAATCTACTTTCCTGTCTGATGGTGGATTCGGCGTTATGATTGTCAGATCACCTGTCAATCACGCTCCCTGCGAAGGGTCAGTTAATGCTACATCTTCCATTTTTGCCTTTTCGCATACAAAAACAACAACAACAACAACAACAACAACAACACAAAAATGAAACCAGACAGTGGCTAATATAGTTTTCAATTGATTCATGAATAAGACCGGGAATATACCTCTCCACTTCACATTGTCTAATGAAATTTGAGCTTGTTTAAATGCTGGAATACACTACATGACTTTTAAAATCTGAACAGATTTTGAAAACACTAGGGATCATACACTTTATGACTTTGTAAATAATCACAAAGAAAAAGAGTCATCACACACTTAATGACTGAGTCGACTTAATGTTGTTCCAATCACAAAAAACTTCAAATAATTCAAAAGCATTTTATATTATTAACCATAATATTGTTGTTGATAATTGTTAAGAGAGGGGCACTTTTGGTTAATTTGGGGGAAATGGCAGGGGTTTGAGCCCCCAAAAGCACCCCCCGCTGCACATGCCAGCAGATCTGAGCAATGCCTTGTGTGGTAACTTTGATGTAAGTGGAATAATTGACCCATCGTCAGTTATACCTTTCATATTTCTGTTTAATAATTACTATAATTAATCTGAAAATAATCAACATGAACAGCACAAAGTCTGGCTTTTCAGCAAGTAACACACCTTATCATCATTAAACATTTAGAACAGTTTAGCAAATGCATAGAACATGCAACTGCCTAGAAACATTTTAAAAACCACTCAGAACAGTTAAGTAACCATGTAGCAACCACCCACAACACCCTAACAACCCCATAGCAACATGCTATAGTCACATTACACTTCTGATTGGAACATCTAACATGTAACCATTCCTACCAAAATGTTTTGTCAACAAATCTGATGTGTTGTTTTTGCCGCACATTGGTTCCTGTGGCCATTCTGCTATGATTGATTTTAAATGAGAACTATCATTTGGAGACTTTTTTCTCCCAGAACAAGGCTAAGCACTCTGGCACTACCCACTTATTTCCTCTGAATTTTCCTCACTCTCTTCTGTACTTACCCACAGTGCACAGCAGGCCCTTAAACACCATTCATCTCACATAACAGATGTCTTGGCCACCATCAGTGGAAAGGGTTTATTTTAACATCTTGCTTGTAGGTTTTATTTTACCTAATCTTGTTTTGGCAAGTGAATTTTAGGGCTGTATATGGGAGACCTAGATGGGAACAGCCTAGGGGAATCCCTCGTGGTGAGAGATGAAGAGACAGAAATGAGAAAGAGACGCGGATGGGGGAGGTAACCCTGGAAAAGGAAAATATGCTACCAAAATCTCTCTGATGTGGCCAAATACTTCCTGTTTTGTCTTCAGATACTACATTGAGCCACCAAACTGAAAGAAACAGCTCTGAAAAGAATGTGAACAAGCCATTTAAGTGATTGAGCTAGTGCAGTTACACAGTAAAACCCAAGGGAAATATTGTTTGACTGAGTAAAAAGTTACGTAGTCTTTAGCACATTGGCCTTTACTTTCTTAATACACCTTTCTGGTCTTATTGTGCACAATTAATCAGTGTGTTATACTAAAGAAAAAAGCCTTTATAAACTTTAAATTTGCAGTATTTATTAAAACTACTCTCCTTTTTAGCTGACGTCATCTATAGCTATTTGGGCTTTTCAAGAAGGTAATTTGACAAAGTTTTACCATTGGGATACATCAAAACATCCTGACCTGACCTTTAGCCTCAACATCCTAAGTCAAAAAGTGGGTTCCGACAGTGTCTGGACGGGAACTTCACATTCAGGTCTGATTCCATTCTGTTATAGAACGCCCACTTTTCATGACCCAGTCATTGTTTTCTCATCAAATATTCTGTTTTACTTGGACAGTTTGTTCCCTGCTCAAATGAAATGCAGCACATTTATCAGAGATCAGAAGATCTGTGAAATCTGAGTTTATCTTTTTTAAGAGGCCCTAACTGCACATGTTGTATCTAATCCAACAGCCCAGGTGGTCAAAGCCAGTTGTTCTGAATGCAGTTTCCATTCGTTCACCTCAGCCACCAGAGTGGCTGCCAACAACTGAAATGACTCGACCTTTCTCAGATTTTACAGACATTTTCTTTCAACCTTCAGATCCTTCCTTGGCATATAATGCTTGGACTCAGGGATGCAGATTTCATCAAATACATTGACAGATTTGAGTTGTCTTGAGAATGGAACGCTTCCCTTAATGTATTAATTTATTTTAAATTAACAGCTTAAACTGAAATGAACTTTTCAGGTGTAACTCTTAAGGATTTAGAATTATAATTCATAAGCAACAGGTTTTGTATTATGGTAATGTTGGTTCTGATTTCACAGACTTGTAGACCACATCTTATAGCTTCTCATTTAGCTATGTAATTGTAGTCATGTGTGCGTTTAAATGTTTTTTCCTGAGCTCTGGTGTGGTAGTGTGGTGTAACACTGCATTACCCCAACACCATTGTGTGTGCAAGCTTGCATTGTAGGCTTTGTTGGTACTTTGATGTTTTGTGGATACCAGTATCACCAGCATGAACACGTACAGGAAGACATAAAAGTTCAACCACAGGCTCAGGCTTACACAGACTGATCCATTCATTCATTCAGTAAAAACACCTGAGGTGAACTGAAATCACCCAGCTGCTAATGCAGGTCTAGTGACATGGAGTCATTCGGTGATTTCTGTAAAGCCATTGTACCACATCAATGTCTCCTGTGTGTGAAAGCAAGAGGATTTTGTGCAATATTTAAGGTCTGGGAATAAAGATGGTGGATTGATTTGAAGAGATGTATGGATTGATTTATCTAACTCGCTGTCACAGCATAGCTATATTTACGTGGAAACCTAATAATCTCTTTATAATCATATTGATGGCTCAGTCAGTCAGACAGATTCCAATTGGGAATCACCTACATCAGTCTGACTAAACTCAATCCATCCATCTGTGTACATAGAACATGCAGTTCTATGATGAGTGAATGGGATGCCTTTCCCAGAAACCACCCTTGAGAGATACATACACAGACATTCACACTCTCACTCATACCTACATTCACATCTCCTTCATGTTTTTGGATTGTAATAGCACTAATCGATAGTCACCATGCCACAATCGATTGAGCTCAGTCTGAATTAAAATTTGATCTGACTGAAACAGATTATAGTCTTAAATAATCTGTTTAATGGGGAAATTTTAGCAATGTAAACCCTTGAATCAGACTTTTTCAATCGGATTTAAAAATACAGGTGCCATGATAGCTTAAATGCTTAGCTTTAGGGTTCATATAACAGAACTTAGAGAATCAAACATTTGATTGGATTCATTTGGATTGAAAAAAAGGAGTGCATGTATACATAACTACCAAATTCAGCAAAAATGTATATCTGGAGCAGTACACTCAGAGGTACATGTTTGTACCTTATATACCCCTAAAGGCAGCGTATATACTCCTCAAGGTATAATATGCACACTGAGTTTAGAAAAGGTACAAAAGTACCTTTTGAGGGTTTGGCCACACTCAATCCTAAATGCATATTTTCTTGTATGTCAAAAAAATCCCTTGGTTTCTTTCAGATGGTCAGTTGGTCCAACCTAGATTTTACGGCTCTGATGATTTAATTAATATTAGCATGAATTCATTCCTTGCATTTATGGTTTCTACACTGCCTATGCTTTTAAGACTTTATAGGTCCATCTTCTGAAACAGATGCACCTCATCACATCTGGTGTGTCAGCTGCATGCTTGCAGATGTGTAATAGAGATGGAGGACTGACTTTCTGAATGACAGACTTGAGTAATGGGCTAAAAGAGCAGAGGAAATATGGAAGGATGTGCTTACTAAAAGAACTCCCTCCCACCTCAGCTCAGGCTGCCAGATGTGTAGCTTGTTGAACTGAGATGACAGATGATTGGTAGCAGATGTATCCACTCATTATCTCTCACCCTCTCAAGTCACTATGAATAGAGTAGCATTATTTCCATAACCCGCTACAGGAGACAATATAATTTATAGAACGTGGTAATAATGAAGCTAGTTTGAATTGGCAGAGAGATAGAGAGAGCTCTAAGTGCAGAGGGATTTCTGGTGATTAGATTTGTATTCAGGACCCTGTGTGTGTGTGTGTGTGTGTGTGTGTGTGTGTGTGTGTGTGTGTGTGTGTGTGTGTGTGTGTGTGTGTGTGTGTGTGTGTGTGTGTGTGTGTGTGTGTGTGTGTGTGTGTGTGTGTGTGTGTGTGTGTGTGTGTGTGTGTGTGTGTGTGTGTGTGTGTGTGTGTGTGTGTGTAATACAATGGTCTATGTAAATAATATTAATAATACAAATGTTATTCAGTATATTCTGACTGATAAGTATTTGCACATATTGATCAATTTTAATTAATACCTAGATATCACATTTTTCCTGTAATCCATAAAAATAAAGTAACTCAAAAATCAAGCACTGTGACAAATTTACAAGTCAGTGACAAATTGTACTTTGAAATGGCATGGGTATTCTAACTTTCATGGCATCATAAATGTCTTTATTGTTATTTTTATCAATTTAATGCATCATTGACTAACAAAGTATATTTCATGGCATCTATATAATGTCTTTATTTGTCAATCTAGATGCTCATTTGACTCAAGGCTATCTTGCTAAGAAGAAAATCTGACCTCAAACTTTAGGACGCTAGTATAAATCTGTGCACATAATTCACCTCCTACCAGTTAATGCTCAGCTCCTCTGTGTCTATAAGCCTCTTTCTGCTTGTCTCACACAGGTGTGCCATTGATTGATGGTGGTACGGTGAGATTGCCACAGCTGATTGGTCTGTCGCGAGCTCTAGATCTCATCCTCACAGGCCGACCGGTAAAGGCACAAGAGGCTTTAACATTTGGACTGGCAAACAGAGTGGTGCCTAATGGCCAAGGTACACATACACTACACCTTAAAACTTGCTTTAGCATGATAAGGCAATTGAACATCATAAACCAACTACATTTTACCTATGTTGAAGTAATATCATTAATAGTTACTTAGAAAAATATGCTTGATGGTGTTCTGGCTTGTCACATGACTAATCGTAATGTGGAAAGTTTGAATATGCGAAAGCACAAAGAAAATTTGAGAAGTTATGTGTATTTTCTCATTTTATTTTATAATTTAATACATAATTTTCTCATTTTTAGAAAGGCCTTGGAATATCAATTATTGTTGTATGGATTAATGTTTTTTGAGTGATCTTGTGGTATTCTGCCATACTATATATGACACTAGACCACAAAACCAGTCATAAGGGTCAATTTTTCGCAATTGAGATTTATACATCAGCTGAAAGCAGAATAAATAAGCTTTCCATTGATGAATGGTTTGTTATGATAGGATAATATTTGGCCGATATACAACTGAAAATATAGAAACAATCTAAATATTGAGAAAATCGCCTTTAAAGTTGTCCTAATGATGTTCTTAGCAATGCGTATTACTAATCAAAAAAGAGGTTGTGCTATATTTACAGTAGGAAATTCACAAAATATCTTCATGGAACATGATCTTTACTTAATGTCCTAATGATTTTTGGCATAAAATAAAAATCTATAATTTAGACCCGATGTGTTTTTTTGGCTATTGCTACAAATATACCCCAGCGACTTAAGACTGGTTTTGTGCTCTGGGGTCACATATGATTTCACTATAAGAAAAAGAGCAGCATTAACATTCTGGAGTATATCTTTACAAAATACTATCCAAAAGGAAGTCATACAGTTTTGGAACAATGTGATTCCCTCTAACTATTTCTACCTTTTCTACAGCATGTCAGTGCATCTTTCGATACTGTACTGTATATGCGCTGTTATCTGACCAGTATATGAGCGTTTGCATCTTTCATTCATCCACAGTGGAGTTCCCTTGAGAATGTTAGCAGATTAAACTAATGTAATGTGGCAGCAGTTCACACAGTCACAGCGAGTTTAGATGAGATGAGCTCAAAGCTGTTTAGAGATACTGTTAAAGTAAGCACTTCAGTTCCTAAGTGAAGTCACTCGAGTGGACTTTCCATAGGAGATCTGGACAGAGAACAGAGCTTTCATGTTATCAGAAGGAAATGAGTGATGATATGGAAGTCACTTGAGTCACATATTATGGTCAACTAAAAAAACTGATTTCGGAGTGTCACATCTGCCCAATCTTTTTTGCTGAACTTTTGCCTTCTTCTGTCAGAGGTCTGTCATACTTAACTAGGAATGGCCCCATTTTGGCATCTTCACATCTAACTGTCAGTCTGTGTTTGTTTGTTCTAGCACTTCAAGTGGCTCTTGAACTTGCCGAACAGGTCAGCGCATTTCCACAGCTCTGTCTCCGTGCTGACCGTAACTCCGCCTACAACGCAGTCTTTGACTCCTCCTCCTTCACCCAGGCCATGCAGTATGAGTTTGACCACGGCCTGCCAGTCGTTGTAGCTGAAGCAGTCACTGGAGCAACAAAATTCAGCTTAGGTGCTGGGAGAGGCGGGACGTTCTCTAAGAGTAAACTATAAACAGATGAACGGATGCAAGATGTGCAATGCGTGTAACTAAATAATGCTAATTTTACTGTTAATTTTATAGTGTATAGGTTAGAGTCTATGGAATGTTTTGTATCCAGTCCTGATCTGGGTTAAGATAACACTTGCATATAGGAATACACTATAGGAATACACACAATAATAAGAATTTGTTGTCAGTATTCTGTAATTGTTATTAAACCAGTATGCTGTGACAGCTGAAATTTTAAAACTTGATCATTTTAAAACTTGCATGTGAACCTCAGATCCTCTGAAGTTTTTTTTACTTCAAATATATCAAACATATATAAAAATATTATACTGAATAAAATTGTTCAGGGGATTTGTCTTGCATGTTTTTGTCCTTGTAAGTACAGTAAATGAGTGGTTATTTTGCCGATGCTGTTATGTACACTTTCACTGATCAGCCACAACATTAAAACCACTTGCCCAATATTGTGTAGGTTCCCCTCGTTCTGCCTAAACAGCTCTGATGCATCAAGGTATGGACTCAACAAGACCTCTGAACGTGTCCTGTAGTATCTGGCAGCAAGATAGCAGGTAGCAGCATATCCTATAAGTCTTGCACCTTGCAAGGTGAGCCTCCATGGATCGGATTTGTTCATCCAGTACATCTCATAGATGCACAATTGGATTGAGATCTTGGGAATTTGGAATCCACGTTAACACCTTGAACAGCTGCAGGTGCATTGTCCTGCTGAAAGAGGCCACTGCTATCAGGGAACACCAGTGCCATGAAGAGGTGTATGTGGTCTGCAACAATTTTTAGTCATGTGGTACGTGTCAAAGTGACATCCACATGAATGCCAGGGTCCAAGGTTTCCCAGCAGAACATTGCCCAGAGCATTACACTGCTTTCGCTGATGTTACTTCTTCCCACACTGCATCCTCTTGCCATTTCCAGTAACACACATGCTCCTGGTCATTCATCTGGTCTGAAACATGATTCATCAGACCACGCAACTTTCTTCCATTGCTCCATGGCCCAGTTCTGTCGCTTTCTTGCCCATTTTAGGTACTTTCGGAAGTGGACGGGGATCATCATCGGCACTCTTATCAGTCTGTGGCTATGCAGTCCCATGCGCAGTAAATTGTGATGCACATTTGGTCACTCATGATCCTTGGTCACTCATGAACCTGACACTGGTTCACCAGTTGTCCTTCCTTGCACTACTTTTGATAGGTACTAATAACCACTGCATACCAGGAACACCCCAAAAGCCAGTTTGATAATGCCAGTTGTCTAGATATCATTATTTGGCCAAAGTCACTCAGATAATTTTGCTTGCCCATTTTTCCTGCCTCCGACTCCTTAAATTCAAGGACTGACTGTTCACTTGCTGCCTAATATACTGTAACATAAATTAAATCACCCTGTAGTAGATCTATACAGTAGGGATGGTAAGATTCACAAATTTGCATCGGTGCATCGGCATAGAAGTTACGAGAGTTAATAAAGTGTGCATCGGATACAAGTTGGCATTTATCTCGCGATGCGTTGTTTCTAACATATTTGCATCGGTAAAATATTTATTTATATATAATTATTAGTAGATGCACTATACTTTTATTATTTAGAAAGTGATCAATAATTTGTGACCAATATTTTATATGTAGATTGATTTATCCTCTCTAAACTGTTTCTCAAGCACGTTCAATCCCCACTGCTGCTACGTGAATAGGACGTAGGCTATCACAACGAGGCACATAGATTAAACGGCTGTCTGTTAACTATCTGTACCATATTGAATTGCATCGGTTCGGCGAAAAAAAAATATGCCGTGCATCGAGATAATGTTTCAGATTTTTCTGTATACCGGAGTCGAACTAAGTCCATGGCTCACAATCGGGCGTATATATTTTACATATTATTATTTTGTATGTTTTAATTGGAAATATAGTATATGTTTGGTTATAGCCTTACATCAATTGTAAAGACTTACCTAACTCAGTACTCAATCCACTGTCTCATGTGAACTTGTGCTTCGAACCTGAATCACGTTCAATCCTTCAAGCTTCCCCACTACGTGACCTCCTGGGGTTGCTATAACGATAGTGTCATGTCTGTGGAAACATCTAATGCGCCTATAACAAAGACTTACTTTTAGCCATTATTTGGGTGTTCTGAATATCAGCCCAAATGAATATAACCATATTAATCTATTTAATATATATATATATATATATATATATATGTTTTCTACTGCATTGTATTGCATTGAATCGCATTGTGTTGACTCGAATCGAAATCGGATCACACTGCATCATAATAGGGGTGAATCGTATCGCATCACACTGGTAGCTGCTTCATATGCATGGTTAATGTATCATATCGTTGGCTATGCATTGAGATGTGTACCGCATCGGGCTCAGTTGGAGATGCACATCCCTACTATACAGGTGGAGCTGGGGAAGTTGGGGAGGGTTTCTGAAATGTGCTGCAACTGCTACAGCAAGCACTAGCCATGTATTTGAATGTAAAGCAGCAGCACATTGGCTGCTAATGTGAAAAGAAACCAATTGGCTGCGCCATGTAATGAAGTGATTATATAAGACTGAGTTTGAAACTATGGTCTGCACCATCTAGAGTTTCACGACTGAACTTTGGATTTATATTTACAGTGCTCAAACCTGTAAACTTGATTACCAACTCTCAAAACTTTGTTCTTTGATAAAACTATACAGAAAAACCTTTATATTTGCAGGAATAGATCGGTCAAGCAAACATTTAAAAGAACATGCATTGTATTCATATCCTTCTAAGGTATATATAAAAAAGAATGGATATGTGTGAGTGCATGTGTGTCTTTAAAGTGAGTCTTTATCTAGACAGTATGATGACAGGAAAGTTAGTATGTTAACTGACCCCACACAGACTCACACACAGGTCATTCATCATGCTACTGACAGCCAACTAGCAACTGACCCTCGAAGAATGGATGAGTTCAAACATGAATTCTGCACTTTTGCATTCCTTAATAATGGTCTTTACTCTCATTCTTTCTGTGATTGGACCCCTGAAATGATCGTGCCATTTTTTTTATCATTTACAAGTCAACCTGTTACAGCCATGTATTTTAAAGCTACCATGAAAACAAACAGCTACATTAGCATCTTGCTTTTGCAGATGGTCCAGTGGAATGTCATAATTAGGGAAATGGCATGCTGTACAAACATTTTGTCTTATGGCTTTGTGTAAAGTGTGTGTTTAACACTTTCAGCTATCAATTTAAATACATTTGCAGAGGAAGGCTTAGCTTTTATCTCGCTTAACCCACTTACCTTGTTGCCCTCTGTTTCCTTTCACTGCTTAAGATTATTTCTGTCTTCAAGGACTAGTTGACTCAAAAATAAAAATTCTGTTGTTTTTTACCCTCAAGTTCAACCAAACCTCCATGGTATTTTAAACTGCTTTTCCACAAAAGGGCAGTTCATAGCGATCCAAACTGTAAAGGAACAATACAGGTTAATTTGAAATGTTAAAAGTTAAAACAACGACATTTGTGGCATTATGTTGATTGTCAAAAAATATTTGTTCTTGTCAGTTTTACACTCATTCTAGGTTTTACATTTATTATGTGGCAAGAAAGTTTTAAAAGTGTATATATTTTTTTTTCACACAACACTAACAAGCATGTTGTTTATGTCTTATTAAAACAGTAAGTATTTTAAAGGTTTTCTGATTGGCTCCATTCAACTTACCTGTAAGTACCTTACCATTAACCTAAATTATTTTTAATCCAACAATTGTATTCAATTATTTTTCAACATTTTAATTTGTTTATATAGTATTCATATCTGTCAAAAATTACTATCACTATTCTTATGTAAAATAAATCACTATTCTTTTGGCACAGTTAGTTCCCATAACAAGGGGAATACCAGGGACATGTTTTGGTCCCCATGAGGGCAACAGCTTATAAATCATTCAGAATGATTGAACCCAGTTTTTTTTTTTTGAAAATCCAAAAATGCAGAACGTTTTGTGTAAGGGTAAAGTAAGGGAATAGAAAAAGCAGTTTGGAATTTATTATAAAAAATTTTTTTTTTACAGTATAAAAATCATTATGTCTATGGAATGTCCCCATAAAGCATGGAAACCAGTCTCTCTCTCTCTCTCTCTCTCTCTCTCTCTCTCTCTCTCTCTCTCTCTCTCTCTCTCCCTCTCTGTGTGTGTCTGTGTGTGTGTGGGTGTGTGTGTGTGTGTGTGTGTGTGTGTGCGTGCGTGTGTGTGTGATGTGTGTGTGTGTGTGTGTGTGTGTGTGTGTGTGTGTGTGTGTGTGTGTGTGTGTGTGTGTGTGTGTGTGTGTGTGTGTGTGTGTGTGTGTGTGTGTGTGTGTGTGTGAGTGATGGGCTATCAGTGATTGGACTGATGAAGGGAAGGGAAGGGGGTGAGTGGCATTGATTTGTGTTGCTTTGATGAATGCTTTTCTGCCCCGCTAGATAAGATTAGCCACTTAGAGAGATAACAACTCACAGCCATTTTATCAATCTGAATCTCACCAGACACAACATAGTGTGTGAATTTGTGTGTGTGTTTTCTGAAATCAGTCGCCATAACATAAACATCTAAGTTATCTCTCTTATTATAGTAAGTTCAGTGAGTGTCTCATCTTTAAAGCATTGCACCTGACCCTGACCGCAAGCATCAGTTTTATGTCTATCTGTCTGATGTCTGTAATCTCAAACATCAGAGAATCTCCTTTAAAAATACCTAAGATAGGTGATCAAGATTTTACACAAGATAAAACAATAATCAAGTTCAGTATACAGGTTCTAGTGACCTGTCAAACATGCATACCCCCCACCCCCACATAGTGGTATCATGGTACATTTTTTTAATCATAATGAGTTTTTTTACTGATTTACTTTTTTACTGATTTTACTGATTAATGATTTTACCCACTTTACGGTATGCCATGCACTGTGTTAACTTTAACACAGTTCAACTGGACTACACGCACACACTGCACAAATACAAAAAATCTGGTGGTTCTAATGCACATCCATGACACATAGCTTATGTATAATCTGTTGCACCTTCGCATATTACATTGTGTATATATGTGTACATAATGTAGAATGTGTACATAGGGTGTATAATGTGTATTGATAACTGTAAGTATGTCTAATAGTAGCCTACACTGTGTGTACTGAGTATATGTATGTGTATTCTGCACATTGTCTTCTGTATAAGTCTGTAAGTATGTACTGTCTATATGTAAATTGTTTTTGCACTGTCTGGAGCACGCTCTCAAGAACACAATTAGGAATAAATTGTGAAAAAAACA
Source organism: Ptychobarbus kaznakovi (assembly GCA_027422405.1). NCBI lineage: Eukaryota > Metazoa > Chordata > Actinopteri > Cypriniformes > Cyprinidae > Ptychobarbus > Ptychobarbus kaznakovi. The sequence continues at coordinate 20,301,378 of CM049814.1, forward strand.
CAGTTAGGAACATGAATGAATGAATGAATGGTAGCTAACACCATTGAACTGTACTGTTTGGTCCTGCTTGTTTTCCTCAGCCTCTTGCGGTTATTTTCTGTGTCGTTAGGGGTCATGCTTTGGCCATAAAATGCCTCGATTACATAGCCTAGCGCAAGTTCATTTTTATTTTGTGATGACATTTATAGAAAGAAGTAACTTTAATCTCTCGGATAATTACCTACAAGCCTTTATGGTATCCTTTCACGAGCGAATATGAGTTTACTGGCCAGCATACCATTGCGTACGCGTCTTCGTTCGAAGCCTAAAGCATCTAGAACGCTTTTGTAAGCCTATAATAAACTAACAATATTCTACTCAGTGTGTACATACGGACAGTTAAGTAGCCTACACATAGTAGCCTACGCGTGCTGCTGTAACTTACACATCCGCGAGGCGTACTTGGCCAATTGGTTTGCGTCTTATCTAGGCAATTTTAAAAAGGCATTAAACTAACTATTTTAACACTTTTTCGATTACGCGACAAAACTAGAACGCTTTTGTTTTAATAAACGAATATGAAACGATGACTGAAGCTGCCTATATGGCATTGTCATCGACGCGCTCTTAAAAGTTGACTGCGCCCGCGTCGCTCGTAGGCAAACTGTAGACACCTGACACCTGAAATTGTCATCTTCATTGACAAAGAAGACACGTAGACGTGTAGCCCACGTAAAGACGAGTTTGAGGATGTTAAAACTGTCGTCTAAAGCTCCACCTCTGGACGCGCGCACTGGGGCGGTCTCGAGACGCGTCTACCTGCTTCAGCTCCGTTATTTAAAAGCCTCTGAGACAGACGCGCTGTCCACTCTGTAGGGATCAGTCTGAGGTCATATCAAAGAACTGAACGGAGAAGATATATAGCTCGTAAGGAAATTATTTCTTGTAAAAGTGACGGAGAACTTCTTCTTTATTCATCGTTGTGAATTATTCACCAGACTTAGGTAACAGTGACTTCACTTTGATGGGACACACAGAAGTTTCCAGCTGTCTTCTGTCCGGAACGAAGCATCGCGCCGAAGAACTGATGGAGTGAATTGAAAAACAACCTGGACGACAGCTGCATTTGTTTTTCACAGGATAATACTGTTTTATATAGTTTATAGTTACAACTCAGGGGCTTTACAGCCTGATGCCTATAGAATTACAAATTCAATAACTTTATATTCCTTTAGAAAACCATCTATGCACTAGTGCTGCAAAGAACCCAGAAACCAGCACAGACCTGAAGACCCCATAATGTAATCATGAACCATGCAAGTAAAATGGTCATTCACAAGAAAAGGGTTCTTTGCTGAACCTAAGAACCACTGAAGAACCTAGCTGTAAGATCATATGGCTTGAAGCAGAAGAAAAGAGGGGAAAACATAGGCTTCCAAGTGATTTTATATTTAGAAGTGAATACACCCTCATCATCCTCCCAGACTGGATGTAAAGATGACAAGCGTCTGGTTTGCTCTGCTGGGCTTCTTGTGGATCTTTTATTTGGCAGGTAGCAGTTCTGTACTGGACGGATCTGAGCTTCAGCCCAACTTCATGCATCGGAGGTTGCGGACTCAGGAGAAGAGAGAGATGCAGAAAGAGATTCTGTCCATACTGGGACTGAACCACAGACCCAGACCGCATCTGAACAGCGGCAAATATAATTCAGCACCCCTCTTCATGCTGGATCTGTACAACAGTATGTCCACTAAAGAGAAGAGCGACGTGGATCAGTACAGATCACTGTTCACCACCACACGACCCGCTTTAGCTTCACTTCATGACACAGAGTTCCTGCATGACGCGGACATGGTCATGAGTTTTGTCAATTTAGGTAAGATCGACTTTTACATTTCTTTTTCACTCTTGTATCCGTTTTGATAAACACGATGCCATCTCAGTATCCATACGGGTCTTTCATATAACACTATAATAATCGATCAAGGATTTAAATAATGTTTTAATCATTGATTTGTAAGCTATGTTGAGCAACTCGGTGTCATGTAGGCCAACTATTTAATTAAAAATAAAATATTTAACAAAAACTTACTGTAAATTATTTTAGATATTGTATAGGCTATTGTTTAATAAATGCGAATATAGTATTCAGGCACTTCTATGTCCATAGTTAATGTGATGATCTACACCTGTGTTTGCTCTGTTAAGATATCTAACACCTGTGTGAACTTGAGGAGAACTGACTTCCACAAAAAAAATCGTTTTCTAAAAGCCATTCAAAATGGCTCAGAAAACTGTACTTTGTAGTCTAGTGTGATGACATTCAGACATGTGTGTGACTTTAGTGAACAAATACTCTTTTTTTGCAGGATATTTGCTTTGACTATCATTTTAGAGCTGAACAAACATACTTTTTGAGGTTCTCTTTAAAAAAAATAGTTTATGGTACTTATATATTTTGTTATCTAATGCAACGACATTCACACATGTTTAAGTGTGAAGTTTTTGTGTCCTTCGCGTTTGTAAAATGTTTGCATGCAAATACATTAATATGTCTTATAATTAATCTTATTCCTATAAAAAATATGTTCCAAAATGTTTATTATTAATTTTATACTGCTTGGTGTGATAATGTTTGATTTGTTTAGATTTTTTCTGTGGCAAATGTTTACTGTAGCTTGTAGGACTGAGGCATTTAAGAAAAACGTTCTCTGGAGTGCACATTGTCAAGGACTGTCAGGTCTCTTTGAGCTCACTAAGAAAAAATATAAATTATATTTTGCACATTTATCATGGTAATTACTAGTTCGTACATTCATCTGTACCATGCAGATGAATGATGGTGCTGCTTATTAAATTTTTTTTGCAAGGTTTTGTTGGATATCACCCTTCAACACTTTTTTTAACTGACATCTATCAAGCTCACAGTGACCCTGAGCACAGTGTCAAACCACGGGTCTGTTTATGCTCAGGGATTCAGTGTGGTTTGCTTCAGTAAACACAGACCTCATTAATGGAGGGAGTATTCGTGTCCAAGATTCACTTGTTTATGTGAACTTCCCTCTACAGGGGCCAGGAGTTGCTGAATTAAGTTAATTATAACAATACAAACTCTTCTGGCTCTGTTCACTGCAGCTATGGGCCAATTGTTGGGTCAGTTGCCAGAGATGCTTTTGTGTGAGTTGCGACATTCTAGTTGTTTGCTGGGTTTATTTCAAAGATCATTTGTCTCTGTCTGTCTATTTTATAAGACAATAAATGTGGTCTTTCTTGATCTGGTAGTGGTTTTCTGCAATCAGTTGATGGACACATGGCTTCGGGCTTGATGGATAAATGTCTTCGGGCTCTGCTTGGAAGTAAGCTGAATTTCATATCAACTGACCGGGAGTTTGTTACCTGAGACAGGCTTGAAGTGGCTTTTACATTAGCATTGTGTGTCAGTGACTCATTTCAGTCAAAGTTATTGGACATCTGAGGATAGGACAGATCATATTTTAAAATGGCTTTGTTCTAGACTCTTGTAAGGAAAGTCATATAACTTGTTTTATATGATTCAAGTGGTGATCCTTCATGGTCATTTACTGCAGTCATCCGTCTAGAACACCTATGACTAAGCTCCAAATGTAGGAGAAAAAGGAAGCATATTGGCATACAGAAACTGACCAGTGTTGTATCACATCCAGAAATAGCCAGGCTTCTTCTCACAGACATTGGGATAGTCAGTGTGTCCTATGTGACTCACCTTATGACTGTAGGAACAGAAGTACCAATTTCCTTTTTATGGTGTGGCTTCATAATTAGTCATGATTTCCGCCCTAAAGAGAAACAACACTGATTGACCCCACCATTACGATTACCTAAATATTTAACAAAAACTTTGCCATTTTAATGTCATTGTGGAGCTCAATGTTTGGCAGAATGTTTATACTTCTTTTTTTCATACTGTGAAAGAATTAAAAAAAAGTAGATAGAAAGCATCATACGTATTTGACTCATGTACTATTGTCATTCACTTAAAAGCTTCTCCTCTAATGTAGCTCTCAGATTTCAGTTAAAGCACTACAACTTGAATTATTGGAATATTTGCAAATATGAGATTTGAGAACTGGGAAGATTATCGGAGTTACATTTCTGTCTGTTTCCGATACAAACCTGCCATATGGCTCTAGAACAGTTGAAATATATACATATATAAATTATAATACTTGCACATAAGCCATGCAGACTTTCATGATATATGATGCTTTTTGCCTTTTTAGAAGCTTTGGCAATAAGGTTCATCAATTAGTACTTAGTATGGAAATACTATTATGTACACTATTATATAATAACAAAATTGTGATTTCACATTTATAATGATGAAGTTGCAATTTAGTGAATTTAAAATATGTTAATATTAAATGTAACGCCAAATAACATTAGATAAACTACAATAACATCAAAATAAGTGTACTTTAATTTCTGATTGTTTAATTTTTTTATGGTCCCCTTGTCTACAGAAAAACAAAATAATATCCTAATTGACAATGTCACGTCATACAAATGGAAGCATGCTACTTGCAGATGTTCACTTGAGCCGAACTCTGAGTTTGACGGATTGACTTTGAGTGATCTTTGTGACAGATTCAGGAACATTCTTGATGTTCCTAACTCTCCCAGTTCTTCCTGACCAGTCTTGCTCTGTTTATAGAAGGGTAGAGGATGCCCTAAGCTTTTCTTGGCACAGAGAATTTTGAGGAAACTCCCATCTCTTGTTTGCATTGGTAATATAGTGTATTTGTCTTTTTTTTCTGGATAAGGGGGATCTTCCAGTAATCCAGGGAAAATCCATTGGGAAGAAAGCATTCCAGTTTTCTCTCCTTTGGTCCATCATTGCCTTTTTCCACCTGGATCTTTTGTGCTCACACACATTTCCTCCTGTAACTGTGTAATACAAACATACGCATTCCAAACTCATTCTTTTCCACAGCTCACGTCTTACCTAGAGACCAGCTGTCATTTCCCCACTTAGCAAAGTCAACAGCCACCCAAGAGAGCACAGGTAAGCTTCGCTTTAGGCCTGTAAAATAGCAAAAGTGACCCACACACAGAGTTTTAGGGGGTTTCTCAGGAGCTTAACAAGGTCTAGACAATCCTAGCTTCTTATAGCTATATGAATACTGTATTTCACAATGCACTTTCATTTCGTTCTTCCGCTCTTAATAATGTATTTCAGTGTGCTGAGCTTCAAATCTGGGCTGAGCTGTTTGTTTTGCACCACAATATGTTCCTAAACCCACATTTTATCACATAATTAGTTGACCGCAATCAATCAATGAATTGTTTGATGTTGGCTGGTTATGCACAACATGGATGACCTCTTCTGAAAGACCACCCATGGATCACAGACACAGGAGGGTTGTATCACTTTTAGTCTGCATGCGGGCGTTAACATGGAAATTAAGGAAGGAATTTGAGTTATGCTTTAGCTTCGTAAAGAAGGAAAAGGATTTTCTCAAGGGTGACTCAGCATACTGATAAGAACTGTTGAAAACACACAGTAAATGAGACTAATGGCCAGGCACACATGAAATATTCAGACATTTTTGCACTTCATTTTGTGGAAAATTCGGCAGAATTCTGGATTGATATCATGTGGTAAAATTAGTAAAAATGGAACTGCAGTGCTGAACTTTTGATAGCACATTTACAATTAGTCATTTAGCAGTGGCTTTCATCCAAAGTGACTCAAAAATGATAGCTGAGAGCATTATCAGATTATCCAAGTAATCATGAAATTGACACTGAGCTATTACATTCTCAGTGCAAGTACCTGGTCTTCATGTGCACAATGCATCTTATTCCAACCATCAGAATGTAATAATTTGCTCCACCTTTGTAAACATTCTTTCTATGATCTATAGACCACCACCATCCAATCACTTCTCAATAGATCCAATCCCTTTGTTTTTTTTGTTAAAAACCTTAAATTAAGCCCCAAAAAAGTAAATGCATACAAAATGATCATAAATCATGCATAAAAAATATTTTGTGATAGTTATCAATTTTGTGTAATTTGTCTATACATGGTTATCTGTAAACAAAGAAGAGGTGGTTCGGTGTATTTTTCTTTTTTGCAAGTTTACCTCTGTAAAAAAATATAATATATATATATACAAATATAAATAATAAAATTAAAATATTCATAAATAACACAATAATGAAGGACTGTACTTGATTTTATAAATCGTGAATTGAAAAGTGGTCACTTTGAGGGATTTGACATCAGCCAAAAATGAAAAAGTAAAGAGGAGAAATAAGATATTATGTTTTGATGCAAGATTATGAAGACAAACATCCTTTAAAAAAACATCCTGAAAAAATGTGGGAATGTATATTGATAAAGTAAATAGGATCCCTTTTGATTTCAGGTTGACTTTAAGCAGTTTTCTGTGTGCAGGCCAAATTGTCTTTAATCACTGCATTTTTCTGAGCCTTTGTACACATGGTCATTTCTTACATTCAGAAACTAGTTTTGTTGCATTTTTTGATTTGATTTAATGAACAAAAATGGCTTTTGTTTTTCTTCTCTTTTAGCCTAAGGCCAGATCCCCTCGTTCTCTGAACGAAACATTTTTGGATAGTGATTATCTGACAAGGAATGCGAGTTTTAATCTCAGTTTAACAGACACTCTGAAGTTGATGATTGTGAGGTCAGGAGATAAGCTTCTTTCAGGGAACGTCCTCTTAGATTCAGTCTTAGCTGTGAAGTCCCGATGCTATCTCTGCGTCTCACGCCATAGCCGTCAGACATGCCCCCACGGCCGCCGGTTCCTGCGATCAGTTCTCTGGAATGTGCCTTTCTCTGCAGGTAGCTGCTGTCTTTGACTGAAGCATCCTGTGTTTTCAGGGAACATATTGAATAAGGAATAAATAAGGATCTCAGGACAATAAAACTTGCCGTGCAGTTGCCTCTGGGCTGTGAATTCATCAGATAAGAAGGCGTTTGTTAAACCAATGTCAGAAGATACCACAAACCCAACATCTGATTACACGATAAATCACTTGTTGGATGGATCACATGCATGTAGCCAATTAGAAGTCTCACATCCATGTAGCTTATTAGAAGTCTCACATCAATGGCTGAGTAATTACCCACAGAAGAAAAAAGGGACCACACCACCACCCCCTGCTTATTTCTTTAAGCCAATTGTGGTATTTTTCTCTTTAGCATGCTGATGGCCTGACGTCAAACACTCTTAAAGCCAAGGCTTGAACCAAGTCTGTGCTTGAAAGTGAAACGCTCATGCACAAAGTTAGAGATGTGTGGACAGCAGAGCGTGACCTCCCTGCCAATCCACTTGGGTTAACTTTTGACCCCTAGGTAAGGTCACATCTGAGTCATAACCACTGGGTTCAGATCTACAGGTATGCAGCATTTGTTACCAATGATATTAGTCAGGGTAATTAAAAAAATTAAGTCATTTAAAAGGTTTAAAACAATAAGAAAAATAAAGGAAAATGTCTAAAATTATGTCCATGACATAACATATTTGTACAAAATTTGCACACAAAAGAAACACATTTTTTAATGTTTTGATGTAATTTGTAGACAAGAACCATTAGCAGAGCTATTTTTTGGAATATTAGGCATACAAGTAAGATTGAATGTATGCATATTTAAAAATATTATTTGCAAATAGTTCAAATGAATGTGTTATAAATTTTAGATTTAGACATTTTTCTTTCTTTTTCTTATTCTCTGAAATCCGTTTAAATGCTTAACTGATTAAAATACCCGGACTCACACAATTTTCATTTGACAATGATGCTCTTGTCATCTTTTCTCCCGACAAAATCAAATTAAGGGCAACAGTAACAACAAAGAAACAGTGAGGACTTTGCCTCCTCATTCCAGAACACCAGCGCACACCACTGGTCTGTTACATATATGTGACCCTGTCAGTGAAATCCAGGCTAAAGTCTCAAAATCGAATTATGACATAATCATCAGAATTTGATTTCAATCGTTAATTTCACTTTGATTTCAATCTTTGACATGGTATAACTCAGTCAATATTAATGATATCAAGGTTACATTTTCACAGAATCTTCTTTACCTTATGAAGGATGATTTTATGCAGAAAATATTAAATCACCCCAAAATGACTTTAGCTGGGTTTTCACAGGCAGGGTCACATATTATAAAGGTGTTCCATCCGCATCAGTGGAAGAATGCAGACGTTCAAGAACTATTAACTTAATGTCATGAAAATGATTTAGTTCTTGTGTTTTTAAACAGATCAACCTAATTCTGGAAGAAACCGAACTCATATTGTACACACACTCTCTCCACCCATGACGGAATGTCACCCAGTGCCCTCCATGAGTGAATAGGAAATGTGTGAGCGCTCTAGATTTATGGCTCCACTGTTTTCTTCAGGCAGCAATGAATGTGTGTTCATTTAATGGTCAGTAGCACAATGAAGTGTCTCGTGGTGTGCTGAATCAGTCATCCAAAGAGGTTACATTGTTTTAACTTTTAATAACAATCAGACAAAGTGCAAAAAACTTAAGCTGAATGTGCTAACCTTGAAAAACATACAAATATATACACACACATTTATTGAGGCTGGCATTCACCAGTGGGGAAATTAAGCAATAGAGCTATAATTATTTATGGTATGTACAATATGTTGGACTGGTATTAATCGAGTTTGGGATTGGTTAGCATTTATACTTACAACATGTCCTATACCTGGAGTTTCCAGGAGGAAGAAGCCTATGGAAGGGGATGTCAGAGAATACACACAATCAAAGAGAGAGAAAGACTTTGGCTGTTGTACTTGCTGCTGTGGAATGCAAGCCACCAATATTTTGACTTCTCCTTTGGAAACAGCTGCGTTTCCTTTTTCAAAGATATTTTTTCCTTATTTATCAGATCCCTTAGGGGAGATCCATCTCTGCTGTCTGACACAGACTTCCTCCTCTAAATCTGTGTCTCTAGCCAGCTCTGAGCTCACACACACCTGCTGCAGCACACACAGATGGCTCTAACAGGTCTCTCTGCCTGGCATGCTCACACAGACATAGACACACAGGTAGCCACAGTTGTAGGAGACACCGCACGCAATGCCTCAAAACAAACACCAGAGGTATAGTAGTTTGCCATTCAGACCCCCTAAGTCGTGGAAGAAACACCACCTGTGATGCCACAATGGTCAGAATTGGTCCCGTAAAGTTTCAAACCCCTAACCATAATCTTTCTATTTGGGGTGGGCGGTATACCACTGGTGGAAAATTTCCATTTGTCAAATTTTTTCTTATACTGTTCAAACTGGTTTGTACTGGTTTGTAAGTTAAAGGGAATGTTGTAACATGCAGTTTGTGTAGGTAGCGAGACAAAACAGAGTGGGTTACTTTTTGGATTAAACAAATTCTCAGCTTTCAAATTATGTACGTTTTTTTTAAAGAAATTCAAACAATAAATACTGTTTTGTGGCAGATCGCTGTAGAGCTTCAGTTCAAGCAGCATGCGAACTGATAATCTCTTCCTCTTTACTAGTTATAGCACAAAATAAACATGAATGAACATCAAAAGGTCTCTGGTTTCAACTGCAGAAAGATGTCAATACATCATTTTTCAAGTCCACCAAAATGTATCTACTCTCCTGTCTGGTTTGTTTGTCAGACAAAATGTCGGATTCTGCTTTATAATTGGTCAGATTGCCTGTCAGTCAAACTCCCACGAAGGGTCAGTTGGCTAAGTAATTTTGTTATGTCAAGTAGATGCTTTTTTTCTGATGCAGGGGACAAAAACATGGCATGGACTTCCAATACCAACATCATAGATATACCAGTCAGAGAAGACAGGGCTTGTCAGAATGGATTGCTGCAGTATGGAAAAAAAATACTTTGTAAGTCAATGTTCTTTTGTGTTCAGCAGTTGAGGGTGAGTATCACCCTCAATACAGTATTTGCACACTCTCTGACATGTGACATTTCTGTGAGCAAGCTCGGAGACAGAGCGGAACATGCATAAGGAAAGGATAGCAGAGCTAGCCTAGTCTCTAAGGTTATCAGTAAATAAACAAGCAAATAAATAAATACAAAATGTAACGTGTAGTGGATGTAAGTGAAGGAAAGGCTTCAGTACTCTAAATTGCTTTTGTGAGGAAATTACTTGACTGATGAAATTAAATGACTAATACACTGGCATCCTTCAGTGTGTTTTACATAAAAACATTCTAACAAAAAATAGCTGATTTACTAGAGAAGTCATCAATGGGTAATTTTGTGACAGATAATATTCAGTTTATGTCAGGGTTCTGTCACTTCGGTCTAGTGTTATTTATGGTTTTGTGACAGAGCCCTGATACTCCCGTCATGTCCGGGTTTCATGTGAGCGCGCGGATTCGAGTGTGCTCGAGCCATGCGCTCTCTCGTCTGCGTGCCTTGTTTCATGTTGGAGCGTGGTGTTCGGATCCCGGCACTCATGTCTTGAGTTTTGGTTACGTGACGGGGTTCGGACACTCGCACTCCACGTTCTGTCTCTTTGTGCGAGTGTGCGTGCATTTGTGTTTTATCTTGTGCTGTGTGGCACGCAGCTTGTATATTCATTGGCCGCGTGCTTTCATGTCTTGTGTGAACACGTGGCTTATGAGTTTTCTCATTAGCTGCATGTTCATGTCCTGTTTTGCACATGGCTGGTGATTTGTTTGCTGGCCATGTGCTTGTGTTTTTGTATTGTGTGAGCGCATGGCATCTGTCCTAGTTTTCTGTGTGCCATGTGCTCTCATGTCAATTTGTCTTGACCCCACCCATATTGTTACCTGTTTATTGATTAATTTTCCCCAGCTGCTTTCCCTGTTACCATCCTCATTTGCTCTTTATAATTCCTTGTGTTTCAGTTCCGTTTGGGTTTGTTACCAAATGTTAGATGTCGTCTTGTCCAGCCTTGTCCTGCCCTGTCCAGCCTTGTCCAGCCCTGTCCAGCCCTGCCTTGCCTGCTAGCCAGCCAGTCTGTTTTTCCCCTACGGGGTGGTTTTTGTTGATTTTATTTATTATTGTTAATAAAAAGCTCTTTAACCTCCTGCATTGGGTCCTCGCTCTCTTCCCTTCCACCAACCCTGGTGTTCCTGTGTGGCTCAGTGGTAGAGCATTGCGTCAGTGGCGCAACAGATTGTGGGTTCGATTCCCAGGGAACACACATACTGATGAAAATGTATAACCTGAATGCAATTGTAAGTCGCTTTGGATAAAAGCATCTGATAAATGTAAATAAATGTAAATAAAACCCTGGCAGAACGAACCCACCATGAAGAGGACCCAGCGGAGGAAGGGCTTGCACCAGCCACCAACAGCCTCCACACTGTCCAGCCCCCTCTACGAGCGCATCCTCCAGTTCAGGGCCCTGAGCTGCCTCCGTCAGCAGGGTACTGACGTAAGGACGTTTGCCCAGAGGTTCAGCGATGCAGCAGAGGGGTTGGGGTTCAACCATGCGGCACTGAAGGACATGTTCAACAGTGTCCTCGATGAGCCCCTCAACTGGTGGAGGATGAGGGGGCTGGATCACCTTCCGTTTGGGGAATTTGTGGGGTTCCTGGCTCGTTCCCCAGCGAAGGAGGCTGGAGCACCTCCAGTGGCAGCCGATGATGCCGCAGTGCCTCCAGTGGCGGTCAACGGAGCGGCTGCACCCCCAGTGGAGGCCGTCCAGGAGCTCGCTGTCGGCCAGGAGGCCGTTCCAGAGCCTGTTCCGGTCCAGGAGCCCACAGAGCCCGCTCCAGTGGAGGCCAAAGAGGATGCAGCTTCCCCAGTGGTGGCCGAGGAAGCTGCAGCACCCCCGGTGGCGGCTGATGATTTTGCAGCACCCCCAGTTGTGTCCGATGGAGCTGCGGCATCCCGCTCTAGGAAACGGAGGAGGAGGAGGAGGAAGAAAGCTTCTTCCACCCTTCAAGGCCTGGAGGCCGTTCCAGAGCCCTCTGCTGGCCAGGAGGCTGTCCCTGAGCCGCCCAAGCTCCTCGCCCTGCCGGCGCCGCCCAGGCTCCTCTCCCTTTTGGGGGGGGGGTAGTGTCAGGGTTCTGTCACTTCGGTCTAGTGTTATTCATGGTTTTGTGACAGAGCCCTGATACTCCCGTCATGTCCGGGTTTCATGTGAGCGCGCGGATTCGAGTGTGCTCGAGCCGTGCGCTCTCTCGTCTGCGTGCCTTGTTTCATGTTGGAGCGTGGTGTTCGGATCCCGGCACTCATGTCTTGAGTTTCGGTTACGTGACGGGGTTCGGACACTCGCACTCCACGTTCTGTCTCTTTGTGTGAGTGTGCGTGCATTCGTGTTTTATCTTGTGCTGTGTGGCACGCAGCTTGTATATTCATTGGCCGCGTGCTTTCATGTTGTCATGTCTTGTGTGAACACGTGGCTTATGAGTTTTCTCATTAGCTGCGTGTTCATGTCCTGTTTTGCACATGGCTGGTGATTTGTTTGCTGGCCATGTGCTTGTTTTTTTTTACCTGTTTATCTTGTTACCTGTTTATTGATTAATTTTCCCCAGCTGCTTTCCCTCGTTACCCTCCTCATTTGCTCCCTTTATAATCTCCTTGTGTTTGCAGTCCTGTGCCAGTTCATCATAATTTCACCCTGAGTGTATCCTATTCCTGCCTTGTTGTGCCCTGTCCTGCCGTGCCGTGCCCTGTCCTGCCAAGCCTGCCAGCTCTCCAGTTTTTCCCCTACGGGGTAGTTTTTGTTGTTGTTTCTGTTTTATTTTTATTAAATAAGTTGCCCATAACCTGCATTTGAGTCCTCGCCTCATCCATTCACCCCAACCCTGACAGTTTATGGTACAACTTCTTAATTTGTATTTGTGGTCTACAAACAGTGATTAAAGGCTGTACAACTCCAAATGTGATTAACTGACATTAAGGCTATAATGTGATTGATTTACGAGGCACAAATGATACACATTTCCGTTGTTGCCCATTCTCCAATATTAGAGCCACAGAGGTTGGTATCTCCCCATATAATAAAACTCAATGCGCACCTAAACCATCAGAAATGCGGTCGAGTAGTGAGTATTCACATACTGTAAGCAGTTAAAAACAGCTAAATAATTGTTTGACTTTTTTAATTACACTAGAAAGCCTATTATTACTTTTCGCTGTGGAAACAAATTGTTCATCAAGAATTGAGAAATGCAGCTGTTTAAATTTTGTTGGTATTGTAACAACCATATTTTAGCAAAGAATAACGCTCTACTGAATATGTCGTCTTAAGCCTATTCTGCTCAATATGAGAAAAAAAAGTGATGGATGGCAATACAACTATTGGCGTCCATTTTTTCATTGTTATGTAATTCTCAAGCGGCTTAGTTTTCTGAAACTCAAAATTAGACAGAGGTTGTTTATATTTTGGATAACATATTTGTCTCTAAGTCCAAGCATCTTTGTTGTGTCATTTCTAGGCTGTGTGTGTTGAGGTCTGTGCTATAGTAAAACTGTTTGCATATCTCTTTTGTGAGATTGCCAAAGCACAAAGTACCATTAGTCTATCCCAAAATGTTTTGTCAGCTGTTCTCATGGATTATGCCTTTATTAATGTTTCTATATGCCGAAAAGAAGGAAAGAATGGGAAAGTTTATTTTCCAGACCATTTCCTCAATTTTATGGAATTTCCTCCTTATACAAAAAAGACATTATAATATTTGTTGACAGGTCGTTGGCTTGTGTCGGCACTCAAGTGAAAATGGATTTGTTTTACGCCTGTTAAAGGCAGAACAGCTGACTCTTGTAATGTCTGTTAGTCTGTTTCCTTACCACATATGCAGAACCTAAAGTCCACATTCCCCTTCACAAAGAAAGTTAACCTGACTTTGTGCCTGAACTGATGAAAACACACACACACGCACACACACACGCACACAATTCCTCTCTGTTCAGTATAATTCTGCTACTGACATGCAGGTATGGCTATCTGACTCTGGCCATTCTCCATGGAGATGATATGCTTCAGATAGTTGGCGCTGGTTACAGAGATGAAGAGATTGAAAGACATCAGAGATCTTTTAACAGTTGCAATTATCAAAAATTACTGATATTCTTTAAGTATCCTGCAAATACAGAGCAATGCAGACAGATTTCATTTCTTCACGTCTGAAATGTCAGGTCAGTCCAATGAAGATTTGGTCCAACATACTATAAAAATACATTTTCCTAAAGGTTAGTACCACAAAATAAAACTGACAGGGTGATTTAATGCAAAATAAACCAGACAGTCCCTGATGTGAAGCAGAGAAAATATTACAAGGCAACTTTCCAAATAATAAAAAACAAAAAAAATCATAATAAATGTACATGAAATATTGATTTGAGTGTAAATTATTTCATTATGTGAGAATAAAGAGAGTGTGAAGTGATTTGAGAGACATGATACTAGGATAGCTATGCAGGAAATTACTTGCTTGGTACAACAGTCAGTTATACCCCTGACCAATCAGAATCCAGTATTCCAAAGAGACGTTTAATGATCTTAACTATTATCAGTTAATGGATTCCAATTTGAAATATTTATTTATGTATTTATTTAGTCATTGAGCAGACGCTTTTATCCAAAGCGACTTACAAGTGAGGACATTATAGAAGCAATCAAAACCAACAAAAGAGCAACAACATGCAAGCGCTATTACAAGTCCTGGTTAGCCTAATGCAGTACATATAGGAAGGTTTTTGTTTTCTTTTCTTTTTTTTAAGAAAACGAGTATATAGAATATAGAAAAAAGATACCTAGTGTTAGTTTTATAAGAAAAGCTAGCAGTTAGAGAATAAATATGCAATAGATAGAGGGTCAAAATGTTTGTGTGTTTTTTAAATAAAAAGAAGACAGATTAGAGAAAAATACAAATAGAATAGAGAGTGCTAGAGTTAGAGGGTCAAATAAAGATGGAAGAGATGTGTTTTTAGCCGTTTCTTGAAGATGGGTAAGGATTCAGCTGCTCGGATTGAGTTAGGGAGGTCATTCCACCAGATGGGAACAGTTAATGAAAAAGTCAGTGAAAGTGATTTTGTGCCTCTTTGGGATGGAACAGTAATGCGTCGTTCACTTGCAGAACGCAAGCTTCTAGAGGGTATATAAGTCTGAAGTAATGCATTTTGGTAAAGGCGTGCAGAGCAAGAGGTGGTTCTGTAGGCAAACATTAATGCCTTGAATTTAATGCCAGCAGCTATTGGTAGCCAGTGCAAATTGATGAACAGAGGTGTGACGTGCGTTCTTTTCGGCTCATTAAAGATTAATCTTGCAGCAGCATTTTGGATTAATTGTAGAGGTTTGATGGAACTGGCTGGAAGACCTGCCAAGAGAGCATTGCAATAGTCAAGTCTGGACAGAACAAGAGCCTGAACAAGGAGTTGTGTTGCATGTTCCGAGAGAAAGGGCCTGATCTTCTTAATATTATATAATGCAAATCTACAGGATCAGGCAGTTTTAGTAATGTGGTCTGAGAAATTCAGCTTATCATCAAATCACAACAACAAGGTTTCTGGCTGTTTTTGAAGGAGTTATGGTTGATGAGCCTAATTGGAAGGTGAAATTGTGATGAAACGATGGGTTTGCTGAAACCACAAGCAGTTCCGTCTTAGCTAGGTTGAGTTGAAGGTGACGGTCCTTCATCCAGCAAGAAATGTCTGCTAGACATGCTGAGATGCGAGCAGCTATCGTCAGATCATCAGGATGGAATGAGAGGTAGAGTTGAGTGTCATCAGCATAGCAGTGATATGAAAAGCCATGTTTCTGAATGACAGAACCTAGTGAAGCCATGTAGACAGAAAAGAGAGGTGGTCCAAGAACTGAGCCCTGTGGCACCCCTGTAGCTAGATGTTGCGACTTGGATACCTCACCTCTCCAAGATACTTTGAAGGATCTATCTGAGAGGTAGGTACAAAATACAAAATACATTTACACAAAATATATTTTGTATTTGCATGGAACATGTGATACATGTTACAATTTCTTTGTTCCTTTTGCCTTTTGTATGTTTATGTACCACTTACTGCAACTTAATGTAATTAATCGGTTTCTTAATGTAATATGATTGCCTTAAACGTAAAATCGATACGTTACACAATGTTAACATGTTACGACATGTTACACAATGTTAACAATTTGTAACATTGTGTAACATGATCTCTTTCCTATGGTTCACACCAAATGATGGATCTTTATGACCGTGTCATCTATGGTCTGCCGTAAACTATTGCACCTCTTTCTGACCTCTGCTCAGAGCTCAGACTCCTGTAGTTGTGTCTTTGGTTGTGGAATTGGTTATATTACTTTTTGTTGTGGAATAAAAATTGGCATCAAGAATTGTGAAATGTCACTGGTATCTAAAATATTGGCATTGAAACTATTTCTACTGTAGCCTATTCTGCTCAAGATAAAGAAAAATTGATGTGTTGGATTTGCATTAAAAACATTGTTCTTCAATTGTTCATCATGTAATTATCTTAATAAAGATATGCTTAGTTTTTTCTGTAACTAAAAATAATTACGATTTTGTTTATGTTCTGATAATATATTTGTTTGATAACATATTTTTTATCATCTGCCCAAATAAGGAAAATCACTGCTTGTCGCGACATTTCTGCAAGGTTATATTACACTGCTTCTTGCACATTTCGCAGTACTGGTGCTAATTCAATTCTCCCCAAAATAGATCAAAGTGAACCTGCCATTGTTTTATGTTGGTTGTTATACAGTAGTGTTTAATTAAACAGACACAAGATAAAAATAAAAATTCATATCACTCAGGGTTAGTAAATAATCTAGTTCCATCAAGTTCTGTTGTTAACTACATAGTTCCCAAAACCGTGGTTGCATTGAACATTCACAAACATCATCGCAAAGTAGTGTGGTGAGAACTACAGCTCTTGACTAGTGGTTGGAGGTATAAATCAATAATAGGTATAGATAATCGGTTTTACCCCTGCGAGTCTAGCATAAAAAGGTCATTGTTTTGAGGTCATTGTATTGTATTGCACAAGGAACTGTGTAAAAAGAAGTTGTTAATTGGTAATCAAAAATGAATAATCTGCTCCAGTAATTATAATTTGTGTGAAAAAGACTTAAAGTTGATGGCATTTTACTGCCATTATTGTTAATTTCAGTTGGAAACTGCAGTGAATTGTATGTTTAGGTGTGTATTTTGGAGTTTTGCAAAAAATGGGGCACATTTTTTCCAGGGAGCCTATGTTGGAAATGTTACAGCTTCCCATGCCAACAAACTGCCAGAACTGACTTACTGTCATTTCTAACAACTTCAGTTCACACATGATCTCTAAATGGTAAAATGCTGTACATGTTCTTCAAAAGGCTATACGTCTGTCTGCTTGTCCGTCTATAGAAATGACACATAAACTTGTATTGGTTGAATTAAGTCGTCCCAAAACACACAGCAAAAATAACAGACAAAGACGGAAAAAGGAAAGGAAAGGAAAACGCAAAAGAGAATCACATTTTTACCTTTACAATTTTTTTTCTTTAAATTTCAGTTTCTCTCAGAATATCTTATACATACTTAATTCATCAGAGACAAGCACTGAGTCTGTTTGTGATTGGTCGTTGCTAAATACCTTGCACTTTTTGATGCTATATTCCTGTGAAACCACAATGCAGTGTGAACTCCATTCTAGAGAAGGCTTTCATAACCCCAGGGTTATAAGATGTTTGGTTAAAGTTGATTGTTATATAAAATCATTTATGTTTTTAAGGGCATCAAAAACAAGTGCTGTCGTACAGATGACAAATGAGTCGTGGTAGATTTCATTACAGAAGCTGGAACAATTCAATTGTGGGGGAAGAGAATGTGAACGGGGATTCTGAAGATAATTACATAAGCACAGATGGATTCTTCACATGCCTGGCTTCACAGCACATTTTTATTGGTTAAACTTAAGGAGACAGCTTTCAAATAATCTAGTTCTCAATGTTTCATGTGCTACAGAGATGCAGGACATAATTGCAGGCTTTGTGTGTGGTCAACATTTTTTCTCACAAGTTTGTGGTGACTTGATTTTGGATTGGGCATAATAATTAAAAAGCTTTAGATATAAAGTATGCCTCAATACTTAACAGAAACTTGTTGGTAGTGACTTGTTTTGCACCAAAGTACAACATGTATACAGTGGATACTTATATACATTGCAAGTCTACATATACACTATTGTATACACTGTGTACACTGTAGAAAACGTTACATTTAAAATGTTGTAAATTTATTGTCAAAATTGCTTTTATAAAATGTTTGAATCACAGGGAGAACAGGTCATTGTCAGAATTCCCTGTGCAAACCATTACATTGGTTGATATCAGCATAATCATTTTCCTACCTGTTCTGCAATTCCTGCTACAGTGTGTGATGATTTGTTAAACTTCTTTGTTCAGAAAGTTGTCGATATTAGAATGTAGATTGTGCCTGTTTTTATTTTTTTTACTATCTACTAGTTGCACGTCTGTGATATTTAATAAATGTTCTCCTCTTTCACTTCAGTCTTTATCAAAGATGATTGGTCAGTTGAAACCTACAAATTGCTGCCATGATATCATCCCATCAAAAATTATTAAACAGACTTTTGAGATTATCGGCCCAAGCCTATTGACATTTGTAAATAAAAGACTTACATTAGGAATCTAATTTAAATCTGAGTGTTTTATCAAACTACCGTCCATTTCTAAATTATCTTTTGTATCTGAGGTCCTAGAAAAGGCAGTTTTAAATCAATTACAGGCTTTTCTAGTTCAAAAGTATATCTTTGCAAAGTTTCAATCTGGATTTAAAGCAAATCACAGCACAGAGACGACCCTGCTCAAAGTATTAAATTAAATTTTAACTACAGTTGACTCTGGTGATTCTGTGGTTTTAATTTTACTAGATCTAATTCGATATTATTGAGCACAATATCCTCAGAATCAGAATCAGCTTTATTGCCAGGTATGTTTACACATACGAGGAATTTGTTTTCGTGACAGAAGCTACCGCAGTGCAACAGAATGACAGTGAAAGAACAAAAAAAAGAGATAATAAAAAGAAGAATAAAAAAGAACAAGTAAATAAGGAATAACAATATACAAATTTACAATTGTATGTACAGGTATATAACAATGGACAGTTTTGTATGTACAGGTATATTATGTGCAATTGAAGTGTAGACTAAGTATGTGTGTTTGAAACATAAGTGTATACGTGTATAAATAGTGTGTGTACCATAATTATTGTCAAGTGTTCATGAGATGGATTGCCTGAGGGAAGAAACTGTTCCTGTGTCTGGCCGTTCTGGTGCTCAGAGCTCTGTAGCATAGACCAGACGGCAACAGTTCAAAGGAGTGTGCTGGATGTGAGGGGTCCAGAGTGATTTTGCCAGCCCTTTTGCTCACTCTGGATAAGTACAGTTCTTGGAGAGTAGGGAGGGGTGTACCAATGATTTTCTCAGCAGTCTGGACCAGTGGTGGAAAGAGTACTGAAAATGTGTACTTAAGTAAATGTACTGTTACATTGCTGAAATAATACTCAATTACAAGTAAAAGTACTGGTGTCAAAACGGTACTTAAGTAAAAGTACAAATTACTCGTCTCAAAAACTACTCAGAGTACTAGTTACTTCTTTTAGCGGCACTATTTAATTAATTACCAAAATATATTAATTCATATCTTCGCTTCTGGGTCCTAATGCTCTGCCAGATGCCCCAAGAAAACAACAAACTGTGCTAATATACACCCACGATGTCATGTAATACTGAAAAATTATTACTCTAACCTTTATCTCCATGCTGAAAACCCAGATGGCCAGACAGTGATTCAGCTAAAATATTAGTGTCTGAGACACTTTGAGCACGGAGACTGTAGTGTGCACAGCAAATGTTTAAATGCTTAGCTTAAATATGTAATATTAATTAAATAGTGCTCATAAATAGCTGTTAAGATAGTAGTATTTTCAAGTGAAATGAGTAGAGACATGGACCTGGTAACAGCAGTCCTTATGTCATTCTTAACAAGAGGATTCTCCCCAAGCCTTCAAACTGATGTCATCAGAGCGAGAACGCCATTCCAGAGCGAAAGTGAATTTTCAGTTTTTGATTAAATACTACGACGGCATATCCCGGTGTATTGACTTGCACGGTTTAATTATTCACCACAAGACTAGTAATGTGCACTTAAAAAGTAAGTAGGGTCATTTTTAATTTCATGAGGACTTAAATCATTTTCAATACCATTGGCAAAACTACCACATACTGTATACACTGCCATATAGATATTTTAAATTGCAATCATTATTTCAAGTTTTGAGTGGTTTAATCCAAGTCTTCTAACAAAGACACGTTCACTTTATATGATGAGCTGATTTTAATATAGGCTTTTATTTGCATAGCCTACATATAAACATTAATCAATTACCATTACAAAAATCTCAATCTTAAACATTTGCTCATTCTGTGTATTTGTGTCTTTAAAATAGGGTAACTTTGTTGCAAAAGCTTACAGCAAAGAAGCTTGATTTCAGATTTGATTTCAAACTGAACTGAATTTACAAAAAATACAAGTACACAGTCAGTAATACAATTCTAAAACAAATTACCTCAATTCAGTTGAGGTATTCGAAATATAACACTACATTTTTATAAGCAGTGGTATAAGAGCCATGTTATTTATTTGGATAAATGGAACATCAGATGGCTTTGAAATGTAATGTCTGTACAATGTAGTGATGCAGTTAGACAGACTAGGATATTTATATGTACAAATCATACAAATATCCCATTTCGAAACATTTCTAGCATAAACTTACATTGTAAAGAAATTAAAGTTCCAAGTTTCATATTGAAAGACTTTCTGGTGCATTTCACTTACAGTCAATAAAATGTCCAGTAGCATTTTCAACGGTCAGGTGTGGATCTATTCTGAATGATAACTTTTGACAAAGTTTAATCTAGGAGCAAAGAGAAGTAATGTCTACTATAAAAGCACGGAGAGATTGCGATAGCACACAGTCTGAGTGTGCACAAGCAATATCGGAGTGAGAGGACAAGGCAGTTCATTTGAATAAGTTAGGCATATTTGAGAGCTCGCATCCAGTTTTCTGAGATTACGTGATTGTGTTCTCATGTTACAATAAAGCGCTCGCCACATTTGAGCGGGGACAATTAAAATTATGCGGAATACCTACAATCCAGCGCGGACAGCGCGGCGGATGCATGTCAAACTCACTGTCGGAGAGGAGAGAGCGAGATGCAGCTTGTATTGGTGTAGGGCAGGCTATAAACGGTAGATAGATACTGCGGAAAATGAGTAATGGAACCATGTCAGATATTTCAGTATCGGTATCAAAATATAGATATTTATGATAACACTACCATGTAGTTTGTTTCTCCAAACTTTGACTCCATTTATGCTGAGCTCCCTCACTGTCCGATCAGCTCTTCAACCCTGCAACTGCAGAGGCGGCTTTTCCCGGTTCAGATATCAGGGCTTTTATTAGTCCGTTTACGATCAGATATCTGTATTGGCTACTGAAATGCAGTCAGAGGTTTGAGTATGAATTCAAATTGGGCGTACTCAGTAACAAACTATGATTTAAATGTAATGAAGTAGATTATTTAGCTTAATTTGTACTTAAGTACAAGTAAATGTACAGCTTTAAAAATATACTCAAAAAAGTACAAGTACCCAAAAAAACTACTTAATTACAGTAACGTGAGTAGTTGTAATTCGTTACCTCCACCACTGATCTGGACTACCCTCCGTAGTCTTCTGAGGTCAGATTTGGTAGCTGAGCTGAACCAGACAGTTATTGATGTGCAGAGTCTATGTGATTGTCCCACTTCAGGTCCTGGTAGGTGGTGTTGCCCAGGAATCTGAATGATTCCACTGCAGTCACAGTGCTGTTCATGATGGTGAGTGGGGGGAGAGCAGGGGGGTTTCTCCTGAAGTCCATGATCATTTCCACAGTTTTGAGCGTGGTAAGCTCCAGGTTGTTAAGACTGCACCAGACAGCCAGCTCCTTAACCTCCTGTCTGTAAGCAGACTCGTCACCGTCCTGGATGAGGCCGATCAGTGTGGTGTCATCTGCAAACTTCAGGAACTTGACAGAGGGGTTTTTAGATGTGCAGTCGTTGGTGTACAGGGATAAGAGCAGTGGAGAGAGAACACAGCCCTAAGGAGCTCCAGTGCTGATCGTACGGGTGCTGGATGAGAATTTTTACAGCCTCAATTGCTGCTGCCTGTCTGTCAGGAAGCTGTTGATCCACTGACAGACGGAGGTCTGAGAGCTGAGTTTGTTTGGGCAGGAGGCCATTTGGAATGATGGTGTTAAAGGCCGAGCTGAAGTCCACAAACAGGATCCTCACATAAATACCTGGTCTGGTCCCATTTTGACAGCATCGTCCACAGACCTGTTTGCTCTGTAGGCAAACTGAAGAGGATCCAGCGAGGGTCCAGTGATGTCCTTCAAGTGGGCCAGTACCAGTTTTTCAAATGACTTCATGATCACAGAGGTTAGAGCCACAGGCCTGTAGTTATTTACTCCTGTAATTTTGGATTTATTTGGGATGGGGATGATGGTGGAGCGTTTGAAGCAAGAGGGGACACGCAGTTCCAGTGATCTGTTGAAGATCTTTGTGAATATGGGCCAGCTGGATTGGGTCAGCACAGGATTTCAGACAGACTGGTGTAATACAGTCTGGGCCTGGTGCTTTTTTCCTTTACTGCTTCCGGAAGACCTGGTGCACCTCGTCTTCGCTGATCTAAATTACAGGTATGGGGAGAGGGGGGTTGCTGGAGGTGTTAATGGTTTTGTGGAGAGGTGTCCAGAGCGGGTGTGGGGTGTTTTTTCAAACCTGCAATATAACTAATTCAAATCGTCTGCCAGTTGTTGATTCTCCACAGTGCTGGGGGATGGTGTCTCGTAGTTGGTTATCTCTTTCAGATCATTCCACGTTGATGCTGAGTCACTGGAAGAAAATTTGATCCTTAGCTTATCGGAATAATTCCTTTTTGCCACTCTGATCTCTTTTTCCATTGTGTATTTGGCCTGTTAATACAAGATATTATCCCCCGTCCTGCAAGCATCTTCTTTGGCCTGACGGAGCTGTCTGAGTTTTGCAGTGGACCATGGTTTGTCATTGTTCAAGGTTCAAGGTTTCTTTATTCGTCACATAATAAATTATACAGGGTATAATCGGAAGTGAAATGTAGATCAAATCAGGTCCGCTCAGTGGACAGTGCAAAAGAATAAAAAATAAAAATAAAATAAAAGTAACACAACACAAGCGCATATAAATATATAAATATATAGATAAAAAAAGAGAAATAAAGAGTAAAATGTGCAATAGAATAAAAAGCGCTAAACAAATAAGATGTGCAAAAACAGTATACTGGGACTTAATAAATAGTAATATGAACAAGAGGGATGAGAGGGATGTGCAAACGGGTTGTACCGGATATGTACACATAGCAGCAATACGGATGATGAGAATATGAATGTTTTACAGTTAATAATGAGTCTTGTAAATGATTATAAAACTGAGTTAGTGTTAAGGAGCCTGATGGCCTGAGGGAAGAAGCTCCTCCTCAGTCTCTCAGTTTTTGCCATCATGCTTCTGAAGCGCTTGCCAGATGGCAGTAAACAGAAAAGATGGTTACCGGGGTGGTTTGAGTCTTTGAGGATTTTTGCAGCTCTGCTTTTGCAGCGTTTGAGGTAGATGTCCTGCAGAGAGGGGAGAGCAGACCCTGAGATGTGCTCAGCTAAGCGCACGACTCTCTGTAGAGCTTTGCAGTCCTGGTTTGAGGAATTACCATACCACACTGAGATGCACTGAGTCAATACACTTTCTATGGCCCCTGAATAGAAAGTTTTCAGGATTGTGGTGAGACCCTGAATTTCCTCAGCTGTCGCAGATGGTACATTCTTTGCCTGGCTTTCTTAACCTGAGTCTGAATGTGTGTAGTCCATGTCAGGTCCTCGGAGATGTTTACACCGAGGTACTTGAAGCTACTCACCCTCTCCACAGGGGTCCCACTGATCATAAGTCCACGATCAGCTCTTTAGTTTTGCTGACGTTCAGAGAGAGACAGTTGTCCTGGCACCATGATGTAAGTCTCTCTACCTCATCCAAGTATGCGGCCTCATCATTGTTGTTAATTGATGCCCAGAACCACAGTATCATCAGCAAATTTAATGATAGAAGTGGAGCTGTGAGAGGACACGCAGTCGTGGGTGTATAGAGAGTAGAGCAGGGGGCTCAGGACACAGCCCTGTGGGGCTCCTACGTTCAGGGTGATGGAGTTGGAGGTGAACTGGCCGACTTTCACCACTTGTGGTCTGGCGGTGAGGAAATCTTGAATCCAGTCACAAAGTGAAGAGGTTATGCCGAGGTCTGAGAGTTTGTTATAGGTTAAATAAGTCCTGGTAGGAATGCACATATCCTCACAGAAACTGATATATGATGTTACAGTCTCTGTGAGCTCATCCAGATCGGTGGCAGAAGCTTCAAAAACGGTCCAATCAGTGAGGTCGAAACAGGCTTGTAAAACCCGCTCTGTTTCATTAATCAATCTTTTAACAGTTCTTAAAACAGGTTTAGCAGATTTTAATTTCTGTCTGTAGGTCGGTATAATACGAACCAAACAGTGATCAGAGAACCCCAGAGCTGCCCATGGGACAGAGTGAAATGCATATTTTATTGTTGTGTAACAGTGATCCAATATGTTCCTGTCTCTGGTGGGACATGTAACATGCTGTCTGTATTTTGGCAGTTCACGGGAGATATTTGCTTTATTAAAGTTCCCGAGAATGATTAAAACAGAGTTTTAAATACTCACTAGAATGAATGAACAAATCTCCCACGGCGAATAGAATGGCTTGCAGTTAATGAAGAGCGTTTCTAGATCAGAACAGCACATCTTTTCTTTAACACTGTTACATCTGTACACCACCTTTCATTGATGTAAAAGCACATTCCGCCGCCGCGAGATTTCTCCGTTGATTCTGCTTCGTGGTCGAATCTGATCAGCTGGAAGTTCGGCAGATGTAACGCGCTGTCCGGTATTGCGTCATTCAGCCAGATTTCCATGAAACACAGAGCAGCAGAGTTTGAAAAATCCTTATTAGTCCGGGAGAGCAGAAGAAGTTTGTCCTTTTGTTGGGTAGAGAGCGGAGATTCGCTAGATGGATGCTAAGCAGTGCTGTCCGGAATCCACCATGTCTGAGCTTCACGAGCGTGCCGGCTCGCTTCCCCCATCTACGCATCCTGAAGCATCTAAACAGCACCGCTGCTCGGCCAACTACAATGTCCAGCAAAACATCAGAATAGACGAAAACCAGTGAAATGTCGGGTGGTGTGTACTTCCGAATGTCCAGCAATTCGTCTCTGGTGAAACTGATTGTAGGGATATAACTAAAGAAAGGACAAACTAACAAACACATAAAAAGAACTGTGGATGACACTATGAAGGCTGCCATCAGCGGCGCCATCTTGACTATGATCCTTATTACTCGTTTAGAAAAGACTGTGGGTATCCGAGGCATAGCTCTTGAGTGGTTGAGATAATTTCTTTCTAATAGGACCTTTTCAGTTAATATCAGTCAATCTTATTCTAAATCTGCTCCATTGAATTGTGGTGTTCCCCAAGGTTAAATTATTGGTCAAATATTGTTCTTACTGTATATACTGCCCTTTGGTTTCTATTTTTCAAAGGCATTGAGTTTCTTTTCATTTTTTTGCTGACGATACTCAGGTGTCTCTAGCTTTATGTAAACAGGACAAGAGGACAGTAACATCTCTACTAAATTGTCTGCATTAAGTTAAACTATGGATGTCAGCAAATTTTAAACTTAAATGAAAGACCAAGGTAATTTGGTTTGGAAACTCTGATTCTCAAGTCCTCTTTGATTTGGGGAACTTGACTCTTTTCTGTAAATCAGTAGTTAAAACATATTGGGGTTCAGTTTGATGTCTCTCTGAAATTTGATAAACAGATCAACTTGGTGGTTAAGTCTTGTTTCTTTCATTTGAGATTACTAGCTAAGGTAAACCCGTTTCTGTCATTCATGCCTTTATTTTTTAAGACTGGACTAATGTAATTCTCTATATGCAGGTGCGAGCCAATTACTGTAAACTCGCTTACAACTAGTGCAGAATGCTGCTGCTAGATTATTGATGGGTGATCATAAACACTAGCATATAACACCTATTTTAGCTACTTTGCATTGGCTTCCAGTTCACTACAGGGTCAATTTTAAGCTACTTATCTTAGTAGGGCTGGGCGATATGACAAAAATCTCATATCACGATATAAGTTCTCATATCCCGATAACGATATATAATATATATATATATATATATATATATATATATATATCACGATATAGTACTTTTAAATTTACTTTCTGTAAATTTAATCAATTAATAGTTTATATATATTGACCACATGGAAAGGACTCTTTATTTTTTTACATTTTAAAGTATATACTCAAAAAAGTACTCATTCATATGCGTTTAATTTTCTCACTTTATTTAGAACTTCTGGGCAAATGTTTGATTAAGAATGTAGAAATATAAAATAAATATTAATGAAATGAAATATTAATGAAAACAATAATTACAAACTAATAATTACAGGCCCAACATAAAATATTGCTAAATAAAATGCAAAATGTAAACATTGTACTTTCAAGTTTAAAATGTAGCAGCAATATAAGGCTCACAACATAAATAAAATATAACAAGAAAACAAACCCCACCTTTAAGTGTAAATTATTGAGTAAAGGCCCAACATAAAATACTGCTATATAAAAGGGCAAATGTAAACATTGTACTTTCAAGTTTAAACTATAGCAGCGAATTAAGGCTCACAAGTAAACAATAGACAATATGTTAGAATTATAGCATCATATAACTAAAGTCCCACAACCAATATCGATATTTGACAACAATGCTTCAACATGTTTGGCCTGTCTAACAGAATCTCAGGGAGCTACTTTTATAGGTTAAGAGCCAGGAATACAAGTTGGTCAACTCTTTCTGGTTTAAGTGCTGACCTTTGGCACGTTACAATGTTCCCACTTGTACTAAATGCCTGCTCTGAGGGGGCAATTGTGGCAGGGATGCACAGGTATTTTTTAGCCAGCTTGGCCACTTGTGGGAAATGTGCCTCGTGCTGCCTCCACCATTCCAGAGGGTCTGGACAAGCCTCCATGGTTTGGAGATAGACATTGAGCTCCTTTTCAATGGAATTTCTAAATGGCAGAGGGGCTGTTTGGCATTGTGTGTTTTTTTTTAAAGTAGCTGCTCAAACTCTTCTTTTGTCTCTTAGCACACACCTCTGGTTCATCTGTAGCAGCTGCAGCTGATGGAAGGGGGGCTGCTTCTGCTGATGCTGTCTGTTCAGCCACCAGGTTCTCCAGTTCTGACATAGCTCTGTTCTTCATGTACTCAACCTTCTCCTCTTTAATATATGTTGTTTTGAAACGAGGGTCAACAAAAGGAAGCCATGTCAAGCAGCTCCTCTGTGGTTTGGTCATCATATTTGTCATTTAAATATTTCAGGATGCCCTCTTTGATTTTAATGGTCAGCTGCGTGTCGTCATCCTGAGGCTTAAGCACTTGAGTGTTAAAAAGATGGAGGACTGGTTTCACGTAGGACACACTGGTACACTGCTCTCCAGACAAGGCATCTGTAAATTCCATGAGAGGACTCAGTGCCTTATTCATGGACTCCAGAACATCCATGTCCTGCCAAGTTAGGACTAGATGTCTTGTTTTTTTGTCTGTACCTGTGAGAGCGCTTTCTCCTGCTCTATAACCCTCTCAATCATCTGTTGTAGGGAGCCCCACCTGGTAGGGGTGTCTGTGATTAGCTGATGAGCAGGCAAGCCCAGTTCAGCTTGAGCCTTGGCCAGTTCACGTTTTCTCTTCCAAGAATTACAGAAGGCACTCACCAATTTCTTGCAGACACCAACTGCTCGTTCCACCTGGGGTAGTTTCACACTCCGCTCTGTGTAAGATAAATCTAAGATATATGGGTTTATTTATTACACTTTACAGCACAGGCTCAGTGTTTCCCACAGGATTTTGCGAGACGTCATTTCATCGTGTTTGCATTCAGTTTTGGCACTTCAGATCTGTTTTGCTTCATCTGAACTGTCACATACTGTAATACAACTGAATGCCAAATAAAAAGCTGTTCCCATTATTTACATATTTTTTTGTTTCTGTTGTCAGACATGTTAAAGTAGTGACTAAACCCATTAATACTGCATGTTAACCAGGAGTCACTCTCGCTGGAGCAGATGGCAGGGGGCGGTGGCCACAAATCAATGAATGGGAAACACTGCAGGCTGCTTAATAATAAATTGTTAGTTTGTACATTTTATTGTATTGTTACTGTATAGAGGCATGTACAAGCTAGAGGGAAAATTAATACATAGCATTGAAACTTGGAAATTATTTTGGTAACAAATAACTTACAAAGAGATTTAATACACTACCATTCATCCAAGTGTATAACATGTTTAACTAGCACCATCAAAACTGTAAAATACGTGGCCTACTATGTTTTTTTAATTTATTACTGGAATATATTTAATATATTAAGACACTCACCGATGGCTAGATGGAGACGGTGGCCAAAACACTGTAAGCGTGTCCACTCATTCAGCTGAAGTGCAAGGATGTTGTTTGTTGCGTTATCCGTAGTAACGCATACTAGATGATCCTCACGCAGTCCCCATGACTCGAGAGCTTCCTTAAGACCTCTGGCTATCATTTCTCCTGTATGGTCATCAGGAAAATAACCTGTCTGCAAACATCGACTGCAGAGTGTCCAGTCTTGGATGAAGTGTACCGTCAAGCTCATATAGGGATGTGTTGTTCGGCTCGTCCACATATCTGTTGTCATAGCATAGTATGCTACCTGGTGGATTTCCTCCTCTATTTTGGCCCGACACTCGTGATATAAATGAGGCAACTCAACTTGTGTGAAGTGTTTTCGACTTGGCATTGCGTACCTGGGGTCGAGTTTTTTCATCAATGCACGAAACCCCTGTTTCTCGACTGATGTAAGTTGCAATGGCTTCTGTTATCTCCTGCCATCTTCGTGAGTCTCTGTTATGTGGAGTACCGCAGGCAAAAGCCTGCTCTATCGTTTTACTCTGTGGTTTATTTTGAGTACCTGACGGTTCTTTTGTGTCTCTCATTCGTAAACTTTGTCCATACTCTTTCACGTGGTTCTTGCGTAGGTGGTAGAAGAGGTTAGTGGTGTTTGAGCCTGTTGTGGGAACGGGCGTCCGACATAATTTGCAAAGTACAGTTTTTTGGTCCGTGTCAGACTTTTCATAACCAAACCTCGTTTAGGAACGAGCTCGTCGATTTGTGCTGGCTGGTCGTTCTCCTGCACGGAGCCACCCGGTTCTGTGTCCCCTTCACTCGCCATGCTGTTATTCACGTTTCTGCCTGCATCCCCGCGGTGGCGTGTAAGATTGCGGTCATCCAAATGATGAAAAAGTATTTCCGTAAACAGTGTATTTTGCGACACCACAATATAAACGATAGAGCATAATATGAAACGATAGAGTTTTTATTTCAGCCATCCGATATATATCGTCATGTCACCCAGCCCTATATCGTAGTATATAAAGTCTTACACAATCTGGCACCCTCTTATTTGACAGATCTTTTACATGCACACAAACCTCAAAGGAATCTAAGGTCATCAAACCACATGATTTTAGACATCCCTAGGACAAGATTACAACTGAGTGGTTTTGTTAGAATAGCTTGCCTTTATATCTTAGAACTTTTCCAACATTGGGTTCTTTAAAAAAAAAAAAAACTAAACACATTGATTTAACAAAGTGTCTCTCCCTATTTTCTATGGTGTTTGTTTTACTTGCTTATTTGTTACTCTTTTTATTCCTGTGGTGTTGGTCTCCTTTTTATTAGTTGCTATTGTACAGCACATTGGTCAACCCTGTGTTGTTTTAATTGTGCTCTATAAATAAATAAAACAAACAAACAATTAAATCAATATTCAAATGATCATGTTGCTTAACACCTGCATTTCTATCAGCACAGTTTATATTAACAAATAGATTTGAAGTCATTAGGCTGATATTACAGTTTTACAGTTGGGAAATGTTCAATATGCAGTCACCATCTGATGATGCTTATAACATTGTTATTATATTTTAGCCATAGGATGAGTAAATAAACACCACATTTTAATTTTTGGGTGAACTTTCCTTAAACTTTGCAGTCTTATGTCTCTTATGGGATGAAGAGGATTAAATAAGTAAGTTTCCTTTAGCTCTGTAGGAAGCAGTACTACAGTCAAGACTCCTACACAAAGTTGTCTTTAGCATATTCCGTTCATAGAACAAAACCTCTGGAATATAGTTTAAAATGGTGTGTAGGATTAACATGGACATAACTGTAGCGCCCCCTTTGGTCTTGGAGGAAGTGGATGTGGTGAGGAAAGGGGAAATTAGCTTTTGTTTTTCTTTGTGGTTGTGGGTAGGGAGGAAAAAGTCAAGATGTGGTGAGCGAATCAAATGCAAATGACCACCGGACTACTTCAGGGGATGCGATGGAAAACATTTAAAGTGCGACTCGCATTTGACCACGGACCACACTGAAGCCTGACTGCCCAGCCCATGCAGCTGTATGCCACTTCATCTGTATATATATTAGGGCTGTTCAATTATTAAAATTCAATTATCATGCACATGATAATCAAATAATGATTAATTGCACAGCCCTAAATATATATATATATATAGTATCTCACAGAAGTGAGAACACCCCTCACATTTTTTTTAATATTTTTATTATATGTTTTTTTATTATATGAAAAAATGACACTTTGCTACAATGTAAAGTAGTGAGTGTACAGCTGTATAACAGTGTAAATGTGCTGTCCCCTGCAAGTAAACTGGGCTCAATTAGCCATTTTCTCTCCCCGGTGTCATGTGACTCGTTAGTATTACAAGGTCTCAGGTGTGAATGTGGAGCAGGTGTGCTACATCAGCAGTCCCCCCCCCCCCGCTCTGCACATTTTGCATGTTTCTCTTATCGCTTCAGTCGTTTGTTCTATTCGAACATAAGTTCCCTGCGAAGTGGACATCACAGGATATTCCGCCATGATTCCAGTTCGAAGCGAACGTATATGTTCCATGCAAAGGGCATTGAAGTGTGTGAGACGTGAATTTAAATTGTATATATTTACAGAGGTATATTATGTCACACACATCCGTGTGTGAAGATGTTGTGCAGCGCAAATCCATGAATGAATGTTCCGAAGTGAAGAAAACTTCAACGGATTTCCCTTGCTCAGAGATTAGGAGCAATGGACACGGTGTAGGGAGCATGTCAATCGGAACACAGTTCATGCACGGAGCGCACTTCTAATGAGCAGATTACCTGAATCAGGTGTGTTAATTAAGAGAGACATGCAAAATATGCAGAGCGGGGGGGCGTGAGGACTGGAATTATGATATTCGCTTTAATTCTGATTCTGGCAAAATATCAGTGCTGGTACTACTAGATCTTAGTGCTGCGTTTGACACTGTCGATCATAACATACTTCTAGAGAGACTGGAAAACTGGGTCGGGCTTTCTGGGATGGCACTCAAATGGTTCAGGTCATACTTAGAAGGAGAGGTTATTATGTGAGTATAGGAGAGCATAAGTCTAAGTGGACGTCCATGACATGTGGAGTCCCACAAGGCTCAATACTTGCACCGCTCTTGTTTAGCCTGTATATGCTCCACTAAGTCAGATAATGAGGAAGAACCAAATTGCCTACCACAGCTATGCTGATGATACCCAGATCTACCTAGCCTTATCTCCAAATGATTATAGCCCATTGACTCCCTCTGCCAATGCATTGATTAAATTAACAGTTGGATGTGCCAGAACTTTCTTCAGTTAAACAAGGAGAAAACTGAAGTCATTGCATTTGGAAACAAAGATGAAGTTCTCAAGGTGAATGCATACCTTGACTCTAGGGGTCAAACAACTAAAAATCAAGTCAGAAATCTTGGGGGTGATTCTAGAGACAGACCTTAGCTTTAGTAGTCATGTCAAAGCAGTAACTAAATCAGCATACTATCATCTCAAAAACATTGCAAGAATTAGATGTTTTGTTTCCAGTCAAGACTTGGAGAAACTTGTTCATGCCTTTATCACCAGCAGGGTGGATTATGTAATGGTCTCCTCCACCGGCCTTCCAAAGAAGACCATTAGACAGCTGCAGCTCATCCAGAACGCTGCTGCCAGGATTCTGACTAGAACCAGAAAATCTGAGCACATCACACCAGTCCTCAGGTCCTTACACTGGCTTCCAGTTACATTTAGGATTGATTTTAAAGTACTTTTACTTGTTTATAAGTCACTCAATGGTCTAGGACCTAAATATGTGGCAGATATGCTCACTGAATATAAACCTAACAGACCACTCAGATCATTAGGATTGAGTCAGTTAGAAATACCAAGGGTTCACACAAAACAAGGGGAGTCCGCTTTTAGCTATTATGCCGCCCGCAGCTGGAACCAGCTTCCAGAAGAGATCAGATGTGCTAAAACATTAGCCACATTTAAATCCAGACTCAAAACTCATCTATTTAGCTGTGCATTTGTTGAATGAGCACTGTGCTACGTCCGAACTGACTGCATTATTTTATGTATAATCCTATTCTATTTAACTGTTTTAAATTTCATTTTAAATCAATTTCTATATCATTTTAAAATTCCTTGTTTTATTATTTTTAACTCCTTGTTTTTATTGCTGTGAATGATTATTTCACTTTTTATGTAAAGCACTTTGAATTACCACTGTGTATGAAATGTGCTATATAAATAAACTTGCCTTGCCTTGCTGTGCTACATTGTAGCAAAGTGTAATTTCTTCAGTATTGTCACATGAAAAGATATAATAAATATTTACAAAAATGTGAGTGATACTAATTGTAGGCACATGATATGGAAATAATTTTTTCAAATTTTAATTACATCAAATCAATTCAGTTATGTACTGTATATTGAGGTGTTTATGATAAATTTGTTCCGTTCTAGGGTGTGTTTCCCTTTAAACTTGCTACTTAACCACCGTAGGATGGATCATTTGAGAAATTAACTAGCGCCTCATTAACTTGAAATAGATTGGTTTAATAATATATAGGACTGTTAACAGGGGTGTGAAGTAACTAATTAAAAATACTCACATTACAGTAATTAAGTAGTTTTTATCAGTAATTGTACTTTTTTGAGTAGTTAAAAACTTTTATTTGAGTACATTTTAAGTTATGTATCTGTACTTTTACTCTGCTATTTTCCTCCGTTTGTGGTCGTTGCATGCTTATTTTAATTTTATTTTTATCCATCAACGTGATTGATAGAGAGAGAGTAATCGGTCTCGTGACTAATCAAATCAAATTGTGCATAGAAAATTTTAACCGCCAACTGCTGTCTTATCATAGCTGCTGGAAGTCCATTCTTCAAGCATCAATTCAGTCGCATCTTCTGCTAATATGTTAAGTTAAATTTCGGATTTCTGCTTACTAAATGATTTGTATATATGCTTGCCTATCTACACGGCCTGAAATTTGGTGTAAGGTTGCGGGTATTGCGTACAGTGTTAACTCCCGCAAGTGCCAAGTTTGGTAAATTCCCACTCACTGATCATATCCACTTGTGTCCACAGTGATAGTGTTCAAGTATAGATGGCACAAGATCTTTGGGGGGAACGACACGGTAACGTGAATGATCAGTTTTATACTTCAACAATTAAGTGTAAATAAAATAATTTAATAATGCATAATGAATACACCTTCAAGGTTTCCAGCACAAAGTGCCAAAGTTCAAAACAATTTTATCCTATAACGGGGCTTATGTTTTCTGGAACAAACAAAAAGTATTTATCAAAATAAGAGTCATCATACACTTTGGTTTACGTTTCAAGTGCTACAAGGTTTTGTGGTTCACAAGTTTTACAAATGTACATGTTATTTTTTTTTCAGGTTCAAGTCTTCAAAAGTTCAGTCTTTGAGTTAAATTTTTAAGTTCAAGTCCTTGTTCAGCCACCATTTTCTGTGACGTAGTGATTCTAGCTATGCCCGTTAACTCAACTCATACTTCACAGAACAGTACAAAACAAACAAACCACACTCTTACAATTGCAAAAACAGTCTTTTTTCTTTAATTTAATTCTAAATGGAACTAGTTTCTTTTCACTCTATCTTGCTTACTCAAAGCATTTTAAGGTTAACAAAAAATACAACCAAAAATAAATCATGTCATTAAGTAATTCACCATATAGGACAACATCAAGGGATCACAAACATCTTTGAAATGAGAGAAAATAATACACTAGTCCACCAATCATCAATAGATATCAAGACAACATTGATCAATATTCCGATACAGTACTTCAATGCATTAAGTCTCAAAGTCCGTAATTGAAGCAAACCAATGTAACACATCAACTCATATTGTATTAATTCATAACACATCAACATATGGTTCTTTCAACATTTCAGATGACTCTTTTGATTGTTTGTTTTCTTAAGTGGAGGGTCCAAGGGAAAATTGATTTATGTTGTGTGTGTGTGTGTTTGTGTGCGTGCGTGTGGGTCGGTGTGCATGTGCTAGATGTCCGCTAAGCCCATCCTTTCCGAACGTCACTAATGATTAAATAACTTTGTTGAGGGAGATGGATAAACTGTTCAAGGCCTACCTGGAGTCCAATGCACAGTCAGTGGAGTGGCTTTCTGGCCATGACATCACGAAACTCACTCGAAGTACAGCGTTCCAATGGGTAGTTTAAACACAGTTAATTAACAAGTGGTGTAGCAAACAGCCAAACATTCGTCAACGGTGCAGCGAAACTCCTGTAACCCATTAATCTTCCGTCTTTTCGTTTTGTTGGTGGCGGCTTTACTCCACGTCGTCTACTTTTGGATGATTACGCTTTCATATGGCCCAGACACCACGAGGAAAGGAGCAGCTTGTAGGAACTATAGAATCCAGGCACTCTTCCGTAGTGCAGCTTTCATAACAAACAAAGCTTTCAGCTCTAGCGGTCAAACTTCTTACTCTTCCATGCAGCAACAAAGCTCTCCCTCATGCACACACACCTTCTAAATGGATTTGAGTCTTTTCACTCTTCCCCCTTGTCCATTTTGGGTCTTGTAGTTTGTTTCCATCACAAATTATCACAGGATGATGGTCCATGGCTATCCTACCAAAATTACTTCACGAGTAAGGTGTAATATTATCTAGGAATTAACAAAGAACTGCAGAGCAACATTCAACGTTCTCTTAAACCTTAGCTATGGTGTACATGACTCTATCATCAGAAAGAAACTGGGCAAAAGTAGGATCTATGAGAGAATACTGTGGCAGGTGTAGACAAAAATAACATGTATTATGGACAAATTAATAAAAATTGCCTGAAATGTCATATCTTTTGTGAAAATACATATTTTTTCCCCTTTAAACTTTAAAGGATTCATACAGAATTCATATAATTTTGCTTAGCATTTTGAATAAACCATTTCTCAGTGTATGTCCCTCTCCCTGGATCTGTCATCACATCCCTGTCCTCTTTTTCTGCACATGTGTGGGTGAAAAGTATCTGTGAAGATGATGAAGAACGCCAACACAATGAAAGCCACTCAAGACTTTCCACTTTGTCTCTCTTAAATGTCTCTTTCTCAAACAACCATTTGCACTTTCACATTTTTTTGTTTAGTATGTGGCCACACAGTTATTGTTGTGGTTCCTTTCTGGGTCTGTCCTCTGAAAAACCACATCAGTCATATCAGACCATATGGGCTCTGTGGTTTTGGTTGTGTTTCTTACTGTTGATTCCAAGTCCTTGATATAAGTATAATCTATCATCTTGTGAGCCTCATTTTTTCCATTATCCTCTCAAAAAGGCAACAATATTTGCAGAGGACACAATTAGAACTTCTGAGATGTTGGGGCCTTTGCAAATTTCCGCTTTCATAATGGTTATTCAGGCAATGAAATCTTATGAAAAGAATGGCATTGACAGAGCATATGTTCTGCCACAGCCTCATGGGTAGTCTGATTTCACTCATCATGTTGTTTTTTTAACAAATGTAACAAGGCCATTTTTAGACCAGTGGCCCTCGATACTGTGTCATTTTGTCATTCAGGATTGCCTTTAATATATCTGTCATCTCGGATGTTTTTGCTACTGAGAGACAGGCTTTTTGGATCCACCCGTGGAAGTTGTTAATGAAGAAGTCTCAGCAGCATGTGAAACAGCCACGTTCAAACCTGATGTGCTGATGTGAAAAACATTACAAACAGGGCCTCTGGAAATTGCTTTCAGTATTACTCAGGCATATTCTGAGTGAGAAAAGGCCTGGTGTTAAGCCATCACCATCTGAACCCTGAAGCTGGAACTGCACTAAAGCAAATTCTCTCTCTACTCTTCTTTCTCTTCATTTTTGGAAGTAAGCCCTCACTAGAGGTCAGAAGTCCCACTCAATGCTTCCACTACACTATGTTGTACTTTGCAGGTGGGTTCTCCAAGGTTAGTCAGTCAATTAGAGCAGAGTATGTAGCACAAGGACAGGTTGTCCCTCAGGGATCCGTCTTAGGCCCTTTGAGGTATTCTCAAGAGGCTCTGTTTTAATTCGCAACGCATGTGTCAGGACAGCAGAGGAGTGTAACTCCCTGTTGGAAGACCAAAGATCAGAGAAGTTGCTCCCTTGTGATGTTGGAGAACTTTAAAAAGCTACTGTAATTCATCAAACAGAAAAAAGGGGGTAGTCCTCACATTACCCCAATACCCTTGTTGATCCCTAATTCATTCCTCTGTTCCATGATTTAGTTAACTCCACAACTTTCTTTTCCTCTTGACAAGTAGGCAGGGCTTAGATGGAAGTGTGTGTTCCTCACCTAGGGAAGCATGGAAATACAATCAGAGCAGGACGCTTCACCCTGGGCCCACAAGCGGGGCATCCGGCTGGACTTGTACTTATGGCAAGAAATACAGCCCATGGGTCGTCCGTAGGAACAAGAGGAAGGGTTGTCTGTGACATGGGGGGAAGAGAAGCACAGCAGAATGACAAAGCTGCCGTCTGATGAGAAAACACACTCTGGTCATTGTTTCCTTTTTCTGTAAGAGTGGCTGCTAGCACTTGAAGCTGTGGAGAAATGAATTGCCATGATGTCCTTTGCTGTGGGAACAGCTTGAATAAATAAAGAATTATAATTCTACCAGAAATAGTGAATCATTACTTCAACACATGCCCTGCACATCTGGATACTCTG
This sequence comes from Ptychobarbus kaznakovi, assembly GCA_027422405.1. Classification (NCBI taxonomy): domain Eukaryota; kingdom Metazoa; phylum Chordata; class Actinopteri; order Cypriniformes; family Cyprinidae; genus Ptychobarbus; species Ptychobarbus kaznakovi. The sequence goes on from CM049814.1 coordinate 20,338,671, forward strand.
TGAAGTGGTGCTGTAAAATAAATGCATATGTATAGACCATATGGATGAATTAGGTCAGTCAATTATAGGCCATTATTGAGCGTGCATAGATTCCCATCTCTTTGTAATGTTTAGGTATGTGTCAAAAGAGACCATATTACCATGTGGGTCTTTCACTAATATTGTGTCATACCCATAGACCTATCTGACTAAATATTATTATTATTATACTATTTCAAAGTATTAAATGTTTGGTCCAAGTTTCTTTTCACATTGTACTTTTGCATCTAAATAGCAGTATGTTTGCACCATCAACATGAGTACTAGCTCAGCAGTAGCTGCTTGTCACTATACTTAGTCAATGACTCAACAGTACAAGAACAAGCCAGTGTTATTGAGATATTTGTCCTTCTGGATTTAGCACCAAATGTTTACACACACAGAACAAGACTTGAGTTTGTCTGCCATGGATACTGCAAGACATGCAAAGAATGAAAGTTTCTGAAAGCAGTTTATTCAGAGAAAAGTGGCTATGAGAAATATAGTGATAAGAATAAGTTAGTGAACTCTTTGAAAATATCTGAATGTCTGCATTGATTACTCATAAAATGTGGCCTGGTATTAATTTACTCCCAATTATAGACAAACACAATCTGATGTAAGTAATAACACACTTTTAATATTAAGTAATCTTAATGACTTGAATGAAAGTAACTATCCACAGTGCATGGTGGAGAAATTAAGTTGAGTCACTAAACCCTAATTTGAAGATTCTCATTTAGCAGCAAAAACCACACAAAGTTTTCAATGTTTTTAAATTTTGCAGAATTACTTTACACTTACATTTTCATTTTGCTGCTTTTATCCAAAGACTTACATTGGGGAATTACATAAAGCCATTATTGAAGAGGCAAACAAACAGAGCCCCTAACACCAAGTTTAAGTGCAAATAATACAAGCTAGAAGGGAAGGAGAGAAAGATATGAGAAAGATGAAGATATGAAAAAAGATTTTTTTAATTTTTTTTATATAGTCAATGATAAGTATAGTTTTCAGTGTTGTTAGTGACAGGGATCCAACGGATGGGGGTGGGAAGATCTCCACCAGCCAGGAATTGATGTTCTGGAAATAGCCTCTCTGTGTTGGTACCACGAGGCGTCGCTCACTAGCAGTCTGACTTCTGGAGGGGATGTTTAATTGATTGGAAAGAGGTGGTGCTGAGCCTGTGGTTGTTCATGCAAGCATCAGTGTCTTGAATGTGCGAGGCCTGGTGCAAGAGACAAGACAAAGAGATTAATGGGCTCTTTTGGGCTCGTTGCAGACCAGTTGCCGCGCACTGAATATTTGTAGAGGTTTGATTGTGTTTGATGGAAGTCCAGCCAGAAGAGCATTGCAGTCCATTAGAAATGACAAGGGCCTGGACAAGGTGCACATGCTCCATTAGAAAGGGCCTGATCTTTCTGATGTAAGTAATGCAAGAACAGTCTTTGCATGTGCTCTTTGAAGGTCAGCTTTAATACACCAAGATTTCTTAAGTGTGGGGTATTGTTGATCTTAATGACTTAAATGAGTTGCGGGAAGTAACTAGTCTTTATACTGTAGAGTGTTCTTTCATCCATGAAATGTCGCCAGGCAGGAGATCCGTTGCAATTAATCTGGTCGTGAGGATGAGCTGTGTGTCACCGTAGAAATGGTAGGAGAAATGTGCCTGTATAATGGGAGCCAGTACAGTGATGTAGTGTATTGGAGAAAAGGAGGGGTCCAAGAAGATCCCTGGGGAACCCAGTGACCAATTTATGTCTTTGGATATCCCCAGGCCACCTGAAAGAGCAGTGAGATAGATTCAAACAAAAGTGGAATTCAGTGATGTCAGTGATGAGGGGTGGACAAATCTGATGTTTGCAAAAGCGGCAGACAGATCCAGCAGAAGAGGACTGATGATTTGGTAGCTGCTAGCAGGGCTTTGACGAAGTGCGCAGCCATATTGAAACCACTATTAGGAATTAGTATTATATGGGGACCTTTGTGATTTTGAAATCCCCCCCCCCATCTGAATTTTGTGTGGTGCGTTCACACAGGATAAGCAAAGCCTGTGATTTTACTCAAATTTACTGACTTGTCTCCCGGATACAATATCAAGGCTTTGAGAGTCCCGTTCTATGTTCCGGTTAGATGGATTTAAAAAAGAAACTAATATAGTTTCGTGCCCTGTGTCATTTACATTTCAGCAGGTTCAAATAATATCTTAACATAATAATATTTATTTGTAACATATTAACCTCAAAACCTTTTCAGCTTTCTCTTTCTGCTAATTGTATAGTTGTATGGTGTAGTAAAGCGATATGAAAGCACCCAAAATATTATCAAAACACTCAAACGCAGCTCCATTCTTCGTGGAAGATGGACAAAAAGGTGCACAGGAAACAAAAACCATTGAAAAATGATATACGACCCCACCAAATGCAGGCCAAATCAAAGAGATGCCGAATCGCATGAGACTAATATGATCACAGGACCTCGGTGTTCGGCGAAATATGGTAGGTCATTTGCGGGGGAATTTTTATTTTACAAATTACAGACATGGCCAATTTACACGGGATTAAGATCACAGACAACATCCGCAATTATTACAAATGGGGTCCTTCCCACAAATCTGTTTCTGTTTATTAGTATTGTTTGGTTGTCTATCACAGCCCTTTTTAGGTTATGGCACAGCTTCTCAATTGAGGTCAGGATTCACATATTTTCTTTTATTTGTGTGTTTGCCTCATTGTTTTATTGCATCACCTAGCCTCTATAATGATTTGCTGTCCTGACATTCTCCTGTAAAATGCATGTATACACTTTAGAATTCATTGTTCTTTCAATGACTATGAAGTGCTCAGACCCTAAGGGAGCAAAGCAGTGCTAAACCATGATGCTCCCTCCACCATGCTTCAAGTTGGGAAGAGCTTTTGGTGTTGGTGTGTGCACTGCCCTTTTCCTCTAAACAAATAATTGTGCATTTTTGAGCCTCAACTGTCCACAGAACATTTTACTGTAACCGTTGTGGAACATCCAGCTAATCTTAGGCAAACATGAGACATGTCTCAGTATTTTATATGTTATGTATCTGGTTTTATGTTGTCTTTTCATGAACACTATTCTTATTCAGTGTTTTTTTTTTCAGATAGTGGACACGTGAACAAATACTGTGTAGAATTTTCTGGAGGTTTTTTGCTGCTGTCCTTGTTTTTTTCCTCACCTCTTTCAGGACTGCACATATAATTTATTTATTTATCTTTTTTATACATTTCCAGACCAGGTATATTTAGCAATGTCTTGTGTAATGCTTTCTTGGCCTTTTCCAGCTTTGTGCGTCACTCTAATGTGTTTTTAAGGTCCAGTAATAGCTTTTGGGATTTGAGGCATGGTTCACACTAACTTTTCTTGAGAAGAGCATATTTGTCAGTGTATGCCTTTATTTTAAGGGCAGGGATCTATGCAACTCACACTTCCAGTCTCATCTCCTTAATTGACTCCAATTAGCTTTTGTAGAAATTGTAACACAGAGGTTCAGCCTGCCTTGTCTATGATCACTTAAATTTTCAAAATTTTCAAAAGCATTACAGTTTGTGTTTAATTAGTTAAGTCCGATTGTATTTGTCTTTAATGTGTGACTTAGATGAAGATCAAACCACATTTAATGAGTAATCGGTGCGTAATTGCTGTGATATTTTCAAAAGTCTCACAAACTTGCCACTGTATAGTCAGGTGTGACCTAGAGTATACAAAAATGCAAATTATACATCAATAGTGGTTCGTCAAGCACACTAAAACATATCATTGCCTTTTGTGTTTGTCTTTGGACAGTGGAAAATGACAGAGAGCTGTCTCCACAGAGAAGACACCATAAAGAGTTCAAATTCAACATGTCCCAGATTCCAGAGGGAGAGGCCATCACAGCAGCAGAATTCAGGATCTACAAGGAGTGTGTGACCAGGGCCTTCCGCAATGAGACATTCCTACTTAGCGTGTTCCAGGTGGTTGGGGAACATCCAGAAAGGTAAATGAACAGTGAAATGTAAAAATATTATTCTATAAATGTGGAAATTTGTGTGCTAGTATAGTTGATTAGTATAGTCAAATATCTATAAAAATAAAAATATTAAAATCATTTAAAGTAATCATACAGTGATCGCTTTCAAAAACATGCATGAAGCACAACTAGAATTAAGTTACTAAATTAAACCTGTCAAGTTTACTTAGTTTGGTCTTCCCACTTCACTAAAATGAACTAACTCAGATTTACAATTAAATGTTATTGTTCGGAAACTGATTCTTTCTGTAATTCTGTTTAGTGCCACTAGTGGGACAGCAAAGATTTCATATTTAAATAATGCACTGGAGTTAACAGTATAGAGGTGTAATATGTATTGTATTCTGAAACCCTGATTTAGAACTAAATGTAAATATACGGGTATGACGGCTTTAATCACTGCAAGTGTGGAAGTTCAGTGTGCAGAATGTAATTTCAATAAGGAACTATGTAATTTATTTTCGATATGCTTTGATGTTTTGTACACATTTTAACAAATACAGAGGACACAGAGTGAGCTGTTTCCAGGCATGTTCATCGAAGTTTGTCCTAAAACTAAGATGTGCTTTATAATGAGCTCTTAATATGAAATCATAAACTTACATCACACGGCTTGTCCTCCTGTCAGATGCCTGTTATTCAATGCCTTTGTTTTTCTAGGCGCACAACTTACATCTTGCGGCTGTACTTGTTAATGTAAAAAAATTATGTATTTCCGTTTAAAGGATTATCCTGACAGCAAGCAAATCTACAATCTTAACTTTGCAAATGTTGACTAATTCTGACTAAAATTTTTGCATTAAAAAATGTAATCACTTAAAATCTCTTGCCCCAATTACATCTGTCAGTTGCAATATTGACAGACTTTTGTGTATTTAAAGACAGACATAGTTTGACTAAACCGCTGTTTAATAAAAATAGTAAAAAAGGCTTGTTTTTTCCTCCTGCTGTACCAAAAACTTGTTGAACCGTTACTTCAAAACTGAGGTATGCACCGAACCGTCATTTTTGTGTACTGTTGCACCCCCAGTAAATATGATCAAATTTAAGTACAATTAAACTGTAATTGTGAAAATATTTATTAGTTGGTGCATGATTTTTAAGCTGAGTAATTGACTATGTTTTAAATAAAGCCCAGGCGTCCATCACTAAACACAGCAGAGGTTGTCTAACATGTACTTTATGTAGACTAAAGCCATGACCACGATGAACAACTGAAATAGCTCTAGTTTGGCTCCTAAAAAAGAACCCACCAACACATGTCAAACATTGACTTTGTGGGTAGTGGGAGGGATATCTCCTTGAGAAAGGCAGATGGTGTGACCGGTAAAGTGTCCAAAACTCACCAATAAGATGTGACTATGATGCTAGCCATATTTTTTTTTTCATTATTATTATTTAACAGAAAAGGCACCAAATAAAAAAAATGGTAACAAAACTAAGGCCAGAGCCAAAATCTCTGGCTCAATGAGTTAAATGTTTCTCTCCCAAATAGTTTCTAATGTTTATCATGAAGTGTTCCTTTGGTGAACATCCGGAGTTGAACAATGGACACACTGTTTTTACACAAACCTGCCGTGGGAGTCTTTTATTTTTAGTCATATCTTGAAATTATGCATCGCCAGTTATTGTATCACAAAAAGGTGCAAATTATAGCATGCTTTGTGGCATTTCCCTGCATGCCACTTTCTGCATGTAAATCCCCAATCCTGTGTGGCTTGCGAAATGTATTTGCTTACAAACAGATTAATTTGCAGACTTGTCAAGTTGTAACAGCATAATTACTGTGTTTATGGTTTGTGATCTTTAAAAAACACATTGGTTGGGGGAATGCAGTATAGCTAAGCTAAGCGGATGCACAAGATGGCTGAGAGAAACTTCTGAAGTGTGCAAGCCTTTAATCCATGAAGCAAAAAATAACTTGGTTATGGAGGTGGTGCAGAGGGGCTGTACGTATATCTGGCTGAATTTAGCCCATGTGGCAAGACGATTTGACCTAACTCAGCAGCATAGAGAACCTCAAGTCACCAAGCTTCACATGGCCTTAAATGTAAAGAAACAATAGCATGTAAGAACATTTTCCAAGTGGTTGGACATTAATTGTTTCTGGACCTTTATAATATGTCATATGTGTTTAATTTCTACACCACTAGAAATAATGACTATTTCCAAACATTCCCCATCTTCCATTGTTTGGGTATGTCTGAAATTGATTGTTAGCATACTGCCATATTCTACAGTTGTTTTAACATAGTGTAGGAAACAGTATGCAAAAAAAAGTAGGTCTAGTTTACAATAGCTTGAGCACTTTTTTGTGAATATCATACTGTTAATGGAAATCACCTAACATTGGTAAAATTGCTAAACCATGGACATTTCATGTATTGCAAAACAAAAAAAAAAAAAAAAAAAATATTATAAGAAAGTTGGTATTTACATGTATATGTGGCACTTTTATTCAAAGCAGCTTTGAATACTTCATTATATTGGGACAAAACTATTTTGGAGAAATCTGAGATGCACTTTTAAACACTGTCAGTTGTATTTATTTTGAAATCACAGCATAGATCAGGTTTTGTTTTCATGACAATCCATCAATATCCCATGAAAAATCCAGCTTGCCATGAATGTAGAGTTATTACTTTTCTGTTTGTATATATTCTAATCCCTGGTTGTTTTCATGTACATCTGGCCTCCGTGGAAAACCCTCCCAAGCCATATGTGAAGACGGTCCTGTATGCATGCAATGGCAGCGTGAAGCTATTAAACTATTGGTCCATTTTAACAGCAGTCAATGACAGAGGCAATAAAAGCGATATATGTAACCAAAAAAACCTGACACTTCTGACTTTATTATTCCGGTTAATTTAATGTGTCTATAAGAGGCTTTACAGTTGCGCTTTTAGAGTTGGCAGCTCCCCTGTGGTCTCATTCAGACCCCGTCCCAGGTGAAGCTGTGTGACTGGTTGTACTAAACAGTATGAGTCAGCATAAGTACGGTGAGTTCACGTCGAATGTGACGTGTGAACCACCGGAGGGAAGAACCTCATATGGAGTACCTTAAAGAGCAGCTCTAATTAATGTGCAATAACGAGGGGCTGCAGGGACATTCCCAGAACACCTGTGTGACCGACAGCTTTGAAGTGACCTGGCCAATGCTTATTACCATGCATAGTGTGTAATTACTATAATGGGACAGGCCTCCCTGTAAGGCTACTGCGATCAAACTTTTGCCTCTGTTCTCAAATCTGTGACTTGAAGCCCCTCTAAATTTGACAAACCAGTATTTTTGAAATAATTGAATACATGTCTTAAAATGATCTTGGAAAATGTTTCGGAATATTTGAAGAAGACAACAGGATGAGCTGAAACATGCTGCAATGGGGAACGACTAACTAACTAACTAAATAAAAAAATAGCTCTGAACATCTCAAGATGGGAAACTATTTTTGTTAATTAAATTCATAAATGTATTAATTGAAACTGTTAATTAGAACATTCAAGCTGGCTTTCAAGCCAGTGTGTTTGCAAATTACAGTATACATTTGCATTTTATATACAAGCGACCATTTATGCATTTTTTTACCATTTCCATGCATATTGTTAGCATTTATTCCATATACTGTATTTATACTGTATTTCCTGTTATTCACATTGGTCTCACCATAAATATAGCCTTGCTGCTGACATAGTGTTAAAAAAAAGACATTAAAAAAATACATTTACTGTATATTTATAATAATGAATAATATATACAGTAATGATTAAATGGGGTCATTGATTCTTGTAAATAGTATTTATAGCAGTTAATGATCTACGGACTTGCTCATTTGCAGGGATGCCGACCTGTTTCTGCTGGAATCTCGTAGGTTGTGGGCCGCTGAAGAAGGTTGGTTGGAGTTTGACATCACTGCAACTAGTAATCTCTGGGTGATGAGTCCACATCATAACCTGGGTCTACAGATCAGTGTGGAGACCAGCAGTGGTAAGATGATTTTACGATGAGTTTAACTCACATGCGTGTATATTTCCAAAGAGAATGATTATTTACTCAAAGTATTATACAGTAAACACCCTCTTGGCTAGTATCCAATTAGTATTATTTCCTTAAAATTCAACTTGGATAAATAATCTGTTAAAAATATAAGATTCATTTGTTGCCAATTTTTTAATTTCTGTTCAGTTTGATGGGCAAGGAATATCCCATTTATAGCACTTTTCTTCTTTTTAAAGGGTGGAGCATCAATCCCAAGGAAGTGGGGTTAGTAGGTCGTGATGGTGCTTTAGAGAGGCAGCCTTTCATGGTGGCCTTTTTCAAAGTGAGCGAAGTCCATATCCGAACTGCCCGGTCGGTGGGCAAACGACGTCAACCCAACCGCAATCGCTCCAACAGTCCACAGGAGGCATCGAAGGGATCAGCTCATACAGGTTAGCCATTGATATTTCCCATATTGTTCACTAAGCCCCTTTTTTCTAAAGAAGAGAAGTTTAATATGCACTTATGGTAGAAATCAGCCATACAGTCTCTTTTAATTCTTCAGAAGATGTTGACCTGGGATAGTTTGGGGATGTTTTTGTATCTGATATTGAGTCCAGATCTTCACATATTGTACTCTTGCATAATGAGAATCTGGACTCAATAAATCTCTTTAAGATCCTTTCGAGAATTAATTTAAAAGGCAGCACATATGTAGGCCTGACATTCCATGACTTGATTTGAAGTCTTTTACCAGCCCTCACCAATAGATTGCTGCAATGATGACATATTTTTGTAGGTTGACACACAAGTTAGCGTCACCCTGGCTCCCAAATAATTTTTCCATTGGCTTTTCCAAAAGACTTTTCAAAACCAACTGGGGAGAAGGAGCGCCGCTCACTATTTTTGTGGGTCTTGGCTTCTGTCATGCGGGTCGTGGTGGACGAGGGAGTAAACATAAAGGGATGTTAATCAGCATTAACTCATGTAGACCATACATTATAACATTACAAAATAAAATAACTGAGACAAAGAACATACAGAAACTGAAGGCTTATAAAGGACAGGAAACAAAGGAGCCAATGAGATGATTCACATATGAACACAGGTGATCAGACTGAATGATAATAAACTAATAACGAGGACAGGAACTAAACCAAATAAGGAAAAACAGGAACTAAATGGAACATACATGTGACAAACACATTATATTTCAGCATAATAATGTTATAGTATTATATTTCAGTAGAATAATGTTCTGGCCTCTTGTGAAAAAGAAAAGACTCTAAAATTCAGCTAACTTCATAAAATAAAAATGTTTGCTAAAATACATTTTTATTTTCATTTCAAATTCCACTTAAGTGTGAGAAAAAATACAGTGCACATGCAGCTAGTATAAATAATGGTTCTGGCGCCAGCCCTGATGTTGTGCATTGAATTAAAATGAAAAATGAATAAAAATCTAGAGCCTTTGAATCAGCCACCAGTAACCCATATTCAGTTGAGTATAATTGGCCAAAGATTTTATTAATTAAATAAATTATCTTTTAAGTTGAAAAAAGAAAGAAAACAGTCTAGGAACAGCAGTCCTAATCCAGTTTCTGCTTCTCATTATTGCTCTGGTTTGGTCAATTACAGTAAAATTATAATACAGTGGTCTTATTAGTTGAAATATAACCCATAAAGCGTTTTTTGTTATTTAGTGCTAATACCCAGAGTTAAACATAATCCAGTCTTCTATTTTTTTTAGACATTTCACTCTCTAATTTTTTATGTACTTTATTTTTTATATAATGCAAGGCCAAGATTGAAACGTGCTTAAAAGACCTGGGGTGAAAACTGTATAATTAACAACACAAGTAAGAGCAATTAGCCTGTCCTAAGTTCCACACAAACACATATTTTCTCTAGTTAACATCATTTCATTTACAATCATATTTGAGGTTGATAATGATAGGTGACAGTGCCGATTGGATGATATCTGTTGGATGAGTCTGAATCCGCCCCCTAGAATTCGGCTGGGTATACTCCGCGCTAAAATATCAGGTGCTTTATAGCCCCAACCCAACTTTGAATACGATATTTTTTTTATGTAGGTCTCATATATATAATATATATATATATATATATATATAACGCCACCACAAATATATATATATATATATATTATTTTTTTTAATAATTTTTTTTTAAAAAAAAAATTCAGGAACAGTATTTTCTCTCTGCTACAATTGAAACATTTGTGTTTGTGAAAGCCAGTGCATGTTCCTAACTGCAATACAACTAATTGACATAAACTGCTGAGAATAATTTACATAAGTGCCATATGCAAGTCAGATTCACCCACTTATACAGAATAGTGCCTAAACTCAAAGCTCCTAAACCTCGCACACTACGTGTCCCGTCTAATGAGAATAATCTGCTTAATTTGTTCTGAAGGATTGGACTTTATGTAACCCAAAACATCAACCCCTCTCCTTGGCACGACTTGGGATGTCTGGAGTGTAAATATTTAGATTTGGAACAGGAAGTTGCGAGGCCGTTGTGACAGCCTTCCCTTGTGGCAGTGTTGAGAGTGCATATGGTTCCAATATGAAAACACTCTTATCAAAGCTTTCAAAAAGACAGCCTGTGAGCGCTGCATCTTGACCCATATTAAGAGACACAAGTGCACAAGGTTATAAGCTCTCTAACTGATGAAATCACTTTTGGAATGAATTTCATGAAAATGTGTCAATTTTAGTTAGAGTCAAGATAAAAGTTAATAACAGATAATATTTCATATAATAATGTATATTATTTAATTATATAATAATTTTAAGTAATAATATTTAACATTAGTTTGTATGTCGACAATTTTTATGATGGTTTATGATAACAACTGTAATAATGACAACAATTATGGTATATTTAAAATATATATCATATTTGTGGAAAAAGTGAACCCATATTGAGTTATAATGAATTATCATAATGCATGTTGTGCACTGATGAAGTCATGTGATTATGTAATAACTTTAACAGCCCTGTTGACATTGCATCTGAAATATTGCTGAATTAATACACTTTGTTAATTATATTAGATATATATATATATATATATTAAACTTAAACTACATTAAATAAATAAATGTATTAAACTGAATTAAAATCAATGAAAGCTGCATATTTAAAATAAAAAACATGACAAAGTTATTAAAATATAAATATATAATAAAAGCTAATTATTAAAACATTCTAAAATAGTATTAGAAAAATACTAAAATAACACTTATATGATGATTGGTAGAAATGTATTAATTAAAAACATACCCTTATCTATAGTCTTATCAGGTATGTTGTGTGTCAGACATTTAGGTTCTTAATTTTTTTTCCTGTATTTTTTAATCTGGGCTGAAATATGACCCTGACATGCTTTTGAAAGTTTTCGGGAGATTCACCCTTTGAAAATGATTTCTGTCTCTATGAGCTTCAAATCCAGGCAAAGCACATTATGTGTGATTAGAGGTTTGACACTGTTTCTTAAGCTTTGGCGATCTGTGAAAACAAAACAACACATCGGCTAGGTTTCAGCTAGAGGTGCGGGGGAACTCGCCAGCCTTTGGCCTGAGGGAAGTTAACAAGCGTCTAGCTCAGCTCAGTTTGTGCCGCCCCAGCGCTAGACCTGTAATTATCTCCGAGCTGTTATTAGGTGCTGGGCTAAAATGCCTGACCACGTTAACAGTATCGCTTAAATAATTATAATAACACAACACTGTCCAGCTGCGGTTTTTCATCTCCTCTCCCTCAACCCTCCTTTTGTTTACCATTGGTGTAATTAGACATCGGCTAGGTTTAATAACCACAGTGATGAAAGACAGGAAGAGAGATAAACTTCACATGGACGCAGACAGAAGCATTCTCTTTCATGTCATCATGGGAGTGGGGTGAGACAGCTTCCCTGCCTCAGCTCTTTCAAGGATGGATGTTATTCCATGCGGAACACCATGTCCATTACTCCAGCATGCCGTTACCACCAGGAATGTCATTGTGTAATTGCTCCAAGGAGAAGCTTTTTGTGAGTGAGGGTCTTTGAGATTTTGTTGCCATTACCATGTTTTTTTCTTTTGGTCAAGAAACCACGTGTGCATCTTGGCACATGATTTTGACAGTTTTTGGCTGTAACTGTCAAATTAAACAGCTCATAAAGCTAATATAACTATTTCAATTAATGGTTCTTTAACATCAGTTTTCGATGCGGACCAATGTACTATAATATTGTATATGATTCCATATGTGATTCTTGTGCTTCGACTGTGTTACAAAAACTAATTCATAATCTTCCTTTAATTATTAAATCATATTTAATGTGTAGTTAGGACTAATGATTAGTTATTTTTTATAACTATTTTAGTAAAAAAAAAAACATTACACGACCTGTTAAAGAATCAGATTTATTAGAATCAAATCAACATTTAAAGGGATAATTCACCTAAAAATTAAAATTCCGTCATCATTTAATCTTGTTCCAAATATGATTGAGTTTTTTATTATGTTGAAAAGCATTGACTTTCCTATTTTTTTTTATACTATGAAAATCAATGACTATCGCCTGCTGTTTGGTTACCAACACTCTTCAAAATATCTTCTTTTGTATTCTACTGCTGAAATAAATTCTTAAAGTTTTGGAACAACTTAAGGGTGAGTAGATGACAGAATTTTTATCTTGGGGTGAACTATCACTTTAAATGATTTATAATATCCATTCTTACATATGATAAGCAGGCAGCGGTCTTCATTCGAAGGCCAGAGGCCCACAAGACCCACTCACAGCAGTAACAGTTTGGCATTAAATTTTACAGGCAGGAAGAGAAGCGCTTTATGAGGTACCACAAATCTGGCCTTTACACTCAATGAAACTCCACACTAAATATACGCTTTACTCCAAAAGAGCCTGTGACTGTAAATAGTGGCAGTAAATAAAGAAAAGGCGGAGGTAAACAAAACCGGTGTACGTGAATGCAGTGTGTTTATCTGGGAATGTATTTTTCTGATGTATGTTGAATACACAGATGCATCATATTTGGCTGAATCTCACAAAAATTGGAGTCAAGTCAAGAAATTATATTCTGCATAAAGATGAGGCCTGTTTTTAAAATGTACAAACAAACAGAGGTGTAAAATACTTGAGTAATTTTACTTGATTACTGCATTTAAGTATTATTTTGGGGGATCTGTACTTTATTCAAGTCAAATTTAAACTGACTTCTTGTACTTTTACTTGATTACTTTTCTGAAGAAAAAACTGTACTTTTTACTCCTTACAATTTCATTTCATCTTGAAAAGTACATTGCATTTTTATTTTATCTTACGCACATTAAATATGGGAAATGGAAGCTCAAACATGTATGCCTGATGTGAGAACCAATGATCATTGTTTTCATGCGTCAAGCACACACACATTTCTACTCCATTTATGACTTTCATCAGGTAAATGTCTGGCATCAAAAGTTCACCATCAAATCTGAGGAAGCATGTTGAGGTAGCAAAGTTCAGTTTTCCCCAAAAATGTTTATTCATTATTCCTTCTGTTTTGATAGAGCCATTAGCTGTGTAATATGTTAACTGAATGCACAATATTGAGTGCTAATAAAATCAGTGATGAGAATTTAAATACAATTAATATTTTTGTAATATTTTAAATTAAATAAAAATCTCCAAAAGTGTTTAAATAAACATTTTATGTTAAATTAATTGTAATTCATGTTTAGTGATGTTCTTACAAGTTGTATTTATAATGTGTAATTATATTATACATTGAGCAGGAATTAGGACTGTCAATAACTTTTTTATCTTAATAATTACACGATTTGCTCATTGATGAATCGAATTAATCGCAAATAATTATTTATCAATATTTGCTGAGAAAAAACTCTAAATGCCCCAAATAAACTATTAAAAGATGAATTATCCTTTTAGACGGTGACATTGAATAGACAACACACACAAAAAAGCGGCCTTTCAAAACGTTAATTTTGTAATTCTATGACTCTCCTCAATAATTCAACACATTTTTGTATTCTGGGATAGTTCTGGGGTAGGGATAGTTCACCCAAAAATGAAATTATCTCGTTATCATCCCAAATGTTTATTACTTTCTTTCTTAAGATGAACACAAGCAAATATTTTTAGTCCAGATAATGCAATGGGACAGAACCACTTCAGAAACCACACAAAGTGAACACGACGGTCAAGTTTAAAATAGTAGTATTTGTATCCTTCTTACATATGCCTAGTGTTTCACTTAAGAAGACACCGATTCATTAACGGGGGTTGCATGTGTTACTGTCACATTCACTTTGTGTAGTTTTTGGATGTCCCATACATGCATTTTTTTTTCTAAAACTCTTAGTTTGTGTTAATCTGATAAATGAAAGTCATATGGGATGGCATGAGGGTGGAAAGGATGAAGTTTACTTTTTTCCCTTTCCCTGTATTTTTTTATTTCCTGTGTTGCGCTCTGCTGCATTTTATTTGTTGTTGTTGCACTAGATATACGTGTTGGACCAGTGCCGTTGCATTTTGTTTAGTTTTCTCCCTTTAATCAAATTTCTGAATGTCTGTCAGAAAAAAAGTACTTCTACTTTTTTAATACTTGAGTACAATTTAAAGTTGTTCATTTTTACTTTTACTCAAGTATGTTTTTGGCCAGATACTTGTACTTTTAATTGAGTAAAATGTTCACTGAGTATCCGTACTTTCACTTGAGTTAAATGTTGAGTACTTTTTACACCTCTGCAAACAAACAATAAATAAAACACTAACACCCATTAGCATTATACATCCAGTGTTTGTTTAGAGTTCTCATAATTTTAAGTGATGAATGCAGTCCAGAGAAAATAGAAACTATTATATAATAATATTGGTAGTAAGTATTGATCCTAAAAATTGCTTTGTTTTTTTATAGCAAAATATATCTTGTTTTGCCTTTAGATTTGCCTTTTGTTTTTAAGGTTTCAAGAGATCAACCCGTTTAAGAAGTTGGACAAACAACTTTAAAAAGTGCAATATTCTTAGTATGAAATTGCAAAATGCTGTTTAAAATAGATGGAGTATAGCATGTCACACCACAGGATGTCAACTTCCCATATGTATGTGTGTGTGTGAAACTAGTGTGTCAAAACCTGCCATTCTTTGGTTGTAGTTTGGCCTCATTCTCAGGCCTGTGGTTAGGTGTAGAACATTCTTGACTATAAATGTCGCAGTTGGGGGTCAGTAAATATTTACCCTAGCCCTGCCAGACAGAGTGAGAGAAATACAAGAAGGGGTCTTACTTTAGGGGCTAAAAAAGGCCAGCGATTTGACACTATATCCCAAGCTTCAAACCCAGTAGCTCTAGTTTGAAGATAAATTATTTCAAATAATCTGCAGTCAATAGAGAACTCTTTCAGCCATGAAAATTACTGTAAACTACAATAGTTACTTGTACAACAGTATTTACTTTTAGCATCATTAGAAATCATGACTGCTTTCAAAAGGGTTGCCCTTGTCTTCCATTATTTGGACAAACTTTGCTAGGCTTTGGTGCAAACATGACAATTTACTGGTCAAATAAAATGACAGCTTTAGCACCAGGAAGCTTTTGTCAACCAGTTGCATCAACAGTGGACAACAAACCTTCTTCATCAAGGAGAAAGTGGGTAACACCTCAGCACTAATATTTCGTGCTATTGCCAGGCTGGCTAAATTGCATTTATTGTATATATTGAGAAGGGAGCCAAGTATCGAGCCCTGGGGCACCCCTGTCATAAGCTAGTGTAATTTATACATCCCCCCTAGAGCAGTTTCCATCTAATGTCCTACAATGTTTCCTGTTAATGTGACCTCATTGTACCACATTGTACCACACAACAAATGTTGTGTGCTGTGAGCGAAAACCCCTCCAAAAAACATTACTAAATACACAATTAAAGCATTAAACATTTATTCTAACAGGTGTAGTTATCAGTTGCTTTTCTTAGCTGTATTAAATGACAAATTTTCATTGTCATGTTGAATCAACATATCCTTTTATTTTGTTTTACGAGAGCAGTAAATTAAATTTACTTACATCATAATGTCATTACAGTAATGAATAACAATGTGGTTTCATTAGGGAGGCTTCAGCAGCTTGTTTAAAAAGAAAACAAACAGTGTAACAGCAAGTACGTTTTCTGAAATGGCAAAAGTGTGGTGTATATGGGATTGGAGGGGTACATTTGATTGAATACTATAGAGGTGTCACCTCCTCTAACTACTCGACTTGAATGGCATGTCTTGCTACTGTTTTGGTCAGTAAGATCTATGGATGGGCAACGCGCTGCTATTTGGGACGGGAACTAAAAAAAACAGGAAGCTATTGCAGCTGGCCTGAACTGATATCATAGCTTTCTCTCTCCTCTCCCACTCCACCGCACTTAGTAAAAATGACAAAAAAACATGAGCACACCAGTGGAAAAAATGTGTCAGAGTCTGAATTCAGAGCAAGAGTCAGTGCCAGAGATGACCTTCTCCTTCAGAAAACCCAAACCTACCTGCCGCTGACGTGCATCTAACAGGACACAAGGGTGGGGCGGCACAGATAATTGAAACAAACTGTAAATGTTGTTGACAGTGACTTCTATTGGGTACATTATGTTGCACAGCAAATGTGTTGTGACATTGACAAGGTTAGCAGGCTCACTTCAAACTTGCATTAAAGGGGTCATATAATGCTCATTTTCCACAAGTTGATATTATTCTTTAGGGTCTTAATTAAAAGTCTGTAACATTGTTTGGTTAAAACATTTTCATTGGTAGTGTAAAAAACACCTTTTTTACCCTGTCAAAAACAGCTCTTGTCAGAGCAAGCAGTATTGTGTCATTCTCTTTTAAATGAGAAAGAGCTCTGCTGATTCCACCCCTCTCTTCCGAGCGACCGCTCACTGAGGGACTGTTTACTTTAGCTGCATTCATCGTGAAACTTGCTAATTAGCATATTATTAGGAAAGGTGATTTGCAAAGATTCATTTAAAAAACCTTGTACTCACTACTTCTGTCAATCATTCTTATTATGAATGATTAGCGCGAACATAGATGCATTTAGGTAGATTGAGGGTGCATTCCCTTCAAAACCAAACGTAATCCTCTTCAGCTGCTCAGATGACGGGAGTAAATGACTACTGCTATGTTCATTATTACATCCAACAACAAAACATCTCAATCGCTTAGGAGTCATTCTTGTCTACATCTGCTCTGGCGGTGAAAAAAACTAATGACAACTCACTCAGAACGGGTCTGAGGTAAGACACCAGTGCAGTCTGTACTGAAACGCTACTGTCAATCAACAATCGTTGGAGGGACCTCCGTCCATGTGACGTCACACGATTTGATTTGAGAAAGGGATAAAGATTTTAGTAGATTAAAAAAAAAACACTGGGTCGATTTTTTTTCATTATAGGTTGGTTGTGTACACGCACTGCCAACACACATTTCAGTTCAAACAACTTGTAAAAGTGTATGTACCATTCCTTTTGGGGGACGTCGTGGCCTAATGGTTAGAGAGTTGGACTTGTCATCCAAAGGTTGCGGGTTCAAGTCTCGGGCCAGCAGGAATTGTAGGTTGGGGGGAGTCAAGTCAAGTCGCCTTTATTTATATAGCGCTTTTAACAATACAAATTGTGTCAAAGCAACTGCACAATAGGAAAATAGTCTATCACTAATGTAAAATTATAAGATTAAACGCCCATTTTTCAGTTAAAGGCATTTCATTATTGAATTTAGTGATGTCATCGTCCAGCTCAGTTCAGTTTAAATAGTATCTGTGCAATCAAGTCGGTGATTTCACTGGAAATGAAGTGTCCCCAACTAAGCAAGCCAGAGGAAACAACAGCAAGGAACCAAAACTCCATCGGTGACAGAACAGAGAAAAAAACCTTGGGAGAAACCAGGCTCAGTCGGGGGGCCAGTTCCCCTCTGGCCAGACGAACCAGTAGTTTGTTCCAACTGCAGCAAAGTCAGATTGTAAGGGCTCCACTGGTTCCAGTGGTCTTTTCCCGATGGCTGTCTAGGTGACGAAGTCCTCACTGGGGCTCATCTAGGTGTCCTGGTCTCCGCTGACGTTCAGAGCTGTAGAGGTCGTCTCTAGGTGATGATCCACCATCTGATCTGGATACGGACTGGATCTGGTGACTGCAGTGATCATCTGGGCTGGATGTCAATCTTCTTACGATGTAAGAAGTACATCGTGTTATATTGGAAGGTCCGGTTGACCTAATTAATGCAGCCTAACAATCCTTTAACGGATTTGAATATTAGAAGCGTATTAGTGTGTTTAGTGTACGCCAGGTTAAAGAGGTGGGTCTTTAATCTAGATTTAAACTGACAGAGTGTGTCTGCCTGCCGAACAGTGTCCCGAATTGTTCCAGAGTTTGGGCGCTAAATAGAAAAAGGATCTGCCGCCGGCAGTTGATTTTGATCTTTTGAGATCGTAGCGGACGTGGAGGACTATAATGCGATAAGAGCTCCCTCAAGTACTGAGGAGCTAAGCCATTCAGGGCTTTATAAGTAATTAACAAGATTTTAAAATCTATACGATGTTTAATAGAGAGCCAGTGCAGTGTTGACAGAACCAGACTAATGTGGTCATACTTCCTGGTTCTAGTAAGAACTCTAGCTGCTGCATTTTGGACCATCTGTAGTTTGTTTATTAAGCGTGCAGAACAACCACCTAATAAAGTATTACAATAATCTAATCTTGAGGTTATTGAATAAATGCATGAATTAACATTTCTGTGAGTGAATGTACAGTGTTCTCTCCACTCTCAATACCACAACTGAGGTGTCTTTGAGCAAGGCACCGAACCCCCAACTGCTCCCTGGGCGCCGAAGCATAAATGGCTGCCCACTGCTCCGGGTGTGTGTTCACGGTGTGTGTGTGTTCACTGCTGTGTGTGTGCACTTTGAGTTAAATGCAGAGCATGAATTCCATCACCATACTTGGCCGTATGTCACGTCACATTCACATATGACCCCTTTAAGACAAACTTTGGGATTTTAAGGCAGAAAAAGTGCACAAAAAATGTGAAACATAAAAGTGCACATAAAATAAAAAAATTTATTGGTTAAAAGTGCACAAAAAACTTTTCAAATGATTGTCAAAAAATGCCTTCTGTATCTGTATGACTTTCTTTCTTACATGTAGCACAAAGACAATGTAATGCTAAAAATATAACCTCAGTCACTATTTATTTCCATTGTATACAATGAAGGTGAAAAGTGAGGCTGTTATTCTGCAATTTGGGTTCTTTTATAAAGAGTACCATTATTATGGAAATAATATACTTTAAACGAATATACTGCTGTGTACTGTTTCTAGACACTTAACTGCAAGTACATTTCTTAAATTAAAATGTATTATAGTTTAAATGTATATTAAATGCAATTAGCTGAACGCAAGAGTGCTTTTTTGACCTACTTAAGTAGATACAACTTTAGATGTAATTTCATTGCCTACAGTAATTTTGCCTATTGTCTTTGAACAAAATGTATTGTTGGATGTACTGACTAAGCGTTTATGGTAATTAAAAGTAATGTGTAATTACAAATTAAATATATGGCCACACGTCACTTCAAAATATACTTGCATGTCATGTATTTATATATCTAAATTAATATATATTATACAGTATCTCACAGAAGTGAGTACACCCCTCACATCTTTTCATGTGACAAGACTGAAGAAATGACACTTTGCTACAATGTAAATTAGTGAGTGTACAGCTTGTATAACAGTGTAAATTTGCTGTTCCCTCAAAATATCTCAACACACAGCCATTAATGTCTAAACTGCTGGCCACAAAAGTGAGTACACCCCTAAGGGAAAATGTCAAAATTGGGCCAAAGTGTCAATATTTTGTGTGGCCACCATTATTTTCCAGCACTGCCTTAACCTTCTTGGGCATGGAGTTGTCACTGGAGTCCTCTTCCACTTCTCCATGACAACATCACGGAGCTGGTGGATGTTAGAGACCTTGCGCTCCTACACCTTCCATTTGAGGATGCCCCACAGATGCTCAATAGGGTTTAGGTCTGGAGACATGCTTGGCCAGTCCATCACCTTTACCCTCAGCTTCTTTAGCAAGGCAGTGGTCGTTATCAGGTTGGAATACTGCCCTGCGGCCCAGTCTCCGAAGGGAGGGGATCATGCTCTGCTTCAGTATGTCACAGTACATGTTGGCATTCATAGTTCTCTCAATGAACTGTAGCTCCCCAGTGCCGGCAGCACTCATGCAGCCCCAGACCATTACACTCTCACCACCATGCTTGACTGTAGGCAAGACACACTTGTCTTTGTACTCCTCACCTGGTTGCCGCCACACACGCTTGACACTATCTGAACCAAATAAGTTTATCTTGGTCTCATCAGACTACAGGTTATGGTTCCAGTAATCCATGTCCTTAGTCTGCTTGTCTTCAGCAAACAGTTTGCGGGCTTTCTTGTGCATCATCTTTAGAAGAGGCTTCGTTCTGGGACGACAGCCATGCAGACCAATTTTATGAAGTGTGCGGCGTATGATCTGAGCACTGACAGGCTGACCCCCCACCCCTTCAACCTCTGCAACAATGCTGGCAGCACTCATATGTCTATTTCCCAAACACAACCTCTGGATATGACGCTGAGCATGTTAAATCAACTTATTTGGTCGACCATGGCGAGGCCTTTTCTGAGTGGAACCTGTCCTGTTAAACCGCTGTATGGTCTTGGCCACCGTGCTGCAGCTCAGTTTCAGGGTCTTGGCAATTTTCTTATAGCCTATACCATCTTTATGTGGAGCAACTATATTATTTTTTTTAGATCCTCAGAGAGTTCTTTGCCATGAGGTGCCATGTTGAACTTCCAGTGACCAGTATGAGAGAGTGAGAGCGATAAAACCAAATTTAACACACCTGCTCCCCATTCAAACCTGAGACCTTGTAACACTAACGAGTGACATGACACCGGTGGTGAGAAAATGGCTAATTGGGCCCGATTTGGACATTTTCACTTAGGGGTGTACTCACTTTTGTGGCCAGCGGTTTAGAAAATAATGGCTGTGTGTTGAGTTATTTTGAGGGGACAGCAAATTTACACTGTTATACAAGCTGTACACTCACTACTTTATATTGTAGCAAAGTGTAATTTCATTAGTGTTGTCACATGAAAAGGTATAATAAAATATTTGCAAAAATGTGAGGGGTGCACTCACTTCTGTGAGATACTGTATATATATTTATACTACGAATGCTTGAATCTGATTGGCTGACGAACATTCTGAGGAGTGCAATTGTTTTCAGGGAAACGCACAGCGAACGTAGTTCCAGGCAGCTCTCTTGACCGCATTACAGTTTCTTATCACTTCGCCAAATGATTTCTGTTATTTCAAGGTATTATAACAGAAAAATAACCAAAATCTACAATGACACTGGCCAAACAAATAAATACAGTAAACAAAAGGATAAAATCGACAGATCTTGTCCATGTTTTTGCCACAAAATTAAGCTTTATTATGTATGGAAAGCACATAGCCTAATGTTTCTCGGTCTCTCCCTCACAGACACACATATAGTTTGCACACACCTTAACATAAGCGGTAATGTAGTTAGCACTACTCTGACGATTTTATCAGTAACATAGTTTAAAAACGTAAAAACTACATGACTTCTCAAAAGCAAGGTGGCAACAACGGCTCTGTTCGTGAAGAAAATGAACTTAAATGCTCACTATAGACATTGCTGCCGATCACTGACTCCCAGAGGTAACATTATTCTCTCTCTCTCTCTCTCTCTCTCTCTCTCTCTCTCTCTCTCTCTCTCTCTCTCATAACTTAGTTATTAACTGTATTAACTGCATTAGTCTGCTATCAACGGCTCAAGCATCCGTTACGGTTTAAAATTACGTTTTGGAATTTGCAAGGGAGGCGTTTGATGAGATGCGGAAGAAATAATCCTACTCACAATAGCGATTGAAGTAGAAAAACCAGACAAATGCCTTGAAATATATCATCTGATCGATGTCTTGAGGTGTGGCAACGTAGTATAAGCGGAATAATTGACTCTGAGCTGTTGAATTATTAGAAAATAATAATAAAAAAAATACTTTCAGAAAAATAAATTCCCTCATTTAAAATATTTAAACATTTAAAATATTTAACTTTAACTGTAATAACAAATAACATACAGTTACAGTTAAAATTATAATAAAGTATTTTGGGAGCGCTTTAGTATGTTAGTCAACATATCAAAACAAGTGTACTTCTTTAAAGTGCAACAAAAGACTATTAAAACATTATTTAAAATGTACTTTAAAATCCAAAATGTAACTTTAATACTTACAGTAACATTATTACAAAGTACACATTTTAAATGTGTTCTTATTTTATTATTATATTATCTGCAAGTGCATTTTTAAACATACTTTTAACATTTGAAGTGCAAGTACACATTTCAATACAATTAAGCACACTTCTTTTTCACAAGGGATTCCTTTAAGACAAATTGACTATGAAAGTAAAATAACTAAATATGTTTGTTATATTGTGACCTAGCAGACTGTTAATACTTCTTCGTCTCTCTTCTCTGTGAACAGCAGATTACAACAGCAGTGATCAGAAGACCGCCTGCAGAAAGCATGAACTGTACGTCAGCTTCAGAGAACTGGGCTGGCAGGTAAAGATGTAGAACATTTGCATAATGGGTATTCCATATCTCATACTCATGCCTGTTTCGCCACTGAATAAAAAAAAACAGAATTTTTTCCCCAGAATTGCGTGAATATAAAGTACAATTGCCAGTTATAAAGCAGAATTGATTTATAAATCAATTGTGAGATATAAATTCGATTGCGAGTTAAAGTCCAATTTTGAGGGGAGACTGATAGCCAGAATTGTGAGTTTATAATGAATGAATGAATTAATGAATGAATGAATTATGCATTTATATAGCACAAATGTGGGGGGGGGGGGGGGTTCTCCTCAACCACCACAGTGTGCATAACTATTTGAATGATGTGCGGCCACAAACAACGGAGCCAGTGCGTCACCAACACCAGCTACTGGAGAGGAGAGAGAGTCATGGCGCTTTTCCAGATGTACGTATGGTTGCACGGCGTTATGGCGGTAGGTCAGTTCGGGTCGGTTTGCGTTTAGAGTTTGTAGCTATAAGTGGCGGAAATTTCACAGCGCGTTATATTGCGCCGCCTCTATGGGACATATCGTAAACGCGCACAAACAAACTCACAACAAAGAAGGAGACGGAATAGTGTTCTTATCTCGGCATGTGGATGTTTAACACTGGAGAGGACATGCCTGTTTACCCCCAGCAGCAGAGCAGTTGTGGCAGTGAACACTAGAGGAGGAGGGCAGGGATTTTCGTGCAGGTGTGCAGCGTTATTTGGAAGTTAAACAATTAGATTGACTTTTTCCCCCAGTAATTACCAATAAATTGCTTGAATAAAGTCACAATTCAAAATTTACAATGTATCCCTTGTTTTTTTATTTATTACGTTTCTATAATAAAGTCACAATTGCGAGCATTAATCATTTTTCTTTTTCAAGAGGTTAAATTCGCAATTCAAACGAGTTAAAGTCCAATTTTGAGGGGGAAGGTGGCTGATATGTTCTGGGGGACACAGAATTGTGAGTTTATAACTCACAATTTCATGTTATAATTCAGAATTGCGAGATTGAAGCAAAACACACATACAAAGGTAAAATATAAACAATTATGTGAAAAAAAAATCATAATTGTGAGTTTTATGAATGAATGAATTCTGAATAATGCATTTATATCAAAAGTATATACATATGCTTTTCCTTCGCGTCGCGCCATGGGGGGGGGGGGGGGTCTCTCCTCAAAGCTCTCTCGCTGGATCCCACTCCTCGGCTAAAACGAGAGGAACATTGAATGACCTGTACGGCTGCCACAGGACAACGAAGCCAGTCAACGACAACGCTCACCACACACCATTTTGTGGTTGATACAAAAAGGTGGAGAGAGAGAGAGAGTTTGTTCAAACAAAAGTTGCGCCAATCAATGGTGGATTCTTCGCTGGCTGTGCGACATTAACACCTACTCTTTACGAGAAGTAGCAATGGGTCTATGGGTCCTTAATGACCACAGGCCAGGACCTCGGTTTAATGCAGTAAAATCATCTCCCGCCGAAATCATGATGCTTTTAGAGTTTAGTACGTCAGTGTCCCGTGGAAATGGTACGGATCGCTTGGACCCCGCCGATTAGGTACTAAAAAAGTACCAGGACCAGGGTGTACAGTACCCATTGAAAACCCCCAAAGTGCTACCGAACCGACCGTGCCTCACAGTGAAAGCGCCATAGAGCTAATCAAGTGGATGGGGGATTTTTAGGAGGCCATTGACAAGGGCCAGTGTGGAATTTGGTCTGACACCGGAGTTTACACCCTACTCTTTACGAGAAGTGCCATGGGATTTTTAATGACCACAGGACCAGACCTCGGTTAACGTTCCCGAAGACTGCTTTTTGACAGTAAAGTATCCCCGTCTCCTGGGGCATAGGACCCACACAGACCAGGTGAGCACCCCTGCTGACCATTAAGCATCTTCAGCACAACCTAGTTTTCAGGAGTCTCCCATCCAGTACTGACCAAGCTTAGCTTCAGTGGGCAACCGGTCTTGGGCTGCAGGGTGATATGGCTGCCAATCTCGCAGTTCTGACTTTATTTCTCAGAATTGCGAGTTTATATCTCACAATTCTGACTTTTTAACTCGCAATTGCAAAAAGTCAGAATTGTGAGATAAATTACTTTTTTTTTTTTATTCAGTGGCGGAAACAGGCTTCCATACATACCGGATCAGACTTCAGTGGTCATTTGGATATAAAACAAATTATTAATAATTATCCCGAATGAGTGTTTAATCTATTTTGAAATTATTTAGTGTGAGCATCCCTTTTGATTTAAATATATGTTTGTCAGGACTGGATTATTGCACCTGAAGGCTATGCAGCAAACTACTGTGATGGAGAATGCTCTTTTCCCCTAAATGCCCATATGAATGCTACTAATCATGCTATAGTACAGACACTGGTAAGTCCTACTTTATAAAATAAGCAGAAAAAATTTTTTTTTAAACTTATTTCACAGTAGTGAGTGTAAAAAAAATATCTTTCTCCACTTTTCAGGTCCATCTGATGAATCCAGAGAACGTTCCAAAGCCATGCTGCGCTCCCACCAAACTGCATGCAATCTCTGTGCTCTACTATGATGACAACTCCAACGTCATTCTGAAAAAATACAAGAACATGGTGGTGCGCGCATGCGGCTGCCACTGACACGGACACGCGTTGTCCTGCCCGACTGCTGCACCGCAGAGACAAATGTTTGAGAGGACTGACAAAACTAAATAAGACAGATGCGAAAAGCAAGCATTATGATCAAATGTGAGAGAATGTCTCGACGGTGGATCCAGGTTTGCTGCTTCTCCTTTTTACACATATGGCCATTTCTTGGGACATTTCGGATCCTACAAACTGCCAAGAGGATGTTCATGTGAATCTATAAACAGAAAATGAACTTGATGCCTTCAGTCTAAAACAAAGACACATAAAGAAAATGTAAATTATGAGCTAAAATGCAGTCTGTATTTAAAATTGCTTCACTTATCAAATATTTAAAGGGGTCGCATCATAACACTATAATTAATTTTCTAAGATCTACTTGTGTTACAAAAAAGTCAAACCAGTTCATGACTTTTTTCCACCCTCATTCTGATCCTTGGAATTAAACGGGATACTTTTTTTGTTGCTGCTGTGCCTTTAGGACTAGACTTTGTATCTTTCTGATGTTTGAAGTTTCCAGAAGTTCAGAACAAATCGTTTTTTTTGCAACTTTCAGGAACTTCCTCCCCAATATAAATAGACATTTTGAGTTCTGAAAGTTACTGTAGCTTTTTTATTTCAAAAGAAACCTTGATTCCTCATGATATGATCGGAAACTTATAAATTACCATGTCCCAAAGCACAGAAATCAGAACAGGAAACTTTCTACTGCTTTGTGTGTTTTTGATGAAGTCACTTGAAACCCACAGGACTCTATTTTAAGTCTAAAAAAAATCTAATTATTTTAAGTTTCTCAATATTTGCTCTGCACTACCTGTGGTTTGCATCGGTGAGTCAGAGCGAGTGGTTACACACTTCAACAGAACTCAAAGAACGGAACCATTATGCTGCCGTTCCAAGGATGGAACTGTTATTTGATGCCGTCCGACACCACAGATCTATAATTTGCCTGCAACACCTGCACCTCGGATGGCTTACATCCAAAACTTCCCATAATACTCGAAGACCTACAAATAATTTAAGGTTTTTCAGCAACACAACTGTATTCTGTGCCATCGTACTCACGTGGGCTGTAGATTTTCCACCATCCCATGTCTATTTATTGTCAAACTTTTAATATGCAGCTGTCCATCTTTTTTTCCCACTGTGAGCCTTTGAATGGTACAAAACTCTCGCTGGACAGGCAATATAGGTCTATTATCATCATTGTAGCAATATATTTTGTATTTGCCCTTTGTAATTTGGGAATCGATAATCGCTTACATTTTTATACCAATACTGAAATCAAATAATTAAGTTACATTTAAGCAAATTTTAATGCTGTTTGCATTTCCATTCATCTTAATGGCACAGGACCCCAGTAGGCCAACAGGACCATGCCAGCCAGCCAAACCTTGACTGCTTGGTTCACATTGACAGTAGCATTGGGTTGTAATGTCTGTTGCCAGTAGGCTTATCTGTACTCAAATTCTGCTGCAATAATCGAATTTGAGGGTAGTAAGAGTATAAAAAAAATGAAATAATGTCAATTTTTTACAATTGCTAGTTATATCACATACCTCCCATAAACTGCTGTTTACATGTCTCAACCATAGTTGGATGCTTGTGTGTAAATACTTGTACATTTTACAGTTTATTTATTGTTCTTTTTATGAATCATATAGCACAGAGATCATATAACAAGAGTAATTAAAAACTGCTATTTTTGGAAAAAGACATTTTATTATGAAATTTTTCACAACATGCCTTTTTTGTACAAACCCCCCCAGGCCGTGTGTGTACCCCTGTCACACAGGACAAAAATACTGCATTTTTTCAGTGAGTTCGGCCTTGACCATGTGCCTCCCATAAAGACTTCACTGAATATATGCGGTTTGTCTGATTGCTTTTCCCTTCCTTCTCCAGTAAAAGAGAAAAATAAACATCTCAGTGTGGGAATATTTGAAAGGAAAAATGTAAATTACATTTGTTTAAATCAATGAAACCACTGGAGAGCATCAGAGAACACATACAAGTCTATCAGCATTCTTCAAGCAATGATACCAGGCTACGGTAGTGTCACAAAGTGTTTTAAGCAGTTCACTAATAATATTAAAAGTGGTTGACTACATGTGAAAGCCATCAAGACTGAATTACAAAGGAAAAAGAAGAGTGAGTCTCCAACAGTCTAAAAAGACAAAACTAATCAAAGGAAGAATTACATGGGAAAAATAATAAAAGCCACATCTGCAGAATAATCTAAGAAAAAATGTATGTACCATAAATGCTTTAACATTTCACAACATCTACTGTAAGTAAACCATATTTCCATAAACCATCATTATAAAGCAAAAATGATCTATTTTGCATTCTTTTACTTTGCTGAATGTTGAGAAATTACAAAAAAGTATTACATAATGGCAATAATGGGGACATATCTAAATGTATTTTCTCCATTCATATGCCTACAAGAATATTAAGAAGCTTTATAAGACAAACTAACCAAAGATGTTAAACCAGCCTAATGTGGTTTGCTGGCCATCGAGCTGGTTAAGACTGGCCTGGTTTGATAATTACAGCCAACCATCTGAACCAGCTTATCACAATCTCAGTCTTGGCTGGTTTTAGCAAGTCTCACAGTCTGGCTAACAAAACTACCTTAGTCTGGTTTAAGAATTTTGTAATATTCTGAACGATACAACCAATTCAAAACCTAAGAACCACAACAGAAACTCCAACATGAAAACCATGTACATGGTCAAAGTGCTGTTTGCAAGTGTGTATCATGTAGTATTTTACACTGAATGGAGGAAAAAAATGAAATCACAGCAGGTACATGTCTTGTCATTGTTTTCATTAAATGGTACATGGTCTCCCTGAGGTCATATTTTCTTAGCTGATAGCAAACTAAGATGAATTTCCTCAAATATAACTGACAAAATATGCACCTTAAATGATGTAATGATCTTAACAGTGACATTTTTTGTAATCATACTGCTATTTTAACAGAAAGGGCAAAATCAAAAGTCTGTGGTTGTCATCGCTAATAATCTCATTAACCGATCCGAGATGAAATCATGTACATTCACATTTGATCATGTGGACAAGACTGTGCTCACTTTAGCAGGTGAGGGACAGAAATAAAGAACAAGCAGTCCATTTGACAGTATGGTAAATGTAGATAGTGTTGCTTTGTGGAGGATGTGTTGTGAGATGGAAAATGAGGGAGGAGTTACAGCTCATCTCTCGCTTGCTTCATAACAAAGCTGTGCAAGCTCTCTAAGTCCCGCCCTCCATTATGCTCCTCCCCCTGTTGCCCCGCCCGGAACATCAGGAGAGTTGGGTATCCACGCACCTATAGAGAACAATGATCAAATATTTAGATTGTGTGTAGTAATTAAACACGAAGCCAAGCT
Source organism: Ptychobarbus kaznakovi (assembly GCA_027422405.1). Lineage (NCBI taxonomy): Eukaryota > Metazoa > Chordata > Actinopteri > Cypriniformes > Cyprinidae > Ptychobarbus > Ptychobarbus kaznakovi. The sequence goes on from CM049814.1 coordinate 20,367,447, forward strand.
AAAACTGCATACTTTCTAAGTAGCTACTTCATTTGATTTGAAAATCTAAATCTGGATGTACCGTATCCACCATGTTGGCTTTGTCATGTGACCTGCTTCAGTTTTGTTCTGCAATGCCATTCACATCTCAGGGACAGAAAAGTGTGCATTGGATACACACTTCAAAAAGTAGCTGGTCACATTGAGTCATGTAGAGTGCTCCAAATCAGTCTAGTTATGAGGTTTAGTTTGTTTATAATTTAACCTAACTTCAGCTTCCAAGGCAAAAACAGCAGCTAAAATATCCAATCTAAATATTAAAATTATAAAAATAAAAACTGCAACTTTTTATTGTGTATTCATCAAAAGTACTAAAACAATCATTAATGGAAGGATTTGTAACTAGAATCATTAGATGGAATGAGACTGAAACCTGTATAGAAATATTTGTTACATTTTCCATTCATAGTAGACAGAAAGGCAGCACACAAGTTTTTGGAACAAGCTTAAAAAAAGTATTAATTTCAAAAAATTAGACTCTCTGCCACTGATATGAAGTCATGTTGAACCCATCCCTCAAACATCCACAATCCACAATAATTTGGTACTCTCCTATGCCACCCATCAGGGAATAGAAATGTGACTGAGATCCAGACTAAATGAGCAGCACTCACAGAGTATCTGTTGCAGAGCGTTCTCTCCACGGTGCAGTCCACTTTAGCAATCTTCACATCGGTCAGACCAGGAAACTCCTTTTCAGATAGATCCTCCCAGGTAGGGGCCAGGTTTTTGCAGTGACCACACCTTAAATACAAGAACACGCATTGCGTGAGTCGCTGAACGACAGAGGATAAGCTCAGCCAATCAGGGAGTGGCGGGTCTTTTGATCAGCCACTAAGGAAACATTAAGATGATAAGAGGGACAGATAGGGGAGGGGAGTACACGGTGTGCGCACATGTATATACACACAAACACGCGTGTCTGTCACTGCGCAAGGCTTGACAATATAGCTTAAAATGGTCATTAAATGAGGAATCAAAATGTTTGTAATAATTGCATAAATATTAAATTATTTTAGTATTAGTGAATATTACTAAAATAACATTGATGCTTAGTTTTTTATTATATATATGAATTATTTGTCATATCAGGCAGCCTCACCTGCCACTAGACTATTGATAAAGTACCAGCAAATTAAACCGCACTAACACTTACCATGGAGCATAGAACTTGATGAAGGCGAGTCCTTTGGCAACAGTCTCATCAAAGTTGCTCTCAGTCAATACCAGAACATTAGACTGAGAGAAACAAAAAGAACAGAAAAAACATTCAGTGGCAGCACATTTTGTACGTATTTAACTTTCATATCGTATTTCTTGTTAACTAATGTGTTAATTACACTAATAGCACTAATGTGTCACAAGGCAGAATATACTCATAGTAGAACCCCTAGAGAATGTCTACAGGTGATCATATCCTGCTGAAGTTTAAATACCTCTCACTGGATGGTTTCCTTAATTACAACACCAGTTCTGAACATTTGTTTAAGAGAAAGGCCTCATCTCAAAGGCACCAGCAATGGTTTACAAGCTTTTAAAATAATCCTCCAACTAAAAAAAAAAAAACGAGAACTCTGAAACCGAGCTCTTGAGGGACACTCTTTAGCCATCCAACAACTCCAGCCAGCCAAAATCCCTTTATAAAAGACAAGCTTAGACAGGAAAGCCAATTAACAAAACAAAATAACAGCTCTTTAAGTTCCCCGCCCACCCCTTCCACTCCAGCCCACCAACCCACGCACACATGCATATTTGCATCAGCAGGAGGAAATAGCTGCTCTGCCCATAATTACTACCTCGGTTTCAAGATGCAGATTCGTGTCTACAGACCAAAGTCTGCAGCTCGCTGTTCAAACATCTGCCCGCACACACAAACGAATCAAATCTCTATGGTGCCAAGCAGGAAATTGCAAATAAAATCTGTATTGTATGAAAATTAAAACAGGAACCCACCTCTTGTTTTTCAGGTTCAGCGCTAGGTGGGATTTCGGGAGCGTGCTCCTCCTCTTTCGCAGGTTCATCTTTAGATTCAGCAGCTTTTACGTGATTATCAACATACTCTTTAAATGAATCCAGATCACGCTTTCCTCTGTACTGATCAACCTGAAAACACACAGCACGTGCGCAGTTACTGTTACGGTTCAGTCACTGTGTAAACACTAAGACAACGATCAGACTTCTAACATCTAGTTACAATTTAATTCCCTTATATGGGAACATTACAATTTTACAAGTGAAAAATAGTGCAGGCATTTCTTCATGGTTGTGAGGATGTAGGAAGCATAGAAAAAGTAACAGAATATCTGAAAAGCACAAGAAAAAAGTTCCTGTGGCTCAGTGGTAGAGCATTGCGTTAGCAGCACAAAGGTTGTGGGTTCGATTCCCAGGGAACACACATACTGACAATACATGTATAACCTGAATGCACTGTAAGTCGCTTTGGATAAAAGCGTCTGCTAAATGCATAAATGTAAATGTAAAAAGGGTAACATCTGAGGTAAGTTTTTTATTTTATTTTTTTAAGTTATTCAGCAAGGACGCATTAAACTGATCAAAAGGGACAGTAAATAATGACTACATGTTCTTTTGAACATTGCATTCATCACAGTTCCCACAAAAACAAATATTTAGCAGCAGATTAAGCAACTTCCAGTATTGATGATTGATGAGAATAAATATTTCTTGAGCACCAAATAAGCATACAAGAATGATTTCTGAAGGATCGCGTGACATTGAGTAGTTGTAAGTTTACAACTGGATGGCTAAAATGTAAGTTTTACTTACATTTCACTGCTGGTTATATTCTGTATAATTGTGTATGTGACAAATACAATTTTGAATCCTTGTATATTTTTTATTTAATGACATGTCAGCATCTTAGGCTATTTTCATGGTAAAAAAAAAACTATTCAAAAAAATACAAGTATAGCAAATACAATAAAACCAGCAAACAACCACGTTATATTACACAATATTTTTTACATTAACATGATACAATTTTTAAAATTTTTCTGGCAAAATTATACTTAACTCTTTAAGTGAGTTTCGCGTGACATTGAAGATGAGTACTGAAATTTCAGCTTTGCCATCAGAAGAATAACTTATATTTTAACACATTAAAATAAAAAATTGTTCATTTAAATTGTATTGTTTCATAGTATTGCCGTTTTTATATATATCAATCAAATAAATGCAGCCTTGAGTATGAGAGTTTAAAAAAAAAAAAAAAAATCCTACCAACCCCAAACTTTTGACCAGTAGAATCTATAATTATTAATACATAAGAAATTATGCGACTCTAGAATTTCTTACCTTCTCTCCATCAGTGAAGAAGAGCAGCGTGGGATAACCACGAACCTGATTATCTGAACACGCCTCATAGTGCTGTGTGCAATCCACCTTTAGCAAGCAAAATATGCAAATATCACAAATCAGAAGTCAATTTGCAATACAGAAAAAAACAGGAGAGAAACCACAATGGCCTTTCTCACCTTGCCGATCTTGACACTGTCTGAATGCTCAAAGCTGGTGGCGAGCTGTTCCCATGTTGGAGCCATGGCTTTGCAGTGCCCACACCACGGTGCATAGAACTTCACAAAGTGAGAACCTGTAGAGGTGAATTGCAGGGTTCCAGCCTCAAAATACAACAAGAATCCAAGTCTGAAGTACATAACAGGTTTAATCATAACTGATCAAAATGACCACAGACTGCAGAAAATGTGGTGTTGCACATTTATGCACAAAGAGAAGTGAATTTACGGTGTCATCTCATAGCCAATCTACTCAACAGTCATACCACCCACCACAAGCAAATGATGTTGACAAGAAACGTCAGGAATTGTGTGAATTATGTGTACACAGTACAGCTATCAAATGTGGAAATATATTAATTTAGCATGATGTGTACAATAAATGAAGATGTATAACAAAAATTTTTTGGTGAGCACCCTATTAGTGTTCAGCAACATCGTTAACATGTGCTTCCAACATCTGAAGGTGGGAAACATAAACAGTTCTGTCAAAGCCAGAGCATCATTTCCTGCCTCGCCTCCAAACAGGAATCATTCATTTGGCTAATGGACGCAACATGTAACATTAAAAGGGTGTACGAGAACAGGGCTGAATCTGTACCAAAGCCAAGACCATAATTCAACTCTGCTGCCAAATGTATATGTCATTTGAGAGAACATTATGGGAATAACTTGACCCCAATTAAAATCCTAATGGGGTGCTCAATGAAACTGTGTGACAAACAATTTAAACTACTACTACTACTACAACACAATATATTTTTTTACATATCATACGATATCGATATTTATCACAATATTAATTTATCATTTATGGGGAAAGAAATGCTTTTTTGATGGGTGGTTGAGAATATCTTTGAGATTTAGGAGCACCAGATGCGACCGAGTCAATCAGCATATTTGTGTTTGCGCTCAGGGAGCTTCAATGGCTTTTACATACAGTTTGTAAAGTGTTTTGTTCAGTGTTGAGTTATGCAAGTTCACAAATCTCTCATTATAACAAACAAAGTGTAGACACGATGTAAATTAGAGATTCATTGATTAGAATTGAACTTTGTAAGATAGAGATTAATGAAGATGAATGACAGCTTTTAATGATAATTAAATGTGATATTGATTAATTACATTTATTTAAATAATTTAATATTTCTATATTCAAAAATGTATCTTTAAAACATTAATCTCAGCATAAATTTATGAATTTAATTGCACTGATTCCACCTCTGAGCCTCATTAAATGTCTGCAACTATATATGAAACTTTTGTGTTCCTCTAGTGAAAATTTATTTTATTAATGCTGATTTTATTTGATCGGTAACTTATTCTTCTTATTCTATTTTTTTATATACATTTTTGAAATAAAAACCCGAAGCAACACACTTTTGAATTTGACATAAAAGGTGACATACATTCAATAAACTTAGAAAAAATGCCATTACAAGGTTTAAAAAAGCCCCTGTAAATCACTTTAAAAAGTCAAATATTACCACATTTTTATTATTGATCAGAAGGTGCTCCTGAATTTTATGACTGTGCTTCTACATTTTTTAAATAAAAAGTGCTCCTAAAAATAAAAACAAGTTCATGTCCTCAGGAGCATTGCATGTGTTTGAGTTTGTGTATCAGGCGAAACCGTGCCATTCACACACACAGAGACACACAGAACATAAAAAGTTAGCCTGTTAGCGACAAGCATGCGGAGTGGCTGTTGTCACATTTATTTCTGCTGTTAGATTAATACATATTGTGTAAAAATGACCAAAGCTTATAGTTATCTACATAAAGCACAACTCAATAATATAGTGTTTCATCGCCCAGTCCTACTACTACCACCACTACATTCAGTATTGATTGAAAGATTGTATTGATTTTCATTGATGTTTTCAGGCATTTTTTCCTAGACTGCATCCATGTGTGCAGGTCAGCAGTGAAGTAGTGAATTTAGTTTGAATGCTTCACTTAGACATAAAGAGCTTTATAAAACCGATAAAATATAAAGGGACAAATGCAAATTCTCTTCTAAATAAATGTTTTACACATGTTGAAAGAACATAGTGGTATCTAGACACCATTAAAATAGTGTAATACATAAGACTATGCAATTTAAATTTGAATAAAATATTGTTAAAAGATGTTGTGGGCTACTACCTTTAGAGATGTGTGATTTGAAGTTTGTAGCTGTGAGTTCATACAGGCCCTGTTTGGGTTCAGGGACTTTGGGAGGCTCGAGTTCAGTCTGGGGTTCCTGGGGTGAGATGGGAAAAGACAAAATAAGAACTGTAATATTGTGACATTTTGGAATTACACCTTGACCATGTACTGCACAAAGTGCTTTTAAAATCAAACATAAGAATATGTTTCTATTCATACAAATATTTTAGCTGTGTATGATCTTACTTCAGGTTCCTCTTGAAGGGTTTTCAGCATCCAGCTCTCCAGTGCCTGCAGGTCTCTTGGGCCCTGATACTTTACAGCCTCCTGATCAGGTTTAAACAACTTCAGACTGTAAAACATACACCAAGTTAGTCAGTCAATGATTAATCAAACCACATGTAATTTCACCTTAGGTGCATGACTGTCAGGTGATTATCATGGATATACAATGGTTTTACACATCTAAATTTTACTGTCATTTTACATAAGTGAAACACCTTTTTAGTTCTGTACAGTACAGAGAAATAACGCTTACGTAGGGTATCCACGGATCCCATGCTGACTGGAGCAAAACTTTGTGTCTTTTGTGCAGTCGACTTTCACAACATACACTGGAGGAGCTTCCATAGTATTATATTTTTCTGCCAGCTCATTCCACGTCCCCTGCAGCATCTTACAGTGACCACACCTGCACACCACAAACATATTCAAACACTTATCATACTATATATTACTTTATTAAAGTATTATTCCCTCACATCGAACAAAACGTTCAGAAAATAACAGATCGATGAGCCACTACTAACTAAAGTGACTTCTTAAATCTGTGTTAGCTTTAAGTTTATTGGTCTGGTAAAAATATTCCTCAATGAATTTCTCTCAACATAAAACTAAAATTTTTGAATACAATATACAATAAAGTACAATAAAATACAGTATTCAGAAGAAAATCAACAGAATAAACAGTTTAAAATCAAAGAGTATGATGGTGTATTAATTCAGGAATATTGTTTAGTGGTTTAGAATCACTTGTAGATTGTGTCTGTATATTCTTGCTTTGACAGAACAAGAACTGTGGCTGTTTTGATTGATAACCATTAAAGAAAACATGGTAATACCACTGCATAGATAGAACTGGGTTAATTATTATAAACGGTGTTTTTGTTGAAAACAACCGTTTGTTGAAAAACGGTGTTTTTGTCCTGGTATTAACATGGTACCATTAATCATTAAAAAAAAAAAAAAAAAAAAAAACACACTAGTATTACCACTGCACGTTTAAAAGACTTTGGTCCTACCATGGTACTTTTTTTAAGAGGATGAGGAAGTGATGTCTGATGTCATGGCTGTTCATGCTCTGCCACGTAACAGTTACACTAAAACTTCATGACTGCAGGAATTTTTACTTTTTATCAAAGTCTATTACCATCACTCTAATGTCAAAAGGCTGTGCTTTGTGTCTTTATATTAACGTGCATTAGAAACGTCATCCAACATTGAGTTTATAATGAGTGTCTCAATAGATTAAAGTGGCAAGGAGTTAACGGAGTCACTTCAAACACCGCAGCCATTCAACTCAGAACCAACAAAACGACACTGATCTCATTGCATTCACCATTGTAATATATATATATATATATATATCTCAATATAATGAAAATATTAAATTATAACTGTTCAGCTTTACCAGGGCGCGTAGAACATGACGAAGTGTGGAGCAATAGAGACGGCGTCTTTGAACATCTCCACCGTGTATGTGTGTTTGGCGTGCTCGTCCTCTTCTGTGTCATTATCACAGCATACACTGCTACATAACAGCGCCAAATAAATAAAACTCGCTAAAAACGGCGTCATGTTCATAACTGAGCAGGCCCGTGAATGAAGCGGAGCTATGAGTTTAAATGAGTGTGTGAGTGAAAGTGAGCCGCTAACAGACAGAGCTGATCTGTACAACATCCCCACATCGACTAGAAGAGCTGTGAAATCGATCCGTATGATCTGTAGATCTGTGAACTGCGCAGGCGCCCTTCTCCACGCTGCGCATCCGGGGAACCGGTGTACGGAGGCTGAGAAGAGCCATTCATTTTTAGTTTTCTCAACAAACACATTTCACACAATACAGTTTTAAATGCATATAAAACACAATTTAGCAATATCAACAGCATCTGAATACTTTGTTTTTATAATATGTTTATAATACATGCAATGTATTAACATTAAATTACTTCACATAGCCTATCTGCAACACAGTAATCGGCAGAGTTGTGGACTCAAGTCGCATGACTTAGTAGTGAAAGGTACGTGACATACAGCCAAGTATGGTGACCCATACTCGGAATTCGAAGATGAACACCGAAGATGATCCTCTTCAACGAAATGGTGCCGCCAGAATGAGAATCCAAACAACTCTTAAAAAATATTATAATAATCCACAAGTATTCCACACTCCGTTAATTACTGTTTATGTGAAGCAAAAAGCTGACATTATTAACCCATCGTTAAGTTGTTTTTAATTATGGCCAAAAATAACTTTGTCCAGTGAATATATCCGTTAAGTTAGAAAACAGTTAAAACAAGTTAACAGTGGATATTTTAAATCTTTTGAAGAGTTATTAGTGCTTTTGGCCGTTTTTGTGTAAATTAATAAAAAAATCTAATTTGTGCATAATATTGCTTTATCACTTTGTAAACAACCAATCATCCAGAGAGATAAGTGAATATTTTTCCTGTGCTCCGTGCTTTTTCTTCTCCAAAACAGGCTGTCTGAATCAGGAGTCTTTAAAAATAGAAACATGCATAGCAAAAACAGTTTTCAGGCGCACAGAAACAAGTAGGCCTATGTCAGTCTAAATCTATGGATATTAATTCTTTCTATGTGAGCATAAACCTTGCACATATCATCCCCAGAACTAAGAACAGAATTTTGGGATGAAAATATATAAGACTTTTGAAGCCAATTTTTACAAGTTATTATGGGCTTAACCACACTCCATTATGAACTCATATTTGGGCCAAAAACAAATTGAAAGCAGAAGAAATTCGTTTTTGAAATAACCCCCTATATAACATATATGAAAATCACCCCATAAATGGAGCTAATAGGTTTTCTCAAAAAGTAACTAATTTGTGCTAACGAAAAGATTTGCAATGTGAATAATTATTAGACAGATTGAGTTAGAACCTGTTGGACTTGTGAGCATGATGTCTCTTTTAAGATAATACAATATACTATAACATTTCTAAAAAATACACAATTATTTATTATTGTTTATCACATTGACAGTGTAAACAACTTATTGTAACAATCGGTAATATTATCTGAGTATTATTATTATTATTAATTATCCCTTTCTGAATTATATTTACTGTACAATTATATATTATACATCAGAGTAAATTAACATTCAATATGTTGTTTTAGGTGTACATTAGATTTTTTTTAGAAACTATCACACAATACTACCATCAAAACTGCAACTACCTGTCATCTGCTTTGGCTCTGGATTATTGTCACACATAATGCATTGTGGGGTTAATTCTGAAAATGTTGATGAAATGAAAGTCCTGATTCTAGTATTCTCAGGAGTCCTGAATCTCCGGAAGTTTTACAGAATCAAAGCCCACTGTGAACATAGCTATAGTGTTAGGCGTACACTACCTCTTCTCATGTGACTTTTGCCCTGTTGTGTGCTTTTTTTTTTGCTTGTTTTGTTTTGCATTTTCTCCGTTGATTGTTATCCCCCCCCAAAAAAACAACAACAACAAAAAAAAAAAAAACCTGTAGTGGGTTTACAGTACATCCATGAAGATTATGGTCCCTGTTCATGGATATACCTAATTTCAGTAGCTTAATAGGATTCAGCGAATGGCAGGTCATTTACTGCAGAAAATATATTTCCTTTACACTCTCACTGTGTACAGCAGGAACAGAACAAGTTTGAAAAACCTATTCTAAAGCAAGTACAGAGACATATAGACGGTTTCATCGTGCGCACGCGCCTGGACCGAAGTTAACTTCCGGTCTGTGTTTGTATATCGGGCTGGTTAGTGGCGCCGGCTACAAACACAGTTAAAGTGATGAGTAATGAAGTTGGGCTCAGGTTGTTGTGCTGTGGGATGTGTTTCACATACATACATTTATTTGTGGAGACCCAGCACAATATCAAAACTTTTCCAAAAGGCTTTGTTGAATAACATGAGCACGTAATGCACGTTTAGAAATCAAAACGAGGCGCAGGTGTTTTTATATCACTGTTTTTCTGAAGGAACACTGTCTTTAGAAAATGTTTGATGTCATTTTCATTTCATCTTGCATGTTATATGTCTGATAAAGCAGCATTTGTAAGCTCAGTTTACAGCCGTTACCGGGCGCAAACCTCTAACGTTAACGTTATTTCTCCCGCTTTTAAGCGTCTCCTGCTGGCAGAGAGTGAATTTGCATTTTTAATAAGTCCGTCCAAGTAGTTATTGCTGCATCTCAGTCCGTCTGATTTACGAAGCAAACATATTTTGCTTGTTATAAAAAAATAATCTACTCCAGAGGGATTTAGCTGTTGTTATTGATTCTATTTGGACGTCTACCGGAAGTTAAGTTAGGGCCACAAACACGCGCATGCGCAGTAACGTTTGTTTATGTTGTTGCCGTTGAAACCGTCTATACAACTTTTGAAGTAAGTATATTTCCATTATTATATTGTCTAAGTGGACGTATAGGCTGTAGTTTTAGTGTTTGCTTCAATAATAGATTTCCAATGGGAAGCCTCAAGCTTTATAATGTAGTATATAACTGAATAAATTCAGTTCATAAAAGCCCTTTAAAGTTATACAACATCCAAACACAAATTAAGCTCAGATGAGCTTTATTTGTCACATACACAATTATACAGAGTATAATGAGGAGTGAAATGTGTTCTCTGCATTTAACCCATCCAAATTGGAGCAGTGGGCAGCCGACTGTGCGACGCCCGGGGAGCAGTTTGGGGTATCGGTGCCTTGCTCAAGGGTCTCACCTCAGTCGTGGACACTTCCTGCCGGAGCCAGGATTCGAACCCACAACCTTGGGTTACCTCGGGTTTCAAGTCCAACACTCTATCCATTAGGCCACGACTGCCCTACTTGTGAGTAATAAAGCAAAAATGTATTAATTTTGGCATGAGGACAACAATTGTAATAGAAGTACTTACCAAACACTATTAATTAGAATGAAGGACAAACTGTTTATTTACTTAATTAGATAAAATTAACAGCAATAATAGATGGAAACGTTAGTTACACCATGTGTGAGTGAGAGAAAAATTGTGAGACCAAGCACATGTAGCAGGCCGTCATGCTAAAAGAATGAAATAATACCACACATGTCAGCAGAATTTCATCAGTCAGTTACTGTTACCATAGATACAGCACATTATTTCAATGTTTTTTATTATTCAGTAGAATTGTCAGGAAATACTTCTGAGAGTAGATCAAGAGTGCCAAGCATTATTTTATGTAGAAAATGTGCTTATGTGGACAAATGGTTCATCATCTAAATTAAGCTGCACTGCCTTGTACTGCAGGATATCCTTTAAAACATTTATCAACATTTGAAAAAGATGGTAGTTCATCATTGTTTCCTTCATGGAAAAGCGATAACTAAACCTGTACAATAAATAAACATGGTATAAATATTTTTGTACAAAAAAGGAAATCATAGTACCTAGTTTTAAGTTCAGGGTTAAAGGAAGTAACCGTTTGCTAGGAGCGGATGCTGACAAACAGCTATAAAAGCCACCCTGGGAAAATGCAGTACAGCAGCTCATGCCAAGCAGTCGTTATGGAAACAATCTCAGAGAGGCTTTCATCTGGAATGGATGGTCACGGCACTGAGAGGTTACCATGACTATCAGTATTGTATTGGGGTTTTATGGGATCTCTTCTGCTGAGAATGTAATCTCTAGCCAGAATTGTGCAGGAAATCTGCTTGAATTATCAGTTTTCCTCTCCCGTCTGGGATACACGCTGCAGGAATTTTTGAAAGTTCAACACCTGTGTCTAGACAACCATCCACACAGTTCAGGGAGGGCATATGTGGAGTTTGGTAGCTTGTCTTGTGCTTTTCACATGCTGCTGATTGTTGGTGAGCAGTCTTTCTTGGTAACACTGCACCAGACAAAAGCTCTGCTCCAAAAACTAAGTGAACGAACAACAAAGATTGCACTGCTGTCTTCTAAGATACCTTTCTTTTGGTTCCATGGTAGCATTGCATGTTTCCTGGAGGGTCATTTTCCTGCGCACAAACACCTGCCTGTAAGTGATCATGAAGATGTTGATGCAGCTGGTTCAGGTGTGTTTAATTAGGGCTAGAGCTAAACTCTGCTGGAAGGTGGCTCTCCAGGAGCAGGTTTGGACACCCCTGCTCATGTGTACTGTATAACAACAATTAAAAAAAGCAGAAGAATACATCTTAAAGTGGCCCTTTAGGAAGTAGTTGCTGATGCGGCCAGTGGACAGCAAGGAAGCTCACTAGGTTTTGGAGCACAGAAAAGCACTTCACACAGCTCCAATTACAACACATGTGAGCGGAACTCTGCTGCTTTAGGGCTCCTTAGGAAACTGGCCCTGGACACCTCAGTAAGCTTTTCTTCTGACAGGAACAACATTTTGGCTAACTACACAAGCATTACTACTGCAGAGATCAATATCACACATCCTGTACCTAGAGCGTAACTTTCAGAAGCTTAATATCTGCTTGATGCAAATAGCATATGCTGTTCTGTGTCAGCTGCAACATAAGGATACGCTGTTTTCATTCAAATCAAAGCATAGAAAACGTATCCGTGTGGTATAGCTGACACAGAACAGCATACGCTATTTGCGTCCACCGGATATTCTCCAAAATGGTGCTACGGTGATGCAGAGGAGACGAATTGTTGAATACATTTGTTACTTTTATTTTCTTTGCGTATAAAAAAGTATTTTTTTCACTTCATAACAGTCGGATTGAACCGCAGATGGACTATTTTTACGATGCTTTTCATACTTTTGGGCCTTGACAGTGTTATTTACTTGGCAGTCGATGGGATGGTCACAAGCCTCCCGGTTTTCCTCCAAAATATCTTAAATTGTGTTCTGAAGACGAAATATCTTAAATTGTGTTCTGAAGGTGAACAAAGCTTTTTATGGGTTTGGAACAACATGGGGGTATGTGATTAATGCAAAAATCTTCATTTTGGGGTGGCTTAACCCTTTACTCAGGGAGATACCTCTGAAATTAAGGCTGTCAAGAGACTTAAATAGAAGCAGAAAATTAGCACTTGCTTATTGCTGTGAAGTGAAATGACTGACCAGAGAGAAGGTCCTAGTTAGGTTTTGCACATTTTTTACTTTATATGTGATCAGATTTTGGTATGGATTGATTGTGGAAGTATGAGTCTTGTGAATGTTTTTTTTTTAAATGAACTTAACAGCACAGTGCTAATTGTCAGGTGCATGGTGCCATACAGATTTGTAAAGACCTAAAAAACGTATCCAAGTGAAAGGTACATAATTAGGAATTCACAATTAACCCTAGAGCAACATCTAAAGACCTTCAGGTTTCTCTCACCTCAGTCAGTGTCCATGACCATCAGCCCAGGACTGATTTTTTTTTACATCCTATTTGTGATCAGATTAAAAAAATCTAGCTCTCCCATTATGTTCAGTAGTAGGACAGTTGCTGCAGCTAATAATACAATAAATAAATGCCCAGAGATTAGATTATGGAGAATGTGAACAGGGATTAAGTACATAGCTTTCACAATACAAAGCATATTTCAAAGCAGCTTTATAGAATGTCATACTGTTATTACTAGGGCCGATGGTTGTCAACATTTCTCTCGGAGCCCCCAACACTGCACATTTTGCATGTATTCTCAATAAATCACACCTGGTCCAGGTTGTTAGCTCATCAGTGAAATCTCCAATTCCTGAAAAACCTGTGTCAGTCAGAAGACATTTAAAATATGCAGTATTGTGTAGGCTCTAGGAAAAGGGCTGAGAAACCCTGACATGAATGATCCATGTAGATAAATCGGTGCTTCTCAATCCTGTCCTGGTGGTCACTGCACATTTGGGATGTCTCCACAATTCAAGTCTCACAGTGTCTACTAATGAGCTATAATAATTTGTTACATTTATATAGCGCTTTTCTGGGTACTCAAAGCGCTTTACATAGTAAGGGGGGTAATCTCCTCAACCACCACCAATGTGCAGCATCCACCTGGATGATGCGACGGCAGCCATATTGTGCCAGAACGCCCACCACACACCATCTTATTGGTGGAGAGGAGACAGAGTGATGAAGCCAATCAGTTATAAATATTTGCAGTGGTCAAACGTACTTAAGGGATTTAAATATTGGTTGGTTTTGTTCTAATCAAGAGTAAGCAGTTCTCATGGTATATTAATGTAAATATGGTCCGTTGTGTCCTTAGTTATTTTTACAAGTCAGGTCAAGGGAAATGTACTTTTACTATGATTGGTCACATTTTCATCAATCCATCTACTCTCTAAACCACTTGTCCTATGTAGGGTTGTGGGGATGCTAGAGTTTATCCAATGGGTCTAGGGCTGTAGAGAGGAAAACACCTTGGATGGATGGTCAGTCCATTACAGAACTAACAGAAAAACGTTTATTCATTCTCTCACTTACACCTACGGGAATTGTACAGTGTTCAATTCACCTGTCCTGCATGTCTTTGGAATTGTGGGGGATTGAGGAGTCTCCTGGGTTGTTTCAGTGAGTAAACCAGAGGTCACTCTGGCAAGGAACTAAAAACTTTGAGGTTTGGGGTAAGTGTCCTTAAGACTGTTCCTTAAGCAGATAAACAGCCGTGATGAACAGACAATGTATATGATATAAAGATGAAGTACTACAATATCTGTGGTGTATCACACAGAGAGCGTGCTGGATGCTGATGTAACTAGCTATTGTTTGTCATTCCCTGATGTGACTTGGCTGAACATAGTTCTGATAAATACAGCCTCTGGTCTTTTTCTTTATAGTACACTGATTTCAAATTTGTTTTATTTATGCAATCTATGATCAATTCAATCCCCTCATGTCTTTCTTTCGCTGATGGTGGGTGGCACACATCTCTCACAGTACCACCAAATGAAGGCCAAAAAAGGCAAACTTTAAGGTCTTGGCTAAACATTCAGGTGTCTCATCTTTAAACCATAGAAGAGAAGACACTGTTCAGAAAGGTCACCGTGCTAATTGACATTAACTTGATGGCTGGGGAAACTCTGAGATCGTCCCTTTGGTTCTGTTTATACATATTGCAAGGAACTTAAGTGAGCCTTTTTGCATCATGGTTTGTTTTCATTTCCCCTTTTAAAAGAAATGGCAGATGTTGTCACTTGCTTCTCTCATGGAAAACAACCCTGACTTGCTTAAGTCAAGCGTGACTGTGCCAAAGAGAGGACGCCAAGTCTCCAAAGAAATGTATTCTGTTTTTCTTAGTGATGACTTGTTCACTGCTTATTATTGATACCTGTCCAACCCAAATGACTCTCCCTGCTCAGTGGAGAGCAAAGGCTACCTAACAGTGCAACAGTGTAGATTCTGTAACACCAGATGTGTATTGGTATATGCAATAGTAGTGGCTTGTTTTACAAATGACAGCGTTACCGTCTGGAAAGTTGTGCATATACCTACGCAGAGTGCATTCCAAAGTTTCAAAGTTTGTACTTGGGTCATCAATCAACCTTAGTTTTGCATGACGTACCAGAGTGTGTATGCGTGGAGCACTTCCTGTCACAGGACAGAGGGCGATCTTACCGTAGCTGTTTGTTCCAGCTCCCCACAGAAGCCATTAAGTTGCTCTGCAGGCGGAATAATGTATTTGATTTGGCCAGGAGTGAGCAGCAGGTGCAGAGATTCTCAACCCCGGCCAGCTCACTCTCAAACTTTGATGTGCAGGCCAGAGAGGCCAAGGGTATGCTCTTCCAGAGGATACAGAGAAACATCATCCCCAATTTACTGTTGTCTGACAAATTATACTCCCAGAAAGCAGCAGGGTACAACAGGAGGATCATTATCCATACGTGTAAAATACTGCCAGAGATAAATGTTGATGAAAAATTTCATGAAAAGTGTCGAAAGTAGCAAAGAGATTTACTGATTCTTTATGTTCCACAAAAAATTGTATAAAATAGAGAATTACACTTTTAAAAGGTATTGCAACATATCCCCCCCCCCAAAGTATCAGTTATAGCATGTGCTTAAACTTCAGAAATGTTAGAAGGTCAAACTAATGATAAATTAACTGGATTGATTTGTTGATTTTTACATACACAAGGTTTATATTTTACTAAATTTTAGAAATGACCGAAAACAGAATCTCTCTCTCTCTCTCTCTCTCTCTCTCTCTCTCTCTCTCTCTCTCTCTCTCTCTCTCTCTCTCTCTCTCTCTCTCTCTCTCTCTCTCTCTCTCTCTCTCTCTCTCTCTCTCTCTCTCTCTCTCTCTCTCTCTCTCTCTGAGGGTGTCTGAGAGCTTTCACGTGGAGAGGGTGATTGTTTGGGTTTTTCTGCCTTATACTTAATTTCCTTTCTCAGTAATAACAAATATTTTGAATGCAAAACTGATTGAATTATTATAATTTATTTTGAAGTGTCGTTTTGTGTGAACTGGTAGTGGAGTTTGTGTGGGAATAGGATGGCGTCCTCCTCGGCGGGGGTGACGCCACCTGTTTCCCTTCGTCATGGCGTCAGGTGTGTTCCAGCGAGCGGTGCGACTGGAAGATGTGTTGATGGCTGTTGGAGAGGAGATTGGATACAATAATATTTTGTCAGCTTCACGTATGAACAAGGCTGTGGTGTTTTTTGTGAAGGAGGAGGTTCAAGTGAGTCGTTTGATAAGCAACGGAATTGTGGTAAGTGAAGAGTTTGTTGTTGTTTCACCACTTGCTGAGCCGACCACTAAGGTAACTATATCTAATGTGCCCCCGTTTGTGTCGAATGATGAAATAGAAAGAGGACTCTTGCGCTATGGAAAGTTTGCTAGCGCAATTAAAGTGCTTCCTCTTGGTTGCAAAAATGAAGCGTTAAGACATGCAATGTCTTTCAGAAGACAGGTATTCATGTTTTTGAATGAACCTTATCTTGATGTGTCTTTTCGAGTGTTGTATGAAGGAAATTGGCTTACATGATTTATGCTAATACCGGGAGTTTGAAATGTTACAAATGCGGGGATGTTGGCCATAAGAGACTAACATGTCCACATAAAGCTGGGACTAGCGGGGAGACCACCGGGACTAGTACTGCAGGAGTGAACGGAACAGAGGACGCGCTGTCTCCGGTTGTGGAGAAGCGTGATGCTCAAAACAGTCTGAAAGCGTTACTAATAATGGTCATGATGAGGAAGTTGTTGCTGAAACAGAATTAAATGAAAAGGGTGTACCGAATGACGATATGAGTGACCAGGTGTATGGTGAGGCAGTAAGTGCTAACGTTGACATTCTAAATGGTGAAGAAAATTGTGACGCAAAGGATGATGATACGCTTTCTGAGATGTCTGATATGGGGTCACAGATAGCAGGAGAGGTGTATACTTTACAAGAAATAAATGACTTTCTGGATACCACATTTGGCAAGACTGTTGATGTGAGAGATTTTTTTCATGATACAGAGAAATTCGTTAGTTCAGTGTTGTTGTTTCAGAGAACAGTAAGCTATGATAATTTGGATAAGAAAAATAGATTTCGTCTGAAGAAAATGGTAACAAAATTACGGAAAGATAAATTAGTTTTTTTAGAAACATCAAAATGACTAAATCTCACATGGTGTCTTTTGCTCTTTGCTATCTTTTTTGTCTTTTTCCACTCTTTTGCCTCTTTTTTTATATGGATGCTTTGAGGGTGAGTTCTCTAAATATTAATGAGGGAAGAGATAGGGGTAAATTATCATTGATTTCAGAATTTTTAAGTATTAAAAAGATCAATGTTTCCTTTTTTACAAGAAACACATACTAATAAGGATAGTGAAATTGAATGGGGTTTGTGGTGGGAGGGCAAATTTACTTTGAGCCATGGAACACATAATAGTGCTGGGGTAGCTACTTTATTTTCTGCAAACATGAATGTTAATATTTTAAATGTTGATGAAGTTGTTGAAGGAAGATTATTATTAACACAAGTTGAATATGAAGGAATTATGTTTGTGTTTGTGAATGTCTATGCCCCCAATAGTGGCCCAGAGCGGCAGAATTTGTTTATGACTTTAAGAAATGCTATTAAGAAGTATGATGGTGGTGTGTGTCTTGTAATTGGGGGAGACTGGAATTGCACAACAGATTTTACATTTGACAGGAATGGGGAGGAGCCTTATAGTCAATCAAGTGATACATTGTCAAAAATTATGCATGAATTTCAATTAACAGATGTTTGGAGAACAATAAATATTGGAGTTAGACAGTATACCTGGTTGAGAGTGTGTGATGATAGAATTTGCTTTGCAAGACTGGATAGATTTTACTGGATAGATGTTTGTATCTCTCCAAATGGGTTTTCAGACCAGCATATGGTTATTTTGGTAAAGAAAACATTAAAATCTAATTACTATTGGCATTTGAATGTTAAATTATTACATGACAGTTGTTTTTGTGAAAATTTTAAAGTTTCTTTGGAATAATTGGAAGTTGAAGAAGTCGTCATTTGAAAATTTGTGTCAATGGTGGGATGTGGGTAAAGTAAATATAAGACTATTTTGTCAGAATTATACTTTATACAGCACTCTATTTACCAGTTCAAGAGGGTGGTCAAGGCTTGGTGGACGTGAGGAGTCGGATCCGGGCATTTCGGATACAAGCTGTACAGAGACTCCTTTATAACAAAGATGTAGCATGGGCCAAAACTGTAAGTGTTTTTTTGAAGAAGGCAGGTGGACTTAGTCTTGATAGACATCTGTTTTTAATGATGTTAGAAGAGGTAAGCCTGTCAGAGCTTCCTATTTTGTATAGGTCTATGCTATTGGCATGGATAACTGTTTTTAGAGTGGAACGAGATGTGGATGATCAAGGATTCTGGACTCCAGAGGAACCGCTGTTTTTTAATCCAATGATTCAGACAAGGCTGTTGTCTTCTGTAAGTGTGAGGACATGCTTACTGAGGAACGGTGTTCTGAAGCTTGGATATCTTCTAGATGTGAGGGGATGGAAATCAAGAGAGGCACTTCAAGAAAAGACAGGTTTAAAGTCTGTACGCCTTGTCTCAAAATTGAAGGAAGAAATCTGTAATGCATTACCTAGAAGCTGCAGGAACTGGATTTGACTGAGATCAACAGAGGATATGAAAAATGTGCAAAGTTTTCCCGAAATAAGAGTGTCACCTGTCATAAATGAGGAAGATGAAGGTGAAGATGTAGACTCAATTTTATCTTTTAAGACTCCTCAGTTACACCTTTTTAAAGATGCATCTAAGGCTATATATTATACTTCAGTTAAAGTCATACATTGGAACTTGTTAAAGAGACAAAGAACTTCTAGATGGCCAGGATTGCTGAGACCAGACTTTCTCGATAGTGACAGGTGGAGGACCCTGTACAAACCTCCTGTAGAGAAGCGAACTGCTGACCTACAGTGGATGATTATTCATGGGGCTATAGCTACAGACGGACATGTGGCACACCTGAATCCAGCAGTAGAAGGGAAATGTCAATTTCGTGGGGAGCAAGAAGATATAGAACATTTGTTTTTGAGGTGTAGTAGATTGCAAGGTCTTTTTTGTTTTCTTAAGGCTTTGTTTAGACATTTTAATGAAGAATTTTCTGATAAAATGTTTATTGGGGGAATGAAATATAACTTTTTAGTGAGGAGGAAAATGTGTCTACTAAATTATTTAATTGGAACCGCTAAACTGGCAATTTGGAAAACAAGAAAGAATAAAGGTTTACAGCTTGCTATAGTGGATCCTGAAATGATGTTTCGATGCTTGGTAAAAGGAAGATTGGAAATTGAGTTTGCCTATTATAGGCTTATAAATAATGTTATACTTTTCTCTTATGTGTGGGGTGTTAATGAGATTCTTTGTATAATCCATGATGATCAACTTGTAGTGAAATTTTAAGGTTGTTAAATGTACTTTTATTTATTGAGAAGTGATGTAATTTCTGTGGAGTAATAAAGTGCTTGTTAAACCTCTCTCTCTCTCTGTCTGTCTGTCTGTCTGTCTGTCTGTCTGTCTGTCTGTCTGTCTGTCTGTCTGTCTGTCTGTCTGTCTCTCTCTCTCTCTCTCTCTCTCTATTTCTCTCTCTCTCTCTTATCCATTTAACAGATCAAATTATAAGGAAAAAAGTGCCCCTTTTTGCTTTAAATTGGTTATATTATAAATGAAGATTTAATAATAATAGTAAAATATTTTCTCGTATCCTTAAAATTGAATGCACCATTTTTAATGCTATACTGTTTTATAACATGAAGACTCTTCAGAATATATATGAACAGCTGTGTGCCACACAGCCAGAATCAGTACAAAGTCTGCCAAACGTTCACACATTTTACTCTACTTATTAGTTCATCTTGTGTTTAGGAATTGTTTTATCTATCCTGCTTTCTACTTATTACCTAACCGTTACTGTATGGATGCAGTTTCTGATCACCTAGTCTATCACTCACTTGAAATTGAAGGCTCTCATTCCACAGTTCACAGATATGTCAAACAAACAAAGTTGGTATAAAGATCATTGATGGTGCGTCACCAATGACTGCATGTATTCTGATGACAGGTGTTTTACCCAACTCGGCAGACATTACATCACCTCCATCAGCTAAATAGCATCTGATGAAATTCAGCTGTCCTAAAAAAAGGCTATTTTTCCTCAAACATTTACTCTATTTGTGGGCAGCAACTAGCAGCCATTTAAATGAGACATAAACATGAATTAACTGATTTCCTTGATTTTACAGATCCAGTACAGCTGTTTACCCGTGTTTACTGTGTCTGCATCAAAGGCTTTATGAAGGATACCATAATTTCCAGAGAAGATGAATCTGAATCTTTGATGTTGTCATGAGGTTGAAAGTAAAATGGGCTCCAGGTAAAGACATTAAAGCAGTTTCTTTTGAAAGGAGAGTTCAGGCAAGGATAGATGTGTGTGTACTAAAGCTAGAGGAGACCACTGGAAAAGCTTGCACACACAAAACATCTGCCAGAACTTTTGGATCCTCTGGTCTTTGAGTCAGACGAGGCCTGGGCTAGGTACTGAGGTACTGAGGGAACATCGGATGGATCCCCAGTCCAGGGAAAATGTGGAGGTTGGTATCCTAGAACACATTCAAAGGGGTTTAAGCCAGTGGAGGAATGGATGAGTAAATTTTGTGCTTACCCACCCATGGTAAGAACTTGTTCCATGGGGTTCTGTGAGCTATGGCAATAAGAGCAAAGGAATCTAACAATTTCTTCATTAAGTCTTTCCACTAGTCCGTTTGGTTGAGGGTGATATCCTAAACTTAAACATGTGTTAATGTTGGCAGAATGCTTTCCATACTCTGGAGGTGAATTGAGGTCCCCTGTCGGAGACAATTTCATTGGGTAGACCAAATATTCTAAATACATGGTTGAAGAAAGTCTCAGCAGTGTTTATAGCACTGGGCAGCACTTTAAGAGAAATCAATATGCAAGCCTTAGAGAACCTGTCCATTATGACAATGATGGTGTTGTAGCCATTCGAGGGGGTAGATCAGTAAGGAAATCTATGGCAAGGGGGGACCAGGGTCTTCTGGGGATGGAAAGGGGTTCAAGGAGTCCCACAGGGAGATGTTGAGGAGTGCGGCTTTGTGCACAAACTTGGCATCCTTCGACATAATTGGTGACATTGGTGGTCAGGGTTGGCCACTAGAATCTTTGTCTAACCATGGTATTGGTGTGGTTGATGCCAGGGTGACCTGAACCAGGTAATGTGTGGATTCACTGAATAACTTGGGTGTGCTGGTTTTCAGGTAGAAAAAGATAATTTACCTGACAGTCAGTAGAAACCCAATCAGATTGTTGGAATTTCTTGATGTCTGTCATGATATCCTACCTAATTCGTGCAATAATTGTAGAAGGGTTTAGATTGTAAGAATTTGAAAGGTTTACTTGAGCCTTTTCATAGATACGAGATAAGGTGTCAGCCTGGCTGTTCTTGCTTCCATGTTGATATGTCACAGAAAAGTTTAATCTTGTGAAGAACAGTGACCATTGGTGAGGATTCAGACTTGTGGCTGTCCAGATGTATTATAGGTTCTTGTGATCAGTAGGTACTATAAATGTGTACTTGCCCCCTTCTAACCAATGTCTCCACTCTTCCAAGGTTGATTTAATGGATAACATTTGCTTGTCTCCGACATTCAATTCAGCAGGGGACAGCTTTTGTGGGAATAGAAGGTGCAGGGGTGAAGCTTGGCTTGATCGCCATGTCTTTGTGAGAGTATGGCTCCAATTCTAACGTCACAAGCATCCATGTCTAAAATAATGGGTTTACTTGGGTCAGGATGATGGAAAATAGGAGCAGAAGTTAGTCCATTGCATGTTTTTCTTTGGCTTGCTTTTAAGTATGGAAGTCAGGGGGCTGGGTCCAGAGCTGTAGTTGTGTATACATTGCATTGTGTATAAAAATGTGGTGCCAGTCCACTGATTTTACTTCACTT
This sequence comes from Ptychobarbus kaznakovi, assembly GCA_027422405.1. Classification (NCBI taxonomy): domain Eukaryota; kingdom Metazoa; phylum Chordata; class Actinopteri; order Cypriniformes; family Cyprinidae; genus Ptychobarbus; species Ptychobarbus kaznakovi. Next base: position 20,389,813 of record CM049814.1, read on the forward strand.
TTGTTGCAGGTTATCTGATTTATTTTCTAGCCAAACAAACACTGCTGTCCATCCTGCAATGGAGTTTATGTGTAAATATATTAGTTCTTTGTTCAATTGAGTTGAATGTCTTCTCACCAGATGCAAGCTCATCAAAAATTGCTTTCTATTGTTTTACCGAAGGGAATCATTAAATAGCAGATAGACACCCAATGTTCTCATGGATTTCACAAACACATGTGAGCATTATAATTTCATTACCTTACATTTACATTTAGTCATTTAGCAGACACGTTTATCCAAAGCGACTTACAAATGAGGACAATAGAAGCAATCAAAACCAACAAAAGAGCAACAGCATGCAAGCGCTATGACAAGTCTCGGTTAGCCTAAACCTTAAACAATCAAACCAAACCAAACCATTAAAAAAACAGTCAAAAGTTAATTTGTGTTATTTAGCAGTGATTTGTTGTGGCCAAAAACATATTTTTTACAACCTTAGTTATGCTTCATGATATAAATATGAAAGTAAAATACTTTTCATAAAGATACACAATCCCCAGGGACCATGGAGTCAAAGGTAGTGCTATTTGATAGCAATCTCTCCTTTGACAGCCACGTTTCTAGCATTTGTAAAACTGATTTTTTTCATCTTAAAAATATATCTAAACTGAGACCTATGCTCTCAATGTCAAATGCAGAAATGTTAATTCATGTGCTTATGACCTCAAGGTTAGATTATTGTAATGCTTTATTAGGTGGTTGTTCTGCATGCTTAATAAACAAACTACAGATGGTCCATAATGCAGCAGCATTTAGTAAGAGTTCTTACTAGAACCAGGAAGTACCTTCCGGTGGCGCTGCTGAGTTCAGTCGCCTGTGAATTAGCTCCGCTCAGAATTGTGCTTTTATGTGGGGTTTTTTACCTATTGTTTATTTTTTTACTTCTCTTTTTGATACGTGTATCGTCTGCAATGATTATGTACGACAGAGGAACACTTTTGGACATTGGACAGCGCTACACTAACCTGATTCAGAACACTTTATCCGCGGATCCAGCGTGGCCATTGGAGATACTTCGGAGCACCGAGTTGAACAATGACCACCTGAACAACCGCAGGAGGCGAAAGAAACATCGCGGGAGACGCGCTGGAATACGCAACAGACTGAGGATAAGGGCTCACAGTCCCCCTCTACCAAGTATTCTGCTCGCTAATGTCCAATCCTTGGAGAATAAGATGGACGATCTTAGAGCCAGGATAAGTTTCCAACGGGACATTAGGGACTGTAACATCTTTTGTTTGACCGAAACATGGCTCACGCCGACGGTCCCGGACACCGCTGTAACGCCGTCTGATAACTTCTCTGTTTTACGGATGGACAGAACAGCCGAGGCCGGAAAAAACAAAGGTGGTGGAGTGTGTTTCTTTATTAACAAGAAATGGTGTGACTCCAGGAATATCTCCATTCTGTCGCGTTCCTGTTCACCTCATCTGGAACATCTCTCCATTATCTGCCGCCCATTCTATCTGCCCCGGGAATTTTCATCAGTCGTCGTTACTGCCGTTTATATACCACCACATGCAGATACTAGCTTGGCTCTGTCCAAACTCCACGATGAGCTAAGCGGCTACATCAATAAACATCCTGACGCTGCATGTATCATCGCGGGAGACTTTAACAGAGCCAACCTCAAGAAGGTCATCCCTAACTTTCATCAGCACATATCCTGTCCAACCAGAGGACTGAATACACTCGATCATTGCTACACTCCGCTCAAGAATGCCTACAAAGCCCACTCACTGCCGGCTTTTGGCAAATCAGATCATGTCGCCATTTTCCTCACACCGGAATACAAACAAAGGATCGTTCATGAACCGCCGGTGGAGAGGGAAGTGACGCGCTGGTCCGCCCACTCTGAAGCAATGCTACAGGCGTCTCTTGATGACGTCGACTGGGACATGTTCCGGGCGAGTTCATCTGACGTCAGTGAATTCACGGATGTAGCATTAAGCTTCGTAAACACGCTAACCGAGCAAGCCACTGAAACGGTAACAATAAGGACATTTACTAATCAGAAACCGTGGGTGGACAGATCAATCCGTGATGCGGTTAACCATCGCACTGCCGCATACAACGCCGGTCTGTTGTCAGGAAACACGAGCGAATACAAAGCTTCGTGCTACGCTCTCCGTCGTGCAATAAGAGCCGCTAAACGCCGGTACAGAGAGAGAATTGAGTCACATTTCCAGCTCAATGACTCTCGACGCATGTGGCAGGGACTGAAGACCATCTGTTCCTCTGGAAATAACTCCTCCGCAGAGGTAAGAGCAGATCCGTTGCTGGCCGAAGAACTAAACACCTTCTACGGCCGCTTTGAATGTAATGGCGGTGCAACTCTGTCGATCAGCGCGTCAGGAAGCAGCAGACAGAGCAGCGATGATTATGCTATCACCTTGTCAGAGGACGATGTCCGGAGGGAACTAAAGAGAGTGAACGTCAGGAAAGCAGCAGGACCTGATGGGATTACTGGCCGTGTTCTGAGGTCCTGTGCTGATCAGCTTGCTGGTTTGTTTACTTCCATATTTAATGAGTCCCTTGCTACCTCTGTTGTTCCCACCTCCTTTAAAAAATCTGTCATAATCCCTGTGCCTAAGAACAGTAAACCCTCTTGCCTGAATGACTATCGTCCAGTTGCCCTCACATCGACAGTCATGAAGGTTTTTGAGAGACTTTTAAAGAAACACATTTGCTCCTCCATCCCTGCTACTTTGGACCCTCTTCAGTTTGCCTATCGGCCAAATAGGTCTACTGATGATGCCATCTCTCAGGTACTGCACTCCTCCCTCACTCACATCGACAGCAAGAATGGCAACTATGTCAGGCTGCTATTCATAGACTATAGCTCAGCTTTCAACACTATAGTCCCCACCAAGCTAGCTGTCAAACTCTCAGACCTCGGCCTAAACACTTCACTCTGTGACTGGATTCAAGATTTCCTCACCGCCAGACCACAAGTGGTGAAAGTCGGCCAGTTCACCTCCAACTCCATCACTCTGAACGTAGGAGCCCCGCAGGGCTGTGTCCTGAGCCCCCTGCTCTACTCTCTCTACACCCACGACTGCGTGTCCTCACACAGCTCCTCTTCTATTGTCAAATTTGCGGATGATACTGTGGTTCTGGGCCTCATTAACAACGATGACGAGGCCACATACTTGGATGAGGTGGAGAGACTCACATCATGGTGCCAGGACAACTGTCTCTCTCTGAACGTGAGCAAAACTAAGGAGCTGATCGTGGACTTCAGGAAGAGACAGCAGCGGCCCTACACTCCTCTTATGATCAGTGGGACCCCTGTGGAGAGGGTGAGTAGCTTCAAGTACCTCGGTGTAAACATCTCCGAGGACCTAACTTGGACTACACACATTCAAACACAGGTTAAGAAAGCCAGGCAAAGACTGTACCATCTGCGACAGCTGAGGAAATTCAGGGTCTCACCAGCTATCCTGAAAACTTTCTATTCTGGGGCCATAGAAAGCGTACTGACTCAGTGCATCTCAGTGTGGTATGGAAATTCCTCAAACCAGGACTGCAAAGCTCTACAGAGAGTCGTGCGCCTGGCTGAGCGCATCTCAGGGTCTGCTCTCCCCTCTCTGCAGGACATCTACCTCAAACGCTGCAAAAGCAGAGCTGCAAAAATCATCAAAGACTCAACTCACCCCGGTAACCATCTTTTCTGTTTACTGCCATCTGGCAAGCGCTTCCGGAGCATGATGGCAAAAACTGAGAGACTGAGGAGGAGCTTCTTCCCTCAGGCCATCAGGCTCCTAAACACAAACCCAGTCTCATAAACATTCACAAGACTCATTGTTAACTGTAAATATTCTCATATTCTCAAATATTGCTGCTTTATGTACAATACCCTGAACAACCCGTCTGCACATCCCTCTTATTCACATTACTATTTATTAAGTCCCAGTACACTGTTTTTTTGCACATCTTATTGTTTTTTGCACATCTTATTGTTTTTTTTGCACATCTTATTGTTTTTTGCACATCTTATTGTTTTGCTCATCTTATTGTTTTGCACTTTTTATTTCATTGCACATTTTACTCTTATTTCTCTTCTTTTACCATATATATGCTCTCGTGTTGTGTTACTTTATATAATTTGTTATTTTTATTATTTTGCACTTCTAATTATATTATATTCACTTCTAATTATACTCTGTATAATTTATTATGTGACGAATAAAGAAACCTTGAACCTTGAACCTTGAACCTTGAAGTATGACCACATTAGCCTGTCAACATTGCACTGGCTCCCTATTAAACATCGTATAGATTTTAAAATCTTGGTAATTACTTAAAAGCCCTGAATGGCTTAGCTCCTCAGTACTTGAGCGAGCTCTCATCACATTATAGTCCTCCACGTCCACTACGATCTCAAAACTCTGGCCATTTGATAATACCTAGAATATCAAAATCAACTGCCGGCGGCAGATCCTTTTTCTATTTAGCGCCCAAACTCTGGAACAATCTACCTAACACTGTTCGGGAGGCAGACACACTCTGTCAGTTTAAATCTAGATTAAAGACCCATCTCTTTAACCTGGCGTACACTTAACACACTAATACGCTTCTAATATTCAAATCCGTTAAAGGATTGTTAGGCTGCATTAATTTGGTCAACCGGAACAGGGAACACTTCCCATAAAACACAATGTACTTGTTACATCTTAAGAAGATTGACATCTATGCTAATATTAGTCTTTTTCTTTCCTATTCCGTGGTCCCCGTAGCCACCCGATCTGGTCCTTATCCAGCCCAGATGATCACTGCAGTTACCAGATCCAGTCCATATCCAGATCAGATGGTGGATCAGCACCTAGAGACGACCTCTACAGCCCCTACAACCCTGAACGTCCAGGACACGTAGATGAGCCCCAGAGACAGATCCCCCGTCTCCTAGACAGCCATCGTGAAAAGACCACTGGAACCAGTGGAGCCCTTACAATCTGACTTTGCTGTAGCTGGAACAAACTATTGGTTCGTCTGGCCAGAGGGGAACTGGCCCCCCTACTGAGCCTGGTTTCTCCCAAGGTTTTTTCTCCGTTCTGTCACCGATGGACATTTGGTTCTTTGCCGTTATCGCCTCTTGCTTGCTTAGTTGGGGACACTTCATTTCCAGCGATATCACCGACTTGATTGCACAGATACTATTTAAACTGAACTGAGCTGGACGATGACATAACTGAATTCAATAATGAAATGCCTTTAACTGAAAAATGGGTGTTTAATCTTAGCATTTTACATTAGTGATACACTATTTTCCTATTTTGATATTGTGCAGTTGCTTTGACACAATTTGTATTGTTAAAATCGCTATATAAATAAAAGTGATTTGACTTGACTTGACTTAATATGCTAAGGACACGATGAGCTCATGATGTGTTACAGTTTTTTACAATAATTTTTGCACTTATGGTGCATTCAAGTCATGTCGGATATATCGTATTTACTAGCTGAACGCACTTGAATGCCACCACAAAGTCGTTATTACGAGTGGGAAACTCGAAATGTTCTTTAAGCACAGAGTTTCCGAGTTGGGGGCGTGTCAGTGAAAAAACATGTTGGATGCAATGGTCGCAGCCGAAAACTAAAGATATGCAGCGTTTTTTTGGTGTAATGTACAATATAACTATATAAGTTACGCATACGAAATATTAGATTATTGTATAATTATAATAGAATATATAAATATTCAGTTAACATCACCTTCATAAATTAAATAAAAACAGAATAAAAGAAAAACACAATGATGCACATTATTCATTCATCATTTTATAGATGTAGAGTTAAAGAAATCATTGAATTTTATGTAGAAAAGTTAAATCGCCATCTTGTTCCGACCAAAGTGACTTGAACGCACCCAACGTCGTAATAACAACTTGTCAACTCGTAAGTACAAACGTCCCAGGAGGACTTGAACGCAGCATAATAACAGAACCATTTCAATGTCATTTTTCAAAACTCTAGACACAAAACTCAAAACAGTCATTATTTGTAACACAGGGACTCCAATGTTCAGAACTTTGCATATTGCATTAATATCTTTAAAGAAGCCTTGCATTTGCAGAAGCATTGGTTCAAAATACAAATGTATTATGAAATATCATATGAACATTACTTTAGATCCCCCACACGCAATATATCCATAGTTTCACTGTTTAGTTGTTAGTACAATCATTCAATATAGTTGTTCAAAACATATAATACAGCTTTCATTATGGTTCTACACATTCATACATTATTGTAATAGACTAGAGAGAAAAAGTACAGACACTGGAATCATTAATCAATTGATGAAATTATTGATGAAATAATCAACTCGCAACATGTAAAAAAAAAAAAAAAAAAACTTTATATATATACACAGTATATATATATAAAGATAAAACTACAGTAGGCCTACAGTAAAATGTCAACTAGAGTGTCCCTCACTGCCCTGTTTTTATCAACCCTGTCTTGTGGATTTTTGGCCACAGGTTCTCATCCACATCATAATGGATAATGGATTTCATTAGCTGAAGATCTAGAAAAAAATATTCTGGTATGGCAAATACAGGCCTGTAATTGGACATTGCAGGCATTATCTATGGCCTGGAGAAGAGGGACTTGTTTGTGAGGAGCCTATTGAAAACCTTCCACCTCCATGTGGAGAAAAACTCTTTGGTCAGGTTACAGTAAAGAAAGGGGAGTATGGGGGTAAAGAGTATGGGTGATAAACTGATGGGCCTGAAACCATGATTGCACTCAGTGCTGTCACTAGGAATTCTGGGCCCAGTGCACTGATTTTGCTATGAGGTCCCCTCAAAATCACATTCAGTGGGGGGTGGTCAGGCCCCCCAGAGAACATCGTGATGGGTCCCTCTCAACCCCTGGGCTCTCTGAGATAACAATGATATAGATTTTTTCTCTCCCAACAACAGGCATATTGAAACTGATCATATCTGAACATACTCAGTCCTTAGTTGCTTCACTTTCATAATGTTGTTCAAAATCCCCCTATAACTATGCTTCAAGACTAATGCAACAGTTACATAGCATTTTGAGCAGTTGTATCAATTGATAGTTAGATTAAAATTAAATGATTAGACACTCAATTCAGATGTAATGTGTGAGCCTCATTTTGAAATAGTAATCCTTTGATGTTAAGTTGTGTTGTTTTGAACCAGTGATTGTAGTTCAATGAACAAAATATCTTTGGCTGATGTGTATTGTATCCAAGCATTTGGAAAAAGTGTTAAGTGTTTTGAAAAATGTGCATTTTGATCTTCACTTGTGAATTATGTGCCTAGAGTTTTGAAGAATGACATGAAGTTTCTGTTATCAGTGCAAAAATGATTGTAAAAAAACTGTAATACAATCATCCACAGATGTGATGCCAAGGGAGAGATTTATGCCCAGAGGAGTTCCCAAGAACTGTTCTCAAATGACTGGTAAGCCAGTGTTCTTAGTCTGAAATGAAAAGTACACAACCATCATTATTGTTTTACAATATACATTTATTTAGTGATTATTTATTTTAACCAAAGCAATTTATGATAATAATATAAGCAGAAGAGAATATTCCAAAGGTGGAAACAAGAAGTGCTACTGTAACAAAAAATCAACAGAATTTGGTTGGATTTTTCTGGTATGTTTGATTAGGATGGAGCTAAAATCTACAAGAAAAGTGGCTCTTCAGGATTGGAGTTGCTCATCACTGGTCTAGAGTCCATAAGAAGCTAGTGGAGTGAGACTAGAAAGGCTAACTGGAAGGCCAATTAGAAAACATTGTATTCATCTTAATTTGAGATACAAGACATGACATGTGAAATTATTCTGTTATCGATGGTACAATATGCAGCACTTAATGATACTTTGTCATGCCAATGTTGGAATGTTAAGAGGATTTGGTTGAGGAACCCTGGCACAAATCACATCTAAACAGCAGCTGATGAAATGGGGGAATTCTGAAGGTATTTATCTGGCTCCTGATCCAGACATTCCTCAACCTTGAGACAACAACATGCAATGGTGGGCCGACAATGACAAGGCATTCCCTCCAGCCTGGCTGCCCATTGTTCAGCAGGATGATTGACTGAGGAAAGAGGTTGTTATTTGTGTTCTTATCGCTTCTTGACTTGGCAGAGTGAGCGTGGTCTCTATTTTGGACAGTGAAAATACCCATTCAGTCAAATATTTGTACACAGAGAACAAACATTTAAAGATAACAGAAAGCAACAGGCTCTCTATCTTTTTCGTTTAAACCAAGTGGCTCATATGGTGGATTCTGGGCTGAATGCAGCTCACAAGGCTCCTCAAATGAGCCCACATATCAAAATTACTTTCAGAATTTTGGTTTGGCCCAACATGTTATTACAAAATAACAGCCTTAGAGGATTGCTGCGCCTTAGCCTTATGAATACAGTTATACAGGTGATTCTCAATAAATTAGAATGTCGTGGAAAATTTCATTTATTTCAGTAATTCAACTCAAATTGTGAAACTCGTGTATTAAATAAATTCAATGCGCACAGACTGAAGTAGTTTAAGTCTTTGGTTCTTTTAATTGTGATTATTTTGGCTCACATTTAACAAAAACCCACCAATTCACTATCTCAACAAATTAGAATATGGTGACATGCCAATCGGCAAATCAACTCAAAACACCTGCAAAGGTTTCCTGAGCCTTCAAAATGGTCTCTCAGTTTGGTTCACTAGGCTACACAATCATGGGGAAGACTGCTGATCTGACAGTTGTCCAAAAGACAATCATTGACACCCTTCACAAGGAGGGTAAGCTGCAAACAGTCATTGCCAAAGAAGCTGGCTGTTCACAGAGTGCTGTATCCAAGCATGTTAACAGAAGGTTGAGTGGAAGGAAAAAGTATGGAAGAAAAAGATGCACAACCAACCGAGAGAACCGCAGCCTTATGAGCATTGTAAAGCAGAATCGATTCAAGAATTTGGGTGAACTTCACAAGGAATGGACTGAGGCTGGGGTCAAGGCATCAAGAGCCACCACACACAGACGTGTCAAGGAATTTGGCTACACTTGTCGTCAGAGGCGTCTAACCTGGGCTAAGGAGAAGAAGAACTGAACTGTTGCCCAGTGGTCCAAAGTCCTCTTTTCAGATGAGAGCAAGTTTTGTATTTCATTTGGAAACCAAGATCCCAGAGTCTGGAGGAAGGGTGGAGAAGCTCATAGACCAAGTTGCTTTAAGTCCAGTGTTGAGTTTTCACAGTCTGTGAAGATTTGGGGTGCAATATCATCTGTTGGTGTTGGTCCATTGTGTTTTTTGAAAACAAACAGTCAATTCACTGCACCCATTTACCAAGGAATTTTGGAGCACTTCATGCTTCCTTCTGCTGATCAGCTTTTTAAAGATGCTGATTTCCTTTCCAGCAGTATTTGGCACCTGCCCACACTGCCAAAAGCACCAAAAGTTGGTTAAATGCTCATGGTGTTGGTGTGCTTGACTGGCCAGCAAACTCACCAGACCAGAACCCCATAGAGAATCTATGGGTATAGTCAAGAGGAAAATGAGAAACAAGAGACCAAAAAATGCAGAAGAGCTGAAGGCCACTATCAAAGAAACCTGGGCTTCCATACCACCTCAGCAGTGCCACAAACTGATCAACTCCATGCCACGCCGAATTGAGGCAGTAATTAAAGAAAAAGGAACCCCTGCCAAGTGTTGAGTACATATACAGTAAATGAACATACTTTCCAGTAGGCTAACAATTCACAAAAAAAAAATGTATTGGTCTTATGAAGTATTCTAATTTGTTGAGATAGTGAATTGGTGGGTTTTTGTTAGATGTGAGCCAAAATCATCACAATTAAAAGAATCAAAGACTTAAACTACTTCAGTCTGTGTGCATTGAATTTATTTAATACACGAGTTTCGCAATTTGAGTTGAATTACTGAAATAAATTCACTTTTCCACCACATTTTAATTTATTGAGATGCACCTGTATAATACAGCTCTGTATAAATAAAAAAAATATTCAACTTTTTTGCAACTGCCTTTAAAGTTAATGGAGCGTTTTATATTTTACTTGCAACTTCATGATTACGAATGTAATTACAAATATATTTAAAAACCTGATATACGATATACCAGATTCAAAAGAGATGTGTCTGTCACATTCTCTTTCTCTTTTTTAAATGAAGAAAATTACATGACAAGGGTTTTGAGTCACACTTCAAAAGTACATTCACATCACAAGTAAAGTATATTTTAGTGCAGTGAATACACTTGCGATTTTTGGGTGCATATTCTAAAAGTAGATTCTTAAAGAGTTGTCAACCCATGTTCATTTATAATCTGAATAAGAAAATATTAGCAAGAAAAAAAGTTTTTTATTTCGTGTTGGCTATAATTTCCTTGACTGCCTGGGCATCCCCTGCAAGATCTCTGATCTATTTCACTTGCTCTCAAGGTGAACATTTGCCACTGCCAAAGAATTTATTTCAGCACCTGTTTTACTGAGCACTCAAGAACCCTGTGGTGCAGTAATGCTGAGTTATTAAACTCCTCTCACTGCTGTTTTCATTTGGAGAGGCTCATAATTGTTATTGCTATAGAGAAACACAATGGGAGAGTGAATGGCAAGCTCAAATACCTAATAATGAATAGCCTCTTAAAATTAATACCCTCTCTACTGCATGAACAATAACACTTAAAAACGCGTTTCCTCCTTTTCAGTTTCTTTCCCTCTGTCCCTGTGGCTTTTCTCACAGAGGATGAGTGCACTTTTTAATTTAGCAGTTAACAATGCACACTAAGCAGTGCCAAGAGCCCTTTTAAGGGTTCAGAGCCAATTGAACACAAGTAGGTTTATTGGGCCAGACTGTGAGATTTTAGCCTGGCATGATGATCCGTAAAAGTCCTTGCTGGATGGATCTTTAAAGGAGAGCTAAGAAAGTCAGCATGTAAAATCTTCCTAATCTTGCTGTTGTTTGTTAACAGACAAAAACCTGAACATCCCAGACATCAAAACATCAAAAGATTTGGAATATTTTATTGTATTATACATTTATTTCATTATAACTCAGAATTGTTAACTCAACTTTGTGAAAATATAGGTGGCCCTAAAACCTTGAAAAACCTAAAACCTAGGTCATTTCTAAACATAGAAAACACTTCAATTTGAACTCATTTGAACTTAATAACAACATTGAATTAAACATTATATTATTTTGTTAAAATATTCTCACACACACACGCACACACGCACGCACACACACACACGCACACACACACGCACACACACACACACACACACACACACACACACACACACACACACACACACACACACACACACACACACACACACACACACACACACACACACACACACACACACACACACACACACACACACACACACACACACAACCAGGCAAACGTTTTTAAACTGTAAGATTTTTAATGTTTTTTTAAAGAATTCTCTTCTGCTCACCAAGCCTGCATTTATTTGATCCAGCAAATAGCGAAAGTGGTACTATTGTGGACTATTTTTACTATGTAAAATAACTGCTTTCTATTTGAATATATTTTAAAATTAATTTATTCCTGTGATCAAAGCTAAACTTTCAGCAACATTACTCTGGTCTTCAGTGTCGCATGATCCTTCAGAAAGCCATTTAATATGCTGATTTGCTGTTCAAGAAACATTTATTATTTGTATTATTATTATCTATAATTAAATCAGTTGAGCAATTTTTTTCAGGATTATTTGATGAATAGAAAGATCCAAAGATTAGCATTTATTTGAAATAAAAAGCTTTTATAAAATTATACATTCAAAAGCTTGTAGTCAGTATAATTTTTGGGGGAGAAAGAAACTATAGAAATTAATATTTGTATTTAGCAAAAATGCTTTAAATTGATCAAAAGTGTTGATAAAGAAATAATGTTACAAAAGATTTCTATTTCAGAGAAATGCTTTTCTTTTGAACTTTCTATTCATCAAATAAACCTGAAAAAAATCAGGATTAGAATGATTTCCGAAGGATCATGTGAATGGAGTTATTATGCTAAAAATTCCGCTTTGAAATCAAATGAATAAATAACATTTTAAAATATATTAAAAAAAAAACGTACTCGGTTACTAACGTAACCTCGGTTCCCTGAGATACGGAATGAGTACTGTGTCGTAAAATTCCTTTTTCTCCGATACTGAAACCTTTTTTTTGAATTACTGAATAGGTACTGCACGACCATTGGTTTGAACCTATGGCTGGAAAGCCCACCAAAGCCCGCCAGAATGGGCAGGGCATCTGGCAATATAATGCGGGCATTTGCCAAGGCTCCTCAGGTTACTTTGAATGAAGCGACGACTGAGTCGTGCAGCCGCATAGCACGGCAAAGTACGCAGTACTCGTTCCGTATCTCAGGGAACCGAGGTTACGTTAGGAACCAGGTACGTTCTCTATTGATACTACACTTCGTACTGCGTCATAAGACGCTAGGGGAACCAGTATAATCCTACCGTGTCTATGCCTTAGACACCAAGAGGGGCCCAGAGGGACCAAGTATTGTACAGGTAAGCCCTGCAGAAGGTCAAAGGGTCAAACTCATCGAGGTCAACCCAGCCTTGAGTAATCGTCCTAAATAATTTTAAATCGATTGAGGGCCAAGAGCGTACAGAACAAGGCAAACACCCAAACTGGTTGTCATGTGACAAAGTGAGCCTGTTAAGCAGAAAGGACCTGTGCCTGTAAGGCAGGGACTTCCAGATTATAAAACCTGGCAAATGTGGACGGCAAGGTCCAGCCAGCCGCCGCACATATCGGGAGGGTGCGAGAAGGCGGGGTTGCTTTCTGAAAAGAAAGCGAGCCGCGAGCACAGAGAGGAAAGACTCATATCACCGCAGTGCTGACATTCCATCCCAGTGAGCGCTGTTTCAGCGTGGGTGGCGCCCAAGCATGAAACACACTCGCGTGCAGGGGAGTCCGGCACGAATGCCAGAAATGGCGCGCATTTGCAACAACGCTGCAAAATTTGCTCTTTTTAGCGGGTTCTCGTAAGAGAGAGTCACCGGATAGCGGCAGGGAATCCGTGGACCAGCTGCTGCAGGCGCTGTGGGCTGCTGAGAAACGGCGAGTCGGCCGAGCAGAGAGAGGTATGGATCCGCTGCGATGGCTCGTTCAACGGCGAAGGCTTCGAGTCTCGAACAGAGCAAAGATCTTGTAGTCATCGCTGAAGGAGAATAAATCTGAGGAGCCTTGGCGGATGCCCGCATTATATAGCCAAATGCCCTGCCCATTCTGGTGGGCTTTCCAGCCATAGGCTGTGCAGCTCCGCTGCCGCCATTGGTTTAATTGCGGTAACCGCACAAACCAATGGTCGTGCAGTACCAGCGTTAATAAAAAATAAAAAAGGCTTCAGTATTGGAGAAAAAGGAATTTCCCCTGTCGTCTTAAGTTAAGATGCAGTACAAAGTGTAGTATCGATAGGAAATAGTTATTTTAAATAAAATAAAATAAACTGTTTTATGTACTTTGGATCAAATAAATGCAGGCTTGGTGAGCAGAAGAGACTTCTGTAAACATATATATATATATATATATATATATATATGTAACGGATGTATGCCAGTAAGGGCTGTGTGTAAACCTCACTCCCCTGACCTCAAAAAGAGGCGCTCTAGCGACTGACACTAGAGGCTGTAGCCTTTAGCCTCCTTGGTAGAGCGCCCGCCTCCCGCACCGGAATCCTGGGTTCGAGACCCGCTCGGTGTGATGGTGCGGACCCGGGGGGGTTACATATATATATATATATTTGTATGTTGCTGAAAAAAAAAGAAGAAGACAAAGAAGACATAAATTGCAGACATCTGCACATGGACTAAAAGGAACTGATTAACCATCTTTTTGAACTGGCTGTATTGAACCTTCTAATGTTAATTTCTTGCCAACACTAATCTAGGCTATTTATTGCATTCCTCTGAGGCCATACTGCGTATGATAGTAGGTCAGTGCGGTTAAGCGGTCACAGGTTACGTAAGTGAATGACCGGTCAACATGTAGCCATCCACTAAGTATCTGTGTATGGATGTCCCTTTGTTTGGATGAATGTCTATCTTCCTGTGATCAGACATTTCCTCGACTGTGTCTCCACATTCTCCTCTGGCTGCTAAGTTCTCAATGCCTTTCCCCACACAATTTATGTTGGCAGGGTGCTCAGCTCATCGGCCGGGATCACCACGTTCCCTCAAAAACAGGAAGGACTCTGAGAAACTGATAGAGAGTAGACGAAAAACAAGCTTGTGTTCTTGTACCGCTGGTGCGGCGGGACATGCTCTGAAAAAACTCCAGCGGTCACGCTTCAAACTACTTCACGCTCATCTTCTCGGACAGAGGGTCTTGTCTTAAACGTGCAGAGAGGAAATGATTGATCTAAATGCTGCTTCCTGTGCAAGCCACTGAAAAAGGAGGGAGGTTTCCTCTCAGGTCAACGTGTAGAGGCGATAGAGCATTTGTTCCGTAGAAAATAAATCCAAACATTGACGCACAATGTTGATGTATGTTAACCCCTGTTATTTTGGCTCTCCAATAGCCTGTGTATAACTCAAACAGCATATTGAGAAACTTGCAACACTTTGTTTTAAGGTGATGTATTTACACATACTTACCATACTAATAAAAGCAAATTATGCACAATTATAAGCAACTAACCCTAAACCAAACTCAAAACTTAACAGATAGTATAGTAACAACATCAAGTGTAACTGCTTGTTGTTTGCTTTAATAACTAGAAAAGGTTACAATGTTTTACAATCAGTGCCTGAAACTAAAGGAATAGTTCGTTCAAAATGAAATTCACTGCCAATTTGAGTAAAAAAAAAAAAACTCAACAATGGTTGGTAATTTTATTAAGAATGTCTAAATGGTCTAAATACAGTCAATGTTTTTTTTCTTCCTTTTTTCACTTGTGGAGTGAAAAAGAAAATTTAAGGCAGGAACTTATGATGCATAAATAATTCATGCATTTCATCATATATAGCTGTACAGCGATGGTGTAGAATAAAGTTGCTTTACAATAACATAATTTCCATAGATATGTTTAAATTGGCTGACAGAAATATTAAATAGCTAAAAGAGCCACTATGACACTCTTGGGATTTATTCATCCACTGTTTTTTTTTTTTTGACCTTTCAGGATTTTCTGTCTATATTATTTTCTCAAGCAGAGCTGCAAAAGCAAACAGGCGCAGATGAAAGGTGCCTTGTTGGCGAGGCAGGTCCATGTTTCCGTGGTGTCACTCCTCATTAGCTGCCAAAGACTGACTCGGATTTGCCACGGAGGAGACAACCTCAAAATATCTGCCTCTGCAAATCTCTCACACTCAACGTGTAAATGCCAATGGGAACACTATAGCCCTGGTCTGAGAGAAACCTCGGATATGAAACATGACAAAGCCAAAGACTGATGTATTCCAAGCCCGGTTTTACTTCAGTAACACTAAATGCAATAATGTAACTAATAACACACTATTCCTTAAAGGGGGGGGGGGGGGGGGGGGGGGGGGGGGGGGGGGGGGGGTAATGCGTTACGTTACTTTCCTGCTACTTTTTAAATATGAGCAGGGCTTGATTGTTTGTTTTTAAAATAATAAGTTCTATTTATAGCAAATGTAAAAGCCTTTCACACCAAAAAGTGTACAAAATAAACCTCAGGCTGAAGGAAGAGTAAATCACGTCTGTACAGTAAATCACAGGAGAAGATTCAACACTCTTCAGCAATTAAAAAGCAATCAAGCACAATTGTTAATGTAAAGTCATTTTTGCTTATGTTGAACTGGATCATCAAAACTTTTTACTTTTACTTTCCAGAAGGCCAACAATTCACTAAAAATATTTTTGCATTGGTCTTATGAAGTATTCTAATTTGTTGAGATAGTGAATTGGTGGGTTTTTGTTAAATGTGAGCCAAAATCATCACAATTAAAAAAACCAAAGACTTAAACTACTTCAGTCTGTGTGCATTGAATTTAATACATGAGTTTCACAATTTAAGTTGAATTACTGAAATAAATTGAAATTTTCCATGACATTCTAATTTATTGAGATGCACCTGTATATATATATATATATAAAGAAACTTGCTACATGTACTATACGAGAATTGTTACAGCACTAATATTGTCCTCATTTGTATGTCTGTGGATAAAAGCATCTGCTAAATGATTTAAATGTAATGAATTGGTGGCTATTTCATACATCTTAGTGAGATCTGCTAATGACCCTGTGATTGACAGTTGTGTTTGTTTAGTGGTGAGTTTATGTGTGGATCATCATGCTTAACCCCAACCCCCCAGTCTTTTTTTCCACCTTGTAAAATAGTTATTTAAGTGGTATTTCGATCACACAGCATTTTATATTTGGTCAAAGCATTTACTTGACAGACACACGACAGCAGTAGTACAATCATTGGAGTGATTGGACGAATGTTTTGCTGGCTATTGAAAGTTTTTATTGATTCTTCAATGATGACAGACTGGAAGCAAACTAAATTTTTTTTTGGCTAACATGAAAAAAAGCTGAAAAAGCCACACAAAGCATCTCAAAGTAATATCTGAAATAATATCTTCCACTGATGCATCCACACAGAGAAATACCTTGACTAACGGTAAACAGATTTTGTGGCAATATTAGCAGTGTGTAAAAGCTCAGGACATAGCGTGTGAAGAATTGACAGTCCAATGGCTCCACCCGTGTCAAAGGCAGCTCAGATTCACTGAATGTGCAGTCTGACTTTTTACTATTTTATGGAAAACACAGGTAGATGTGAGGAGAGAGGACAGATTTCTGGCCAAGATCTCTTTCCATCTAAAGCAGGTGCACAGACTGCCTTAAACACATTCAGACATGCTTAATGCAAGAGACAGTGCAAACACATGTAGGAAAAAACTGTCATATGAGAGGGTATTTACAATTTTAACTGATGTGGAAATGACTATGATTAGATGTGAACTTAAAGGATGTGAGAGGCGCATGATGTATTTTACACAGACTGAAACGATCTCATGAATGTTAGACACACATTGAAAGACTCTTAATTAGATGTTACAGGCTTGATCTTTTTGTACTTACTAATGCAGTAAATATAATATCTGATAAACCTTCAGCTCCTGTAAAATAAACAAGGCCACAAAGGAATACTTAAGCTCAAAGGAAATCCATCCTGAAAAACTGAACATTCAAGCTTAGCAGAGTTATTATGTCACTGTAAAACTGTGTGAAGATTCTTAAAACTTTGACATTGTCCATGCTCAATTGTATTGAAAGTGCACTTGAAGTGAGCATAAAATCAAGTGTGTGTGTGTGTGTGTGTGTGATGACAGTGATGACAATTTTAATTTTGTATAAAATATTTCTTTAATGCCATCCTCGACAGCATCAACAAATGGAAAAAGTAAAGAACTGGACTTCACTGATATGTAATAAGTAAAACATTCATCGAGGTTCAGAAGCTGCTGTATTTGGCCAGGTCTTTTTTCATGTCATTGTATTGAGCGCTGAGTCGGCCCACAGCTTTAGCATGCTCCTCATCCACCTCCTCTTTCAGCCGAGACTGCTCCTTCAGGAATTCCTCCCAGTCCTGCTTCCGCCTCTCCGCACACACCTGCAGATGTGTGTTCTGTTCACACATATCAACACACAATATGCAAATTACTTATCATTAGCTCTTATAATAATCTGTTTGAAATTTGACCATTAAAATGCTAACTAACTGTATTTAGTGGCTATATAGACTACTTATTGCATACTACACAATTTACAATGCCTTTCTTCTATAAAACTAGTTAGTGAAACGGTATGCTTTAGACAAAGATAAATGTTTTAAACTGCAGAATGCAACATTGCTATCATATGACCCCATCATACTGTTTAATTCAATAAGTACATTTGTTTCATTTGTGATCTATACAAATAAAAAAAGTTTACTCTTCTAAACTTGATTTGTTTGCTTTTGATTTTATGTGATTCTTTAAAATGTGCTATCTAGTAGATCAAGAACTTAAATGTTGAAATTAAGTATTCTTTTACAGAGTGTCTATTATGCAAATAGCCTGACTTTTTGGCAGAGTCTATTTACACTAACTCCGCCCACCAACGTGTGATCTTTACCATCTGCGCCTCACTCCAGTGGCGCAGAGTGTAAAGCACGCGTGCCGTGGTCTTTTTGACACGATCGACCCGGGTTCGAACCTGCCTTTTGCCAAACTTGTTTTCTCATATCACATCGTAAAGGCATTTATTTAAAAAAATGTTTAAGGAAATAGCCAAAAGTTGAAAATAAAGCATCGGGTAGGGTTAGGGTAGGTGTAGGGAGGGCTTTATTGTATCAATAAGGTGACAACTATTTAATAATTTGAATTAAAACTATAATTTACACTCAATACGTTATTATTGCATACTGTTAATTATTATTGCTATAATGTAATACAATACTGAAGTGCAGAACATTTCCACTATTTGCAACAAGTAGTAAAAATAACAGAAAATCCTGCTATTTTAACATAGTGTAAATATAATCTAAAGCTATTTACCCTAAGTGCAAATAGCCATTATTTTATGGTGAGATTGTTTATGCAGCTTTACTGAAAGAGTAATTAACAATTAGCATTTGGAATGATAATGTACTATTACTAGTAGTTGATTACTAGTAATACCTGCTGGTCAGAACAGTGTAAATGTAGCATAAACGCATAGCCTAAACATGCACAAAATCACTTTTCACAAACCAATTGCTAATGTTTTATCAAAAGTGAAATATAAAAAATATGAGGTGTCCGTATGATATTATTTTGTTATATTGTATTATTGTTTTATGTAGAGTTTGGTTAATCAGGTCAGTAAGAGAATATTAACTACAGCTCTTCTTTTTTATTATACAAATGTGTCATTAAAAATGTCAACAAATTTATAAAACTGATTTGAGAAACTATATAGACACTGGTTCATAGATATCGACTACTGGTGGAGAACCATTATAAAGTATAGTAGCTATCTAGTACAATCTTATAATTTAGTGATGTGACAAAAATATATGAAACAATAAGTTAAAAATAAAACAATCCTGTCAGGGACCATGTGAAGTTATTTTGAGACTATTTAATTTGGTCATTTAGAAATAACTTAATTCCATGATGTTTCAAGTTACTTGAACAAAATATATGAATTATATAATTACTTTTTTATATACATTTCAGTGCATAAATTAATATAATAATTTAAAGTGAATTTTTAGTTACATTGTCTTAATATTTGGCAGTCCGACTAAATAAAGAGTAAAGCATAAAGATGGAAGATCAAGCAAGCACGGTGAACAGTATTGTGCACTGTTGTATGATCAGTTATGCAATATTAACAAAGGTAGGTAATCCAAGTATTCCAACCATATAGAAAATCTACATACTGTAGAATTAGTAAAAGTAGTATGTTGGTATGCTACAGTACAGCAGGGGTGCTCAATCCTGTTTCAGGATATTTAACTTTCTGCAGAGTTTAGTTCCTGCTCTACACAATGGTGCAGTTATATTCTCCTAATGTACCTGTTCAGCCTCTAGCTCCCTCTGCTGGATCCTCTGTGTCATATGATTTGCTGCTTCAACTACAAATAGAAAAGCAAATGTCAATAAAATATTCCCATCAATACATTAATCTTGCTTTTAGAACATTAACTAACTAACTAACTAACTAAATAAAACACACACACACACACACACACACACACACACACACACACACACACACACACACACACACACACACACACACACACACACACACACACACACACACACACACACACACACACACACACACACACACACACACACACACACACACACACACACACAAACCTAAAACAAACATTGTTATGGAATTGCCTGGCAGCAACAGTCAATAACACAGATGTAAAAAATTAAGCCAAAATAACTACAGTGATTTATATAACATTTATTCTTATACATTTAAATTCATTTTTGCAATATTTCACAGTGGTCTCACATTTTGCCTAAGCCTCTTTAAAATGACTAAGTTTTAAGTTTCTTCACGGGAGCAGATTTGGATAAATTAGATTTATATAACTTGCTCACCAATAAGTCCTCTGCAGTGAATGGGTGCCGTGAGAATGAGAGTTCAAACAGCTGATAAACACATCAGCCCATGCCTTGTGATGCAAAAAAAGGTCTTTGTAATAAATCAATAATTCTTTTTTTTTTTACGTCAAACCATATAAAGTCCATAATTCATAATATTTCTTTCTCCGGTGAAAAAGTTGTCTCATCTGAATCAGGAGAGAAATATGCACAGATCAAGCACCATTTATTAAACAGTTCTAAACAAATAAGTCAGTGGGGTTTTTTTTTTAAGTGAGAGAATGTACTTAATAACGAGCGTTCTCTCCACTTTTAATACCACGACTGAGGTGAGACCCTTGAGCAAGGCACCGAACCCCCAACTGCTCCCCGGGCGCCACAGCATTGGCTGCCCACTGCTCCGGGTGTGTGTGCACTTGGATGGGTTAAATGCAGAGCACAAATTGCACTGCTGGTTATATTCTGTATAATTGTGTATATATAGATATATACGAATATATAGATACGCATGTAAATATTTTCAACATACAGTGCTCAGCGTAAATGAGTACACCCCCTTTGAAAAGTAACATTTTAAACAATATCTCAATGATCACAAAAACATTTTCCAAAATGTTGACAAGACTAAGTTTTATATAACATCTGTTTAACTTATAACATGAAAGTAAGGTTAATAATATAACTTAGATTACACATTTTTCAGTTTTACTCAAATTAGGGTGATGCAAAAATGAGTACACCCCACTGAAAGTCTCTGGAGCAAAGCTAAATTTTAGACTACAAATGTCTAATTTAACAAGAATTCAACCACAGGTGAGTCTAATTATTCATTACACAGGTGACAGTTGACTATAAAAGGGTGTTACTTAAAGAAAACCCCTTCCCATTTCATGCTGTCAGCAATGGCACCACATGGAAGAGAAATGTCACAAGACCTGAGAAAGAAAATAATTTCTTTACACAAGAAAGGTGAAGGCTACAAGAAGATCAGCAAAGCTTTACTTATCAGTCAGAATACTGTAGCAAAAGTGGTACAAACATTTAAAAAAGATGGAACTGCAACCATCTCACAGAGATGTCCAGGTCGTCCACGGAAGTTAACACCTCATCAGGAGCGTCTTCTGATGAGAAGGGTTGAAGTAAAAATCAAGGTTCAAGGTTTCTTTATTTGTCACAGAAAAATTATACAGGTATAATCAGAAGTGAAATGTAGTGTAATCAGGTCCGCTCAGTGGACGGTGCAAAAGAATAAAAAAATAAAAATTATATAAAAGTAACACAACACAAGAGCATATATATGGTAAAAAAAGAGAAATAAGAGTAAAATGTGCAATGGAACAGAAAGTGCAAAAACAATAAGATGTGCAAAAAACAGTACACTGGGGCTTAATAAATAGTAATGTGAACAAGAGGGATGTGCAAACGGGTTGTGCAGGGAATGTACACATAGTAGCAATACGGGTGATGAGAATATGGATGTTTTACAGTTAACAATCTTGTAAGTGTTTATGAGACTGGGTTTGTGTTAAGGAGCCTGATGGCCTGAGGGAAGAAGCTCCTCCTCAGTCTCTCAGTTTTTGCCATCATGCTCCTGAAGCGCTTGCCAGATGGCAGTAAAATGAAGAGATGGTTACCGGGGTGAGTTGAGTCTTTGATGATTTTAGCAGCTCTGCTTTTGCAGCGTTTGAGGTAGATGTCCTGCAGAGAGGGGAGAGCAGACCCTGAGATGCGCTCAGCCAAGCGCACGACTCTCTGTAGAGCTTTGCAGTCCTGGTTCGAGGAATTACCATACCACACTGAGATGCACTGAGTCAGTACGCTTTCTATGGCCCCTGAATAGAAAGTTTTCAGGATAGCTGGTGAGACCCTGAATTTCCTCAGCTGTCGCAGATGGTACAGTCTTTGCCTGGCTTTCTTGACCTGTGTTTGGATGTGTGCAGTCCATGTCAGGTCCTCGGAGATGTTTACACCGAGGTACTTGAAGCTACTCACCCTCTCCACAGGGGTCCCACTGATCATAAGAGGAGTGTAGGGCCGCTGCTGTCTCTTCCTGAAGTCTACAATCAACTCTTTAGTTTTTCTCACGTTCAGAGAGAGACAGTTGTCCTGGCACCATGATGTAAGTCTCTCTACCTCATCCAAGTATGCGGCCTCGTCATCGTTGTTAATGAGGCCCAGAACCACAGTATCATCTGCAAATTTAACAATGGAAGTGGAGCTGTGAGAGGACACGCAGTCGTGGGTGTAGAGAGAGTAGAGCAGGGGACTCAGGACACAGCCCTGTGGGGCTCCTATGTTCAGGGTGATGGAGTTGGAGGTGAACTGGCCGACTTTCACCACTTGTGGTATGGCGGTGAGGAAATCTTGAATCCAAGTCACAGAGTGAAGTGTTTAGGCTGAGGTCTGAGAGTTTGACAGCTAGCTTGGTGGGGACTATAGTATTAAAAGCGGAGCTATAGTCGATGAAAAGCAGCCTGACATAGTTGCCATTTTTTCTGTCAATGTGAGTGAGGGAGGAGTGCAGTACCTGAGAGATGGCATCATCAGTAGACCTATTTGCCGATAGGCAAACTGAAGAGGGTCCAAAGTAGCAGGGATGGAGGAGCAAATGTGTTTCTTTAAGTCTCTCAAAGACCTTCATGACTGTCGATGTGAGGGCAACTGGACGATAGTCATTCAGGCAAGAGGGTTTACTGTTCTTAGGCACAGGGATTATGACAGATTTTTTAAATCGACTTAAATTTAAATTTTTCGATTTTTTAAATCGACATGCAAGTTCACTGCAGTATATCTAAAGAAGTAGAAAGCCAAACTGGGGTGACTATTTCCCGTGACATAATACGGCGTACACTGCAGAGGAATGGCATGCATGGGTGCCGTCCATGAAAGAAGCCTCTCCTAAAGCCCATGCACAAAAAAGCCTGCCTAGAGTTTGCCAGGGCCCATGCTGACAAAGATGAAGACTACTGGGACTCTATACTCTGGAGTGATGAGACCAAGATAAATGTTTTTGGAACTGATGGCTTCAAAACTGTATGGCGTCGCAAAGGTGAGGAATACAAAGAAAAATGCATGGTGCCTACAGTGAAACATGGTGGTGGCAGTTAGGTTTGTGCAATTAATCGAATTCGATTGTCATGCGCATCTCATCAGTAAAGCCGGTTCCGTGATTGGCACTAAATCTCCATCACCTGTTTTCAAATTGAGCGGCAGTTAATACACAGAGTCGTAGTTCACTGACAAGTTAGGCAATTTCGCGTTCATAATCGAATTCGCTTCATCTGCGATTTGAACGCGATATCGCGTAGCTTGTCAGTGAACTACGGCTCTGTGTATTAACTGCCGCTGCGTTTGAAAACAGGTGATGGAGATTTAGCGCCAATCACGGAACCGGCTTTACTAACGAATGCGCATGAGAAAATGCAGTGTCCTTATGATGAATCGGGAGCTGATTTCATGGCATCATGATTCACAAATCTACTGCTCTATACTGAAAGAGAAGAGCTACCATCACCCGTGACCTTGGTCGTGGCACTTTTCCAACAGACAATGATCCTAAACACCTTAAGGCCACTGTTGATTTCTGAAGAAGACAGGTGGGCTGCAAGTATGTCTCCTGATCTGTGAACACCTATGCTGCCGGCCCGCGGGCCATTTGTCCGGCCCGCAACTGACATCAAAAATATGGCAATCCGGCCCGTTGCATTTCATTGAATAAAAAAAAATATTGTGGCGTAAAAAACTCGCGCTTGCCGGCAGACTTGATAAGACGTTAACGTTAGCTGGTTTTCTTTAACGGTTTATTTAATGTTTGGCTGTACGAAAATATGTCTTATTCCAAACCGAAAAGAAAAGTGGATGATGAACACAGACAGTTTCAGGAAAGATGGACACTGAAAGAGAAGAAAAATGCTGAAGGAACCATCAGCGTCTCCGTAAACACAGAGACCTTGACAAGCACGAGGAAGACGAGAGAAAAAAACGAGCCACGGTCAGAGAGAGTTAACGTCCCAGCACTTTTCCACAAAGCCAAAAAACATGCTGCCGTTGACAATGATAAAGCGGGCAAGGCCTAAACGTTTATAAAGGACATGTTGAAGGTCGCTGATATTCTCCAGAAAAGAAGAAAGTTCAACAATCTCTCTCTATCAGCAAATACAGTGGCACGGATTACCGAGTTGGATTTTTCTACCGGGAAAGAAGTTTTCACTGCATACTCTGTTGTAGGTGAAAGTGATTCAGCTATTTTCATCAGAGGTATTCATGAATAGTTTGAAATGACGAAGAATTGCTGAGTTTGTGTCCAATACCGTACAACAGCCAAATATATATTTCAGCAGCTGTGCGACCTGAACAAGCTGGTTGCCGTGGAGCAGACTAGTGCATTACCACTGATGGCGCTCCGTCATGACAGGTACAAAAATGGACTGGTAGCGCTGGTACAAAGAAAGTTGGAAGAGGAAAATGCAGATCCAGCTGTTGTTCTCTGCATTATACACAAGACTGTGCACAAATGCTTGAAATTGAACACGTCATGTCTGTTGTCCTAAAATGCATCAATTACATCAGGTCAAGGAGTTTAAGCACCGCCAGTTTCGAGCCTTTTTAGAAGAAATTGAGGCAACATATGGTGATGTACTTTACTTTACTGAGGTGCGCTGGCTCAGCAGGGGAAATGTCTTGAAGATATTTTTTGATTTAAGAACAGAGGTGAAGAGACTCATGGAAATGGCAGAATGGATGTTCCTGAATTTGATGATCCTAAATGGGTCATACCTTGCATTCCAGTGGATATTACACAGGAGCTAAACGTCCTTAACCTGAAGCTCCAGGGCCCTGGTCATCACAGCAGCGTATGAAGTGTGAAAGCCTTCTCCACAAAATGAGATTGTGGAAAACTCACTTTCTGCAAAAAAATCTCAGTCATTTCACAACATGAGATCTCTTGTGGAGGAGGGCATAGAATTCAATGGTGATGAATATGCTTCTGCTGTTGAAAACCTACTTCAGAATTTGATCATCAAGCACACGTGACACTTTCCAGCTGGGACCCCTTCTCAGCTGATGTGGAATGTCCCAAATTTGTTGCAAATGGAACTTATTGACTTGCAGTGCAACAGTGAGCTAAAAACTAAATCAGAGAGGCACAGGGAAATGAGACAAGACTGCACAGTTTCTGAGAGAATTGCCTCCTGCTTCCAGAGTCCAAAGTTTCAGTTGGTTAATGTGCCTTTTTGGAAGCACATTTGTGTGAGAAACTTTCTCAACTATGAACTTCAATATATGCAAGTTCAGTCAGACTTAGTGATGCTCATCTTGAAGTGTACTCAGGTTTCAACTGGAACTCCATCAGGGCAAACGTGGTTCAGTTGTGTGAGCAAAAGCGCTGCCAAGTGTCTGGCAAAAATAGAATAGTTGCAAATGTATTCAGGGATCGCAGTTAGTTGTTAAGTGTAAGGTCAGCACAGTTTTGATAAGTTACTTAAGTAAAAATAAAGTAGTAAAATTAAAAAAAAAAATTATTTAAATTTTTGTTAAGCATGACACAATACTTTAGTAATGTAATTTAAAATAAATGGTTCCCAGAACTTTTGTGTTTTCCTTCAATGTTACAACGGCCCTCCTATATGTATCTGACCTATGGGGAATTGAAGAGACAAGTTGAGCATCACTCTCCATCCAGCATCCAATCTCTAAAAGAGGTCATTCTTGAAGAATGGAAAAAGATAGATCTGGCAAAATGTCGCCAACTTGTTCATTCCATGCCTAGAAGACTTGGTGCTGTCATTAAAAATCATGGAGGCCATACAAAGTACTAGATTTAGTAGTTTTTGTTGTGGGGTGTACTCATTTTTGCATCACCCTAATTTGAGTAAAACTGAAAAATGTGTAATCTAAGTTGTATTATTAACCTTACTTTCATGTTATAAGTTAAACAGATGCTATATTAATCTTAGTCTTGTCAACATTTTGGAAATGGTTTTTGTGTTCATTGAGATATTTTTTTTTAAAAATTTTACTTTTCAAAGGGGGTGTACTCATTTACGCTGAGCACTGTATATATG
Organism: Ptychobarbus kaznakovi; assembly: GCA_027422405.1. Taxonomy (NCBI): domain Eukaryota; kingdom Metazoa; phylum Chordata; class Actinopteri; order Cypriniformes; family Cyprinidae; genus Ptychobarbus; species Ptychobarbus kaznakovi. Next base: position 20,416,033 of record CM049814.1, read on the forward strand.
TGCATGTGTATGCATTTATATATACATAATACATATAAACAGTACACACACACACACACACACATATATATATATATATTATGTAAAAAAAAATATAGATATATTTTGGATGTGATTAATCGCGATTAATCGTGTAATAGCACTAGTTTTTATCAGTTGTTTGGATTCTCATTCTGATGGCACCCATTCACTGCAGAGGATCCACAAGTGAGCAAATTATGTAATGCTAAATCTATTTTGAGAAACTAATCTAAATCTTGGTTTGCCTAATCTGCACATTTTCATTTTAGGTGAAAAAGAAAACTATTCCTTTAATGCTTTAAAATATTTTTTTTTAATATATTTATTATAACCATACTAACAAATATTAGTAATTAATTTAACCAATACTAACAAAAATGTTATTTTATTCTTATAACACAATATTTATTAAACATTACAGAAGGTTTATTCAACACAAGTTTATTTCCTATCTGCATGTTTCTTTATTCCTCATGTGGTGTCTGACACTTCATCACACTCTTTACTGTAAATGATGAGACTTACGTCGTGTGAGAGCATCACATAGTTTCTCATGCATACTCTCAGTACACCGCGGCAGATCATGTTCATTTGTGTCCGACGTCATCTTATTCAGATTTTCAAGCAGACGGCATTCTCTGAAAGCACGCTTCTCCTGAGGAAACACAACTTGTGTAAATTTGGTTGTTTTCAGTATGTCACAGGTCAAAGAACATACAAGTAAAAGGACAATGCCACCGTGTTGGATGTACAGTAGTATGTCCAGAACACACTGCATCAACAGTTGACAAGTTCTTAATTAAAATTGCATACATAGTTTAAGTGTGAGAATTTAAATGCAACCATATATGTTTTCTTAATTCATTTAAAAAGTAATTATCAAAATAAAGGTATGTAATAACCTCAAACTCCCTGATGAAGTATCTTATTTCTCCCTGCAAGACCGGCCTGTGATCAATCAGTCTGGACTGAATATCACCAACATCTGTGAAGAAACAAATATTGAGACATTCAATTAATATCACAATTAAACAAACAAAAATGTATCAAATTAAATAAGTTATCTAATGTATTTAAACTACTTGCATTATAAGCTAGGTTTATGTTAGGTGATAGTTTGTCTAACATATCTAATAGTCTTTACTATGAAAAATGTGTCTTTAACATTTAAAAAAATGTAATTAGCTAAAATGAGTGTATTAAGCCAACAATTGTGTAATACTTAAACGATCATTAGTTCAAACAACCTGCAGTTAGAAAGGGTCTTGAAACTTCGATTGTTTTATGCAGTCAGCAGCATTACATAACAATATTGTCGTTATTCAACTCAATTCAATTGTTCAGAGAACTCACTGGATAGATAGTGTCAAGTAAGTTACAGCTAAATTGATATTTTAGGTAGGAAGCCCACTATACTTTGAGACACAGCCATAGATAAGCACTGCAAAAGTAGTACTACACATTTAATGCTCGAATAATTTGAGCAGTATTAAAAGCAACGAAAGACGTATAAAATGTGTCAAACTTAACACAATTAACATAACAACCCACCTTTAACAATCTTCTCCATCATCACGAGATGCTGGTTAATCTGACAGCCTTACACGATACTATTTATTATTCTGCCAATTGTTTCCTTCCCCCAACGTCTAATGATTGAGAAATGGAAATGAGTAAAGAGAAACATTTATTTGCAGAATTTTACAGACAGAAGTGTGTCACATTCTTCAACGAGTCACGTGTAAACAATAACAGCAAACAACGCCAAAGTAAAAGTCCCGTGGGGAACTTCAAAATAAAAGTGGAGAACTTCAAAATAAACGTCCCGTGGAGAACTTCAAAATAAAAGTTACATAAAACAAAAGTCGCTTCACGTTCAGAATCAGTCTTTTTGAGGTCACATGAAATTTAAATTTCGAGAAAACCAGTGAGTTTAATTCGCAAATATCGGTATAAATTGTGGTGTATATTTTCTTTATTTAATAAATAGCTCATCAAGCTCATGATTTTCTTTCTTCTGTAGAACACAAAAGACAACTCTGACTTTCAGTGTATGGAAAATAACAACAGCACGAACACCAATTTTAATATACAATATATATTGCATATTTATAAAAAAAACTAATTAATGCAAATGTTACTAGTACAGCTAATTGAACTATATCCATTTTGCTACCAGTGATGGTCCCAATATTGTCAAGATCAGGCCCCCTGGACACTGAGACACATCTGCAGTGATAGCTGTTTATTATTAATAACATAGTTTTTAATGCTAGCTTTTATTATTATGCTAATTATTCTAAAATCATAATGCCTAGAAGTCTCTACAACATTTACAACAATATTTATCATTCTGCTATTTGTATTATTTAATTTACTCTTTTTGTGTTATAGAACAATACCTTTTGGTTTGAAGAGGTAGAACTTGACATGATAGACAGATTTGCTAATGCGTTAACAGTTGCCAAAAGACATTAATGTTTGGCAGAAGACACAAGAGTTGAGAAGTTCATTGAATTCAAAACATACTCTGAAAGTATGGGAATTCTGACACAGCCATACACTTTATTACAGCATTTTATTTATTCATTTTAATAGCAAGTGTCAGAATAAAAGGTTATATAATAAAACCAGACCTTCATCCAATTCCCACACGAAGTATCTGATTTCTCCCTGCAGCACTGGTCTGTGATAAATCAGTCTGGACTGCTTTCTGTTTTACAAAGCAGGGTGTGGGATAATTCATCAGAACATATTATCTTTTCCAGGTTTGTTTTTTTTGCATTATGTTTCTTTGTACAATTGCCTTAAATACAAGTGATTTTGCAGCGGCAGCCCGGCCATAAATTCCAGGCTTCAAGCCCAGTACTCTGTAAGTAGACTCTAGTTTTGTGAAATTTAGCAGCTGTTCTTTCTGTCCCTGTATATGAGTTCTGAACATACTTATTGTTAATAATTCAATCTGTGCATAAGAACATCAAATGTCCATTGTGAGTTGCATTTTAATTATCTTTATTTGGGTTTCAACAAGAACACTTTTTATACAAGCTCCTGTATCAAAAACCTCATATTACAGGCAGTGTATTATCTACCTGCTATAAGAAAAATCTGACACATATTTGTTTATTTATATTTCTATGTTATTTTATGTTTAAGCTCTCCTTATTAAAAAATATAAATAATAAATAAATCACAAAGGTACACTGGCACTAGATGGAGACAGAGTATTACTTTAGCTATAAGAAATCTTCTAAAGCTCAGATGGAGACATGATTTTGAGTACTTTAGTTGTGTGACCTGGTAGCTAAACCATGAGAGATAAATAACTTTAATAACTTATGAATACTCTGTATCATATTATGATAAAAAACTGCTTCAGAGTTGAAAATAAAAATAAATTGGAGTATGTTTTACAAGAAAATACTATTTCAGTCATATTCGTCAAAATTTCATGTTTAATTCAGACTGATATTTGCCATTTCTTTGTAATTATTTGCTAAATTTACGAGCAATTTCTGAGTGCAATTTGTTTCTAAGCCATTTTTTACATTAGTTAACCACAAAATGAGCTCAGAGTGAATAATACTTACAAAACATTTAATAATTTCAGTTAATGTTGAATAAATTCTGTAAATTCATTATTAGTTTATAGTTAATGAATTAACTAATGCAAAACTAATAAGACATTACTGTAAAGTGTTACCTATTTATGCACACTTAACTTCTAATACAGAAAAGTCTAATACAGCTGAATTTAATAAATGCATCATGATATTACTGATTCAGCCTCTCATAACACTCCTTCTGCCTTTTACTTAAAATACATATTGACATACTAATAATCCAATTTATTTTTAGTTAATGCATGAACTTATCTTGTGTAATTTTTATAATATTGTGTTTTATTAAAAAAAAATACTTTTACATCTTTAGTAACAAAAAAGAGAAGAGCAGAAGTAAGAACCAGAAAATCATAGGGATATAATATTCTCTTTTTAATGAGCCTATAAATAGTATACTGTTGGTTCAGTATGCAGAGTGTGAGAAGAGGACGGGACTGTTATTGCTGTAATGAGAATGTGTCTCTGAGAATCATCCTCTCTATTGGAGGTAATGCTGAGCTTCATGAAACCAGTGTCAGCGCACATACGTGATCTCTACATTTACAATTGTAGAGACTGACATTCGTTTCTTTCTGTTTGGGGTCTCACAGAATCTGTTGTTGTGTGTGTATGTAACATTTTTTATTGGAGGATGTTAGATGAATAAACAAGATTACAATCTTGTTTATAAAATTCAGATTAGGATTAGGAAAAGTCATAGCAATGAAACGTAGTCATCAATGAGTTGAGCTGTTAATTATTCCAAGACAGCAAATAGAACATAAGGTTTAATAAAATAATAAGCTTTTACAGGACAAAGAATAGATATGCTGAAATGTTATGAAAGCTTAACTCTATTTGTTCCTAATGAAGCCATATTGATGTTCTTTGCTCAGTGATGCAGAAAGGCATCTCTAGTCGTGCTTTGATTTAAAATTACTCTTTATTATTAAAATTAAAATGTTGAAATAATACCTTTGATACATAACATTTGTATTATCAATTTGTATAATAAAATGTTATTTAAAAACATAAAATATTATAAAATAAAATATTTTATTTTCAGAAGGCAACACCACAGATGTTATTTTTATATAAATAGTCTTTATTTATATAAAAAGTTCAAATGTTTGTGGTTTGGTGTAAAAATGCTTTTTAAAGAAGCATCCTATGCTTCAGTAATAACAGTAATATTATTATACATGATTAAAATAAAATTTCTATTAAATATATTTTAAAATGTATTGTACTCCTATGATGTCAAAGATGCATTTTCAGCAGATTACTCCAGTCCTCAGTGTCACATGATCCTTCAGGAATCATTCTAATAAGCTTATTTTCTGCTCAAGAAATATTTTTTGTTGCAGCTTAATTTTTGGGAAAAGTTGATTTGCTTATTTTTTCAGGATTCTTTGATAAAAATAGAGAGTTGCTTTATACTTCAAATATAAATTTGTAACATTCTATATGTCTTTACTGTCTCTTTTGATCAATTTAATGTCTCCTTTGAAGGGAAAAAATGTGCCCAAACTTTTGAAATGCATATGCAGTGGGGCTAGTTTGTCCCAGTGCCTATATCTCAACAGCAATGCGGTTTTGAATCAAAAGTTCAATTACACACATGTTTGTCTTCTCCAGCAGTGGTTTTGTATTCTGGTTTCAAACATACTGTAGTCCAAATCCTTCCTGTTGCTCAAACCCTAGTGCATGGCACTAACATTACCGAGGTCATAGGTAAAATGTATAGGCTACTTTAAATGCAACGCAAATTACTTGTTTTCTTGATTAACTCCAAATAGTTCTCCAAATATCACCCTTAACCTTGTTGTCCATCAACTTTGATTGTAACACACTCACATGAGACTTTCCTACTTTTTCCACCATTAGCTTTGACATTTAAACCACTGTAGATTTGTTCACATTAAGTAGTTACGCACTGTCCAGTGTCTCTCGGTGAGAGATCGTGATTATATAATACGGTCAGTTCGAGTATGTCTTATTTCATCTGTGGCTTTACTCAGCTCTCCTTTTCTTAAATCTGCTCTTGATCTTTCTCCAGTCCTTCTCCAGGGTCCCCATATATGGTTTTTAATCTGAGGACCCTTTTTACACACAGCAAAATCATGATATTGTGTGAATAATGTAGTAAATTGCATGTTCTGTGCTGCGTGTATTACAAACCCAGCAGAACCCTGCAGAAGATGATGCCATCTGACAACATGCCATGAACATTTCAGAGCACAAGATGTCTGTGCTAATGTTTTGAAAGCTTAAACCTTGGATTAGATAAATTAGTGTGTAGTGTTATGACAAAATGATGTATGCAATTTGGATTAAATCATGAAAAATGTATAATCCACTTTGGAGCAGGGGTGGCTTTGTTAACATTGATTTTACTTTTCTGTATAAGAAAAAAAGTTATATATATATATATATATATATATATAATCAATAGTGCTGTCAAACGATTAATTGCAATTAATCGCGTCCAAAATATTAAATTTTGTTTACATAATCGATGTGCTTGTACTGTGTATATTTATTATGTATATATAAATACACATATATAATAAAATAATATTTGCATGTATTCAGATGTATATATATATATATATATATATATACACACACATACTTGTCTTAAATATATACATGTACACTCTAAAAAATGCTGGGTTAAATACAACCCAGCGCTGGGTAAAATATGGACAAACCCAGCGATTGGGTTGTTTAGACCCAGCGGTTGGGTTACTGCCCAGAAGGTTGGATTAAACATTTAACCCAACAGTTGATTGAAAACAACCCAGCATGTGTTCTGTCCAATATTTACCCAGCACTGGGTTGTATTTAACCCAGCATTTTTAGAGTGTATGTGTGTGTGTATTTATACATAATTAATATACAGAGTACACACATATTATGTAAACAAAAACTTTTATTGTGGATGCGATTAATCGTTGGACAGCACTAATTAACAACATTGATATATTCAGATTTGTATGAATGTATTCAGACTTACAAATATATTTTCAGATTTTTCTATATGTTCACAATTTACATTTACATATTCATATTTTATATAATTATTTCCTATTTGGCACGTCATAGTGAAACCCTTCAGAATATATTTAATATTAATACTGGAATGTTTGGTATATGTAAGTAATACTGAAATAAGTATTTGCTCATTTTGAGAAAATGGCCTTTAAATAGATTTATTGCAAACTATAGAGACACAGATAGAAAAAAGTGTAATAAAATTAACAATTGAATGTGTATGTTAGTTGTTTTCTTTTCATTTGTCTGAAAGAAAACATGTTATGGAAGAAAAATAGCCCAAAATCTTAAAAGTGACCAATGCATGAAAAAAACAGTGGTGCCTGTGACTTGCTTTAAGTTTCTAGTCTATCCAGGCAACGACCATTAGGTTTAATCAGATCAGTATTTAATATTATAGAACGTGTAAACATGACAAATATTTTACAAGTATATGATTGGCTTTCACAGAAATTGAATTGAATAATGCAGTTCTTGTTTGGTGCGTTGACTGTATATGAGCTCTTGACCTGGAGCGGTTAGAGAACACAAAGTGTTTAGTAGGAGGTCTGAGATAAGCTTTACAAAACATACCCACCAGGGTCAACTCAAACACAAACACTCACTCACTCACACACACATGTTTCCCCCTCCTTGCCGTCTCAGGCCACGGAGCTCACATTACCCAATGGGTATCATTATTTTACAGATGAATGGCTTCTCTCTCTCTCTCCCTCTCCTCTCATTCTCCTGTTTACTCGCTCTCACTGTCTTTTATCTTCCTTTTCTCGCCGCGCAGGTGGCTGCAGGGACTCGGCAGGCTAGTGGTGGCACGGAACAGGTGGAGGATCTCTCGTGACCCGAAGCCCTGGCGAGAGCTCTCATCCTGGGGCTGACCAACCTGCCCGACTCTCTTGCTCTGCCTCTCTCTCCGTCAGTCAGATCCAACCCTGGGCAAAAGAGCAGGTCACCAATCCTGGTACCGTTTTACCCCCTGAGAGTCCAGCAGCACAGAGAGGAAAACAGCCGTCACGGCCGGTGTCGAGGTTTGTCTGTGTGTTCTCTCGGGGGCTGAACGGAGTCCACTGGACCCCTCCTGTAGTCTAAGAATCAACATATGCACTTATCATCATGTGCTTTTCTGGAAACCCCAGCAACCCTGTCAGGTCTGTCTGGCAATGTTAAACTGTAAAGCTCTTTGGGTGGAATCTTTGTGTCTTTCACTGTTAATGTTCACGGCAGATCTGAGGGCCAGAGAATATGGATGGGTGCGTGAGTGTGCGCGGACTCGTCGCTGTCACTTCCCCCTGCGGATTTGCGTCGGTGTCCGAGTCAAACTGCCGGCAACAGGCGGAGAGATGCCTGAACCTGTGGAAGCGCGCAATCGAAGTGACAGACCGGCGGTGGAAGTGGGGACATTCTCCGTGTGTGAGCAAAACAAGTCCGCTGGCAGCGGCTCCCCCGCCACCTCTCTCCTCCCCTCCGCAACCGTGTGTAGGAGTGCAGCGATCTCCTCTGACGCTTATGGAAGTTTTAGCGGCCTACGGTTTCCCGCGCGGGATGCTGGGGGTGCCCAGGGGTGCCTGGGTTGGGAGCGGTGCCGTGCCGGATTAGGACCTCGCTGGCTGAGTTTGATGGCAGACCTGGAAAGACAAACCCTGCCAGGCACAAACTGCTCAGCCACATGATGTCAGGAGGACAGAAAAAAAATCTAGCCATGCAGTGGTAGAGCGCGCAGACAGATGACACCCAGCAGGAAGCTGCAGCCAAATCTGTAAGCATCCACAATCCAGCTGGCTCGCCCTAGGGTACCTGTCTCACAGAGGAGACTCCACAACACCCCGTGAGCTGTCAAATTAACTCACAGATCTGGAAAGATGGAAGCGATGTGTCCCCACACACTCAACGGGGGCCACTATAAAGTGCTTTAATTCGCGGTTGCCTCCTCTGCTTATAAAGTTAAAATATATAACACAATGAAACGGTAAAAAATACCACATACACATGTTCAGACAGAAAGGCAAACGTTCAGTACATTCAAATGTGCGTACAGACATACAGTTCACACACTGCTGAAGCTTGTGGTGGTTTACAATCATTGCCATTGCTCTAGTCACCTGGGAAAAGTGTTTATGGAAAAATACGTATTATTATTTTATTTTGTTCAATACACACAGTGACCTAATTTTCATCATGTCCTGACAACAAAAAAAACATTGTGAGGTTGTGTCACAGTTATTTTACAACCAGTGATCTTGAGCGTGTTTTTTTAAAGAAATGTTTTGTTTAAAAAAAAGAAAGAAAAAACATTGCTTTAGATAATATATTTAATCAAGTCAAACAAACATGCAATGTGTTTTTTTATGAGACCACCAGACTTAAGGTTTACAAAACAGTAAAACATCACCATAAAAATAACAAGTCCCCTAAAGCAGCTTAGAGATACACATATATATATATATATATATTTATGTCTATACAAGACTGGGAGCATAGAGAAGATAGCATGAATATAGCAATATAACAAAGTATATCACCTGAGAGAGTGAGATAGCATAATTAAACATTGTATTACAGAAAACTACACAAATAGAAACACAAATTTAGAAAGTGAGAACACATCTACAGCTCTTGACCTCATGCCCTCATTCCACACAAAGCAAAATCACTTTCTTTTCCCACTAAACAAACCGCAGAATTTTAAACAAAAGTAAACACATACTCTCACATCTTCAGGACATGTTATTAATGGTTTGGCAAAATCCCGTTATGATGCCAATAAAACTTGAATCTCTTGAGGGAAGCCTGGAGGGGAATGAATTGCAACATTTATGCAAACACACATACACCCAGCAGAATATGAAGATCCTGGTCAGATAGATTTGTGTTGTGTCATTAGGAGTCTTGCAAACTACCAGTAGTAATTATTGCTTCTAACCCTAAAGCAGTAAAAAAAAAATTCAGCCCCAAGTTAATTATAATACAAAAAAGCCAACAAACAAATAAACAAACAAATAATATATAACCCATGACACTTCTCTATTAAAATGTTTTGAGGTTGAGACCAATTTGTATATTATCGCACCACATTACATAATCAGTATTTATATGATTTTGTACCAAAAACAATGCTTGTTTCTCTGTGTTGGTCTTGTTTAACCATGGAACCCAGCATAGAAAGATCCAGTAACTTGGGAAACTGTACACTTGAGTTTTTGTTCTTTGATGTCAAAGGCTTTTTATGGTAACTTTCCCAAACAAATTATGGTTATGTAGACCCAACTAGCGTCTGCAGTTATTAAGATGTGATCCGTAAGAAGCCAATTAAATTATCCAACTCAATGTGCGTGTGAGGACAATGATGAAAAATCCTCTAGTTCTGAGCATCTCAAGATGACATAAGTATTGCCCTGATATAGTACAAACGGACATTTTACAGTTGTTTAGTGATTTGGGTAGTATAGCCAATTCCTGTTTTGTGCAGCTCAACGACATTTTGTCACGCATCATTACTGTGTTTTGGGTTTTTCCCATAGTGATAAAGGACTATAGAAATTTGGCCCATGTGTCCCTCATATTTGTGCCGAGTGAAACTGAAGATCATGGGTTTCCCCTTGTGTCACTCATGTGTAAATGTATTATATTAATGGGAATAAAATGAAATAGTTTTAAGATTTTCACTTGCTAGGAGAATTTCTATGGGTGCCAATATATTTATTTTTTTTTTAATTACATCATAAATATAATAAATTATATAACATAATTTAGCTTCAATTTAAAGTTGCATTTTTAGGAATATTTTGAATGAGTGACTGAAGGAGGTCATACACCAGCTATGTCATGTAGACCTACAATTCTAAATTGTGGTTTTCCATTATTATACACACACCAGTGTCATTGCTCAGTTTTGTATCAGTGGCACCTAGCTACAGGTTTTTCTTTCAAAAACCAAAATGAGCAAATACTTTTTATTTTATGGCCAATTAATAATTTTTTATTGACAAATTATTCACTGTCCATTTTGCTCATATTTACATGCCTTGCAAATAATTGTGGAAGGCACTGTAAATATATTGTGTATGATTTGTTTTTTTTTTTTGGATTGAAGTGGATATAAAGTAAAAGCCAAGACCGGAATATAGCAATAACCCAAACTCTTTGCCTTCATTCACAAAAGACGAGAGAAACAGCTTGTTTGGAAAAAGTTTGGGTGAGTTATCACACCTCTCTTTGTCCTTTCATACATTTCACCCAAATCATCTGTTTATATACAGCGAAACACTCCATGAAATTATATTAAAGACAATAACATACCACATTAAGTCAAGGGCCATGTTATCAAGCACCAAAGAGAATGTCACATGTTTATTTGTGAGTGTGTGGCTGTGGCAAAAGAGTCCTGGTAGGTCAGTCACAAGATGAGAGATGAAATAAAAATCACAAAGCAAAATCAATCAGTGAACAGGAATATTGCAGTTATGCACATCTTGGCTGTGTCTCAAAGCTGATATGGGTAACAGTAGCTTCATTGTGCTGGCGTGTCGAGTTAGCACCATAAAATACAGCTATAACCTTTCCACCCGCAGCAAACTCATCCCAAATATCTTTGATTATGGAGCAGTTCGGGCCCTCAAGGGCCACAGCGCTTCCAGTTCAAACACTTTAAGCTCAGGAATGGAAGCGTTGAGGAGAGCAGACCAATAACAACTGTGGCGATGATGAGGGGAGTTAAGGAGAGTGATGAGGAGAACAAGAGATAAAGCCGCAGCGTAATAACGGCAGCTTTGTCCCGCGTCCTCACGCCCTGCAGACGGGTGCAAATGTCGATTTCACGCCAGCCTCGAGCGTATGTGTTTTTCAAAGGGCCACGAATCAGCAGTTTGTCATGTGCGCTTAAATATAGCCTGAAAAATGAAGCTCTACAAGTGAGTCTCTAACAAGCGGATGATGGCTCATCGCAGGATATGATTCCCTTGAGCTGAATAACTGAAGGGCTGAATAGGATGAAGCATCCTCAGTCATGGATCCAGACGGCCCACAGGTCTTCCTCTGAGTGGAAAGTGAACACTTCCTCTCCTGAACCCTACAGCGCTGCACATTTCTCAAGGCACTGTTGGTGTTTCTAAAATCAGATGTCATAGTATGGCAATTAACGACAAATTTATATTTTTTATTGCTCTTGCATATTTTTTTCCCCCTCTGTATGACATGAGCAACATACAGTAGCCACAATAAGAATTTGGACACCTAGGTCACAGTTAAAATGTTTGAATGTCACTGCATTTTATGGCAGCATATACAACAGCAATCAAGTGCTATTTTCTCATATTTAATTTGAATAGTCCTTTTCCTGATAAACACTTGCAGCTTACAAGAAGTTATAACAGGACGTAACAAAGTCAGTCTGCAAAGCATACTTTTCAAGCAAACTTTACAAAAATAAATAAATTAACTATCTATTGTTAAAAAATTAAGATAAATATTGTGAAATTTGGTTGAGAAACATTGGTAGTTACTGGCTTAATACATACTTTAAAAATAACCAAAACACCAGAATTTTTTTTTCTCAGAAATAAGTATTGAGAAAACTTTCAGCTGCATTTAGATTTAAGTAACATGACTGGTACTAATTTGTCAAATTTACTTTTTGGCAAAAGCTATTTGCAGTAAGTGCTATTTACACTAAGTGCAAATAGTTAGATGCTATTTAAAGCAAATAATGGCAGATACTATTTTCACCTCTGTGTATTGTAGTACATTATATACATTTCAGAACTCCAAAAGCACTTTATTTTACAATTTGTGCACTTACTCCAAAAGTCCTGAAAAAGTAACGGTGGGTTAAGAATAGGGTTGGCTTAAGGGTTAGAACGTATTAATTAACAAGTTATTGTAATAATTAGTAAATAGTATAGGCTACACCAATTTGTTTATTGTTGAAAAAAAATACATATATAAATCATAGAGAGCTTCAAATAATTATAGTGTTAATGTCTGGTATTCAGGTAGTCTTGTTATTGAATATCGTAGAGTAGGGGTTTGATTGGTCAAAGCTTGTATTTGGCAGATGTATGTTGAGAGAGCACTAAGAGCCAAAGCCTCATGCCCGCAGACATACACGCAGTCAGTGAGCAGTGAAGGCCGTGCAGCAGGGACACAGTCATGCAGGACTAAAAGGTACATTTCTGGTTCATAAGCATGTCCTGTCAAGGTTAATCCATTAGAGACGGGCCGTCTGACTGCCAGCCGCCGATGTGGCCGCTGTATTTCCACTGAAAACATCTTACACAGAGATGGGAAGATGTTCTGGGCAGCTCATTCTCTGTTCTGTAAGTACACAGTATGACTCTTTATCATTGATCTGAAGTATCAGCAACAACTGTGTTCTTGAATACAAATGGCCGATACTGATACCTAGAGATTAAAGAAGCCAATAAGATGTAGATATAAACACAATAATACTGAAATTAAATGAACACTTAAAACAAACACGCTAAATATAAACAAATATCAAACCGATAGTCATATGGGTCTGATAATAATATAGAGTTTAATTAATTTTGAATTCAAAATGAGTTGGATACATATTGATAAAGCATTTCATATTTAACAATGATTTAAAATCACATTTTAATATTTCTGGACATTTATATCTTGGTATACAAAATAGATATAATAAGCCAGATTATGTCAAATATTTTGGCATGTGAAATACATGTAGCTTTATTATGTATGCTCTGAAGTTATATTAATATAAAGTAGTAAAAACAATACTTTACTTGATAAAATATACAGATTAGATACATGATTTATATTATTTATAAAATGGTTAGGTTTCATCACTTTTAATTACATCAACTCATGTTTATTTGTTTTGTCAAATCTGCATGAATTCTGTGTTCATTGCAGAAATATGATGAGAAAAAGTAACATTGTGGCTTTGAGAAAAACTCTTAATTTCACTCCAGGTTTAAATACATTAGTCAGGATGAATTAAAACCTGCATTATAATGAAGCACAAATTAAAAATTCACAACCGGTGTGACACATATGCAGATTTGAACAGAAGATATGCTAATGAGATGCTATTTGAGTGTTTTCTGACCAGTGGCCATTAGGAGGGTAGCTGAGGGCACTGCACTGCCCCTGACACATGAACCCGAATAAACAACTGCAGGCTGGACTCCAGTCTATCATCCTAACGCCTCTGGAGCTCTGAGGAGCTCATACAAAGTATTCTCTTTGTCGTGCCATTTCAGTTGGAATTACTTTTAGTATCACTTCTCACAGCACCCCGAGATATCCTATCAGAAGACATTAACACAGGAGGTCTTACTAAAATTCCCTGGCAAGACCTGTGGGGCAATGGGGGCAACCAGAGGAGGAGGTGTATAGATTAGATAATATACCCGCTCGTTTGTGAAGATAACAGAGAAGAGGTGCAATTTCAATTTCATTTGTTTTGTTTTTTTTTTTACTGTAAATTGATCCCTGATATCAGGTCATACTCTTTGATTTGTTTAGTTGGAACAGTATAAATTATGCAAATAGGGGCAACAAGTTGCCACTTGTGCAAACCATACACATTAAAATGTATTAGATAAACTTGTGATCATATTTTTCACACCCAAATTATTCAAAAAATACAGGGCCCTGCACAAAACATGCAGAAGATAAAACAGATACCATGGCCACTAATTGAGAATACATTCCCACAACGTATTAGTTTGTGGGCACATTTTAATTTGTTCTCTCATTTTAATTTAGTTCAATTACAACCACAGTTTACCTAAAATGAGGAAACAAATTGGTAAGTTGTGTGAATAAATACTTACGATCTTGTTAAAAAAAAAAAAAAAAAAAAAATACATTAAAAAATGTCAGACTCAATGTGCAAGGATCTCAATTCTGAGCTAATGGTTGCAATAGAGATCCCCCCCAGTGTATCACATTTTACAACTTTTCTCCAACACAGATAGACTCCTATGATAGAGGGAAAAAAATATACAGACTACAAAACAAACAGCAATTATGGGGCCAAAGCACGGAAGCACCGTATGTAACTCCAAAAATAGCATTAGTACAAATGTAGACTTATATGTTATAAGCAGATTTGATGCACAGAAGCAGACTATGTAAAGATGGGGATCATTGCATTTCACACAGTAAGTAATATGTATTTATTTTCTTAATAAATATGTGGCGCTGTTCCTAAACTGCACAGAAAATCTACGGGCTTAGTCAAAATAACAATAACCATATTTATAGCCTCATTTGCCATTCTTACCTTTAAATCTGTTCGTGTGCTACCTGGGCCATCACTAAACTTCATTGGCGTGGGAGAAAATTATTAGGGTTGGGCCACTTCTCCCCTGTGCTCATGAGTATGCTACAGAATACTAGATGATAACCTCAGTGCCTTAGTGGCGCTAGAAGGGTATACAAAGACAGATCCCAAATTTAGCATGGTAGTAGTTACTTAATGCAAGTGCCAGGCCTCACAAAACGTGTTACTAAACAGTTCTAGGGGGTACCATAGACTCCCTTACTAAAGAACACTTAAAATAGGTGCCTATGCACCTTCTTTGCTTGGCCCATAATCTGTCTAGATCCAGGAGGACATTTTTATGTCTTTAACACCCCCACCCCCCAAACCGCTGGTACCCTCAAGCCAAATACATAACCCCTTAAATGAAAGTCTCAACGCACACATGGTGCACAAGGCCCACATATCCCTCTCAGGAGTGTGTTTCGTGCAGCTGGGACAGGGTTCCGTGCAGCAGTCTATTTCTGGAAAATTCTGTCATCCGTGTCAGTGTTAAGGTGCCATCACGGTGCCTGGGGTCACACACATGTACTTTAGCACCTTTAAAATCAGATGCCTACTGTGATTGATGAAGTGAGCAAGGAGCATCTCGAAGACTCTGTGCACAGACCCACACCTGCGATCCTTCTGTCTTATTGCAAGACCCATCTTACAGATAAGAGGGTAATACAAAGGCAACGCTCGACTCTCTTTTCTGAACCATTGCGTATTTCAATCACTAAGTAAGAGTGACAGGTCTTTGATGTTAGTGTTTAGCTCAGAATACCTCATTCCATGATAATTTGCGTAGCTGAATCTGTAAAACGCTTTTGCCTCTAAGACACATTAATTCGCAGACTCACAAATGTTTTTGACAATTACACTGCCTCAAGTAGAGCATTTCCACCTAAATTTGCTTCTCGCCCTTCTAAAGTAAAGCTATTAATTGTGTGTGGATGCGTTATCACCGCATAACTTTTTTCCTCTTCCTGTTTTGCTTCAGTCATGTAATTGCAGTAGACAATCAGATGCCTGCTTTATGGGCGCATGGTAGAACTGTCACTTCCTGTTGGGTGCAGATAACACGGGAGCTGTCACAACCACTTACCCTGCGCTATTGCGCCCCACGCAGTGCTGATAGTTTCATTGAATCAATCAGGGTCTTCTGTTTTCTCAGCTTCACATCTAGCTTGGCATGCAGCTCTTTATCTTGTTAACGAGACATAATGAACAGTTGGTGAAAACTTCAGGCACTTCAGGGGACATGATGCAAACAAAATGAGAGCGCAGCCTGGCAAAGTCAGTGTGTATCCATCTATCCATTGTGGTCTGTAGCTGTGTCAATGATGCAAGCCTGTTCAGTTCTAGTAGAACCAGGAATCCACGTTCTTCTTTTGGAGCACTTCACTTTCCAGAAGTGCTGCAAAGTTGTCAGCCTCAAAGTCTTTTCACCAAGATCCTGCTGCATCAAAAGAAAGGAATACTCGTGCCAGAGTGCATATCCTAGAGGACCTAAGGTTGCTACTCCTTGCTTAAAGTCCCTGCAGCCTTTTGGGAAAGCAATAGGTGGTTTGTTGACCCTGTGGCATGCTGCCATGTGAGATCCAGTGCCCAAAACCCCTTGAACTTTGGCTATGAGAACTGCAAGGGAAATTAATTGCCAGAATTCAATGAATGAGCAAAAGCACAACTGAAATAAAAGAAGTACACCCATGAAGAGTGAATTGCCTCCAACTCTAAATAAACGACAAAGGCCCAAAATAATTGGAGTGTCCTATACCTCCTGCTGTGGATCTTTCATTTTCCTCAACTTCAAGCTAAAGCAATAGTGACCCCATGACACCTGAAATGTTAAAAAATGTGGAAAACTTTAGTTAAAATCTCCTTAAAGACCTCCATTCAGGAACATCTGCTACATGTGGTTTGGTCATCTTTTGTGGACGTGAAAAGGGCGATAAATTTCATTTCTGATGATGGAAGCCTCTTTTAGATTAGCCGCCCAATTAAATCTGGAGACAGAAATAAACAGGCAGACAGAGACTCCACTGTGGATATCTCCATTATCTGGTCACAAGGCCTGTTCTGATGACTGCAAGATTTCTGTTGCTTCTTCAGTTTGCTATCCCACAAACACACATTGCTTTGTTCCGCTGCGGTTCCTCTGAACACACTGAATGTCAGATGGAAATTCCTCAAATTCTGCAAAAAAATGGGATGTGTCACATATCCAGAAGGAGGACTCATAAAAAAGGACACTGTTTTCCCTTTTTCATTTATTGGCATAGGACAACATTTCTGTTGACATTAAAGAACACAAACTTGAGCTTGAGAAAAGCAGACATTTCATAAAGAAGGCTTACAGGAAAGGAAGTATAATGAAAAGAACAGAGGGATCTTTTTGTCAGCATATGCACAGCAGATAAGTATAAACGTGCAAAAACATCTCCCTTTCATAAGAAGAGGATTTTCAACCATAAAGGCTACGGACAGAGCAGCTCCAAACCAGATTGGCCACATGTTGTACATTGCATGTAGCACTCGGTTTCCCGAAAGATGTTTTGAGTCAACCTTTTATGATCAATAAGGCTACTATGTTCTCAGGAACCAGTCTCTTGGAACTGGAAAAGCTTTTTTTATGCTTTAATGCTGTGGCATGAAAACACAAGCACAGATCTTCAACAATGCCTGATAGAAAATATTTGGAATATTGAAAAACTTTGACGCAGCCAGTGATTTATATAACAGAAGTGGATTAAGCGGTTGAATACTTTTAAATGTTTAAAGAAATTCACAGCTATCAAAGAAGAGGATTTTGGGGGAAATGACACACTGGCTGTGGATGGATTGAAAAGCACATGAAAATCAGAACACACCAGTGCTGTCTGTGCAGCTACAGCTGGTAGTTTGCCCACTGCCCCAGAGCAAGAACATGACATCCTGTCAAACCTCAGAGTGCTGCCCACACCAGCGCCGAGACTAGGAGAAAGAGAGAGGAGAACGGCAGAAGAAAATGCAAAATGAGGAAAGATACGGGGGTGGCTTGAAATGAGGGGTATCCACGTTATCTTAATTAATGACTACCTTACATGAAATAGATATTAATAAATTTACTTGTTTCGTATCCAGGTTATTATTTAAATTAACTGCTTTTCCATTAACAAAAGTTTGACTTAACCACAGCCGCTATTCTGAGGTACTCTAATTCACATAATTTGAATAAACCTTCCATAAACTGCACTCATTATAAACACACAAAAATAACACTATTAATGGACATAAACTTAAACAAAGTTTAAGCAAATTACTTAAAACAAATAATTAAAAAGAAAAAAACAGACAAGACCTGCTTTACGTCTTCTGACTGTTTGGGTTAACATTAGGGTTGTGGTGTAAACACCACATATTGTGACCATAAGTTCAAGATTATTTGACAACCACAACTAGTTATCAAGGCTTTCAGTGGTGACCACTTGGGTAAATTCTGTTCCTCAAAACCACCACAGGAGGTAAATGGTGTCGTACGCCTGGATAGTGCTGGATATGATCAAACCACCTGGTGATATTCAGATATCGCTCTTTCTCCTGTACAGTCAATTCCACCTAAGAAAAAATAAGGACAAACAAGTGAACATTTAATGGAAAAAGAAATGTGCGTAACCTAGAGGCATCCAGTAAAATATCTATAAAAAGTACTTGCCTACTTAGGCTTTATTAATTAAATCATTTATTTTTACAGCATTCATCTAAATTAAGATAATATTGACCTATTACAATACAATATATACAGCATTTTATATAGTATAAAAAGCGAATCAAATCACTAACGAATGATGATTTCACACAAATGCAAAAGATGGATCGTCTTCAGCTAATTTAGGCCAGCATAATAGGTGGCAATGACCAAAAATGCATTTCATACCAGGACACGAAGTGGCGCAACTCACCACTCAGCTGATCGTCCTATAATTGTTTTGACCAGTGAGAAGAATGACTTAAATGTTGGCACATAGCACACAAAAACTGGTAACTCAGGCCAAGTTCTACCCACTAAGCACTGTCAAAGCAAGAGCACACCCAGTCGAAGGTTTAATAATAGCTTCATGGATGAAAAAGATTTGGCAAACACTCCAGTTGCTATTTGTGTTTGCGTTCTGTGGAGCACCAAATGTTTCTATTTACAACATGTTTGTGCGGCAGTGAGCAATTAGCTAAATCACACACATACAGTGGGTACGGAAAGTATTCAGACACCCTTAAAATTTTCACTCTTTGTTATATTGCAGCCATTTGCTAAAATCATTTGTTCATTTTTTTCCTCATTAATGTACACACAGCACCCCATATTGACAGAAAAACACAGAATTGTTGACATTTTTGCAGATTTATTAAAAAAGAAAAACTTAAATATCACATGGTCCTAAGTATTCAGACCCTTTGCTGTGACACTCAGGTGCTGTCCATTTCTTCTGATCATCCTTGAGATGGTTCTACACCTTCATTTGAGTCCAGCTGTGTTTGATTATACTGATTGGACTTGATTAGGAAAGCCACACACCTGTCTATATAAGACCTTACAGCTCACAGTGCATGTCAGAGCAAATGAGAATCATGAGGTCAAAGGAACTGCCTGAAGAGCTCAGAGACAGAATTGTGGCAAGGCACAGATCTGGCCAAGGTTACAAAAAAAATTCTGCTGCACTTAAGGTTCCTAAGAGCACAGTGGCCTCCATAATCCTTAAATGGAAGACGTTTGGGATGACCAGAACCCTTCCTAGAGCTGGCCGTCCGGCCAAACTGAGCTATCGGGGGAGAAGAGCCTTGGTGAGAGAGGTAAAGAAGAACCCAAAGATCACTGTGGCTGAGCTCCAGAGATGCATTCGGGAGATGGGAGAAAGTTGTAGAAAGTCAACCATCACTGCAGCCCTCCACCAGTCGGGGCTTTATGGCAGAGTGGCCCGACGGAAGCCTCTCCTCAGTGCAAGACACATGAAAGCCTGCATGGAGTTTGCTAAAAAACACCTGAAATAAGATTCTCTGGTCTGATGAGACCAAGATAGAACTTTTTGGCCTTAATTCTAAGCGGTATGTGTGGAGAAAACCAGGCACTGCTCATCACCTGTCCAATACAGTCCCAACAGTGAAGCATGGTGGTGGCAGCATCATGCTGTGGGGGTGTTTTTCAGCTGCAGGGACAGGACGACTGGTTGCAATCGAGGGAAAGATGAATGCGGCCAAGTACAGGGATATCCTGGACGAAAACCTTCTCCAGAGTGCTCAGGACCTCAGACTGGGCCGAAGGTTTACCTTCCAACAAGACAATGACCCTAAGCACACAGCTAAAATAATGAAGGAGTGGCTTCACAACAACTCCGTGACTGTTCTTGAATGGCCCAGCCAGAGCCCTGACTTAAACCCAATTGAGCATCTCTGGAGAGACCTAAAAATGGCTGTCCACCAACGTTTACCATCCAACCTGACAGAACTGGAGAGGATCTGCAAGGAGGAATGGCAGAGGATCCCCAAATCCAGGTGTGAAAAACTTGTTGCATCTTTCCCAAAAAGACTCATGGCTGTATTAAATCAAAAGGGTGTCTAAATACTGAGCAAAGGGTCTGAATACTTAGGACCATATGATATTTCAGTTTTTTTTTTTTTATAAATCTGCAAGTCAACAATTCTGTGTTTTTCTGTCAATATGGGGTGCTGTGTGTACATTGAGGAAAATAAAATGAACTTAAATGATTTTAGCAAATGGCTGCAATATAACAAAGAGTGAAAAATTTAAGGGGGTCTGAATACTTTCCGTACCCACTGTATCTATTAGTTTCTTGAAGATAATGGCCAATCAGAGGTGTCTAAGTTAAACCGAATTCACTCACCACTCAAAACATGGTTCTTGAAATAGCAATGATTAACATAGTGATAACAATAACAATGGGCAGGTCAAAGATATGTCAAAATGTGCATTAAGAATTAGACTTAAGATTTAATTCTGGTGCACAAAGAAAATGGGTTTATCTACTAGCAGCAGCAGCAACAGTGTTTTTGCTTTATTAAATGAAAAAAGGACAATAAAAATGATTATTGGGTACACCCTATTCTTGAGAAAAGAGAAACACATAGGGAGTTCCACAGATTGACAGTGTGTGCATTTTCATTTTATTTGCCCAATTTGTTAAAAACAAAGAATGTTGTATTTTTTATGAATGGTGTTACATAATGCTATATAATACTATTCTACTGTTTTTACACGTCTTTATACTGATTTTCAAAAAAAAATTCTGTGCTATAGCGCCAACAATCTCACCCTTTTGTGCAACAGCAACACCTCGGGAGGTGTGATCTAAAGCGAAATTATCGTAAATACGAGTACCCTAGTCAGAAATTGGACATGAATGGCCTCTCAAGTTGTATTTACAACTTGGAGATAATTTTGATATCCAAATTTCCAAGTTGGACAGGACATACAGTTTGACCATGGTGGAGGAGAGAAAACTATTTGCTTTTATTAGCTTTTCCCACAACATCTACATTGATGTTAAAATCATGAATATTTGCATATATAAATAACCATTTTATGTATATTGTATTATTGAACAGAAAAAAACAACAACATTTGAATGAAATTTAGGAATTGTCAGCCAGCTGAATATTTACATGCCAGTTAATATGTATACTATGCTCTTATTCAAAATCTGTTGGATATTGACAAAATAGTAGGGATGGGACAAAAAAAAAAAATGCACAATTTTTTATTTTACGATTTTAAAATCGATTTTTTTATACCAGAATCGGTCTCGGAAAAAAATGTAGACCAAGACTCGTTTTGGAATCGGATCGTGAAGTGCCTGAAGATTCCCACTCCTACGAAATATATCCTATATATTTTGGCTTGAATAAGATTTTCCCAAGAAACTGAAGATTTCAGTTCTTTCCGACAACAAAGCACTTGAACATGACAAACTTCACAAGTGGGAAGTAGAAAGTTTCTGATACCATGTAAATGCAGCGGAAAGGTCAAATTGAATTTGGACAGCTTGTTTTATCATAGGGCGAGGAGAAAAACAACAATAAAAACATGACACTGGTCGAACAATCGTGCAAGAATAGAAGTTCTATGATTCAAGAATTGTACATTAACAATTGTGCTCACTGTGTGGAAAATCTTATTTGTCACAGTGATGCAACTGGCTCTACAACTCTGAGTACTTTCTGGCAATGCTAAATGTCAGCCAAACACTGTGTGTCATGGAGAATGGTGAATACGATTTCCAGGCATTTGAAAAAGTCAATGCAGTTCAATACACTGATCGCGATTGCACAGATATATATACAACAATTAATAACAAAACATGACATCGTGTGTCAGTAAAATCATATAACGAGACCCCCGACAGAGAACATGCTCTTCCTCAGGAAGATTACTGTGTATGCGTTCAGAGACAGAACACAACACCGACATACGTTAAAGTCATCGTTTAGCGCCTAAACGGTCAAATACACGCAAAAGTGTGTCAAAATGCGGCACTTGGTGATTATTAATGTAAACCCTCGTCGGTTATGTAATAAATGAACGTAAATAGTTGAGGATGAAAATACTTGTGTAACTGTAAATTGGATCCGTGCGGCTCTTAAAGTTACAGCGGGCTATATTCCTGCTGCAACGGTGTGCTTAATATTAATAATCAAACAACAAAAGAAAAATTCAAAATCACTCACTGCTCTTGACTAAAGGACTTTTGTAGCTTTAATAAGTAACAAAGTAAGTTTAATACTTACAGTGAAGACTATGCTGTTTTATTTTACATTAGGTTATTAAATTTCTCTAGTAGGCTGTTAACTGAATACTTTAGACTTGCATTAAAAAAACTTAAAAGCACAGTTGGTTTCATTTGTATCTTTTTTATTCTATTGTATTCTTTTGCTTTTTTATTACTGGCAGTTTAATTATTTTCAATCATTTTGAGGACCTTTTTTGTTTTTGTATTCTGCTGTGGTATTGGGAATCGGGACATTTCGCTGGTCTCTAAAATGTAGATGTCATAGCAACCTTATTTACAGAAAATATATATCACTATCTTTAAATAAATCATTCATATAAAAAACACTAATAATCGTTTTTATAATATTGACCAAAATAATCATGATTATGATTTGTGGCATAATCTAGCAGCCCTAATATATATACATACATACACAAATTACCAGGGGGTGAATATTTTCTTTTCGTTCTTTTTTTTTTTTAAGAAACTGTACGTCTAACTGACCTTATCTTCAAGAGATTTACACTGAGTGACACACTAATGCCTTCTGGGTAATGACAACTCTCTGTCAGTCATTTAGTCAGTCAATTACAAACACTGACATGGAGAGATGGGATATTCTATTATCTTTCTCTCTAATTCTCATTTAATCCCTTTCTTCCTTTCTCAATGGGCTCCTTCAGGCTCCTTAAACTTCCTTGGCTGCTGTCCTGGGAAATGACATCACTACATGTCTCATCTTTTCTGCCGTGTCAGGTTTCTCCTGTGCTTTAAGCAGCTTACTGCTTTAATTGGGCGCTCTGCATCACTTCTCTCAAACGATTGAAGTGCACTGCTGAGGGACTTACAACAATGTGGTGAATGCCGTAATACATGAGGATGTCTGCCAGGGTGAAGACGTTCCCAGCCAGGTAAACTTTGTCCTCCAGCCCACTTTGAAGAGGTACCGTTACTCTGGGCCTGCTGTGCTGCCGAAAATGGGAATTGTGTAGGGTTAATGGCACTTCTAAAGGCCATACATAATAATAAAGAAATAAAACTTCAGATGCATTTAACAGGAACAGACTGAAAGCTTGCTTTAAACAAAGCACATTATATGGTACATTGACAATGACATCTTTTATAAATAGTTTAGCAGGAATACCAACATATAAAAGCACTGTTACTGTTAGAACGCGGTTGTTCCATTTACTGCAGTTTAAGAGATCACAGCTGCTGGCAGTTTAACAGGGCTCCAGACTGAGAATAAAAGGAGCACGTACTAAACTTTGCAGACTTTTTAAGTAGAATTTGCTCCAATTTAAAATCTAATCACCACTGGTTTATTTGCATCAGTATGTGGTTTATCAAAATCACCACAACGAGACGTTTGTTAATTGCATATTTAAACCACATGCCAGTGTTTCTTTTACTGCTATATGGCATCTTTCTGTTGTTTGCTTTGCTCACCGTATGCAAAAAACACACAAAGTAACCCATGATGACCAAGTAAATCAGTCTTAAACTCCCTGTACTGCAGGTTATTATTCCATTTGTGTCTGATCTGTAATTAACCCAGAACCTGAGATGTGACCCTTCATTTTTGAGACTTACATCATTACGTCTTAATGTCTAATTGTTCACTTGACACACAAACGATAAATGGTATTCCAAAGGCATTAATGTTTTGAAATAGGTATCTTAAGCTAATCAAGTCTACATTTAGTTGATCAAATAAACAGTAAAAACATCAATATCTTAAATATATTTTAAAATGTCATTTATTTCTGTAATGGCCAAGCTGAATTTTCAGCAGCCATTACTACAGGATTCAGTGTGTCACATGATCCCTCAGAAATCACTGTTATATGAGGATTTGGTGCTCGAGAAAATTATATTATCAATGTTGAAAACATTAGCGAATATATTATTCATGTGAAATAAATGTATTTTGTAATTATGTCTTTATTATCACTTTTGATAAATTTAATCCATCCCTGCTGGATAAAGTAATAATTTCTTTACAACATACATTTTACAGACCTCTAACTTTTGAGCGGTAGTGTATATAATTAAATATTGGTGTATTTTTTAATTGCTGTTGCCACCATATGATAAAACCAATAAGGCCAAGTGCAATAAGGTCCATATTACGTTGTGCTTAAGAACACCCACTTTCTGTGGTAAAATCACTGCTTGTTGCTTTCTCGATCGCCTTAATTCATCCAATCTGCTTTTACAGCTGAAACTATCTGTATTATTAAAGGCCTCTTGAGAAAGAAAGACCTAAAGCTTGGAGGTATTCTAATACTTCAGTGACTGTAAAATTAACAGTAACACTTAATTTCAGGGACCAATTAGTTGCTAATTCCTACTGCTGTAGTACTTGGAATGGTAGTAATTTAAATGTATTTTAAAATGGACGTTAAAATAAAGTGTGACCAAATTAATTGTAATATATTGTAGTATTAAGGTTATCTGATTGATAAATGTAGGCATAGTACAAGTGTGTGTGCTTGTCTGAATGTGTGTAAGAGTGTCTCATCTAAACACTGTTCACTGCCTCCATTAGCCCTCAAGACAATGTGCACAAGTGCTGAAGATGCCCTGTCCCGTGAGACCTGTACACACACACACACACACACACACACGCAATAATATTTAGGCTTTGGAAAGTTTTACATGAAATTCATGTAAATTCCTTTCTTTTTTCAAGGAAGAGTGGCTGGACAGCCTACAGACACATCTGTGTTACGCTGGACCATGTAGAATTATGGGATGTTGGCCAGGGGGTTTATATTCTGTCTGAAATGAAGCTCAACATTGTGCACAGTTCTGCACTGTACCAAGTTATATGATTTTATTACTATATAATACCATCAAGAATGATCAACATTTTCTTTCTACATTTGTTTGGAAAAGGATAGTTACACCCAAAAATGAAAATTGTCATCATTTACCTTTAACCTTCAAGTCATTCCAAACCCATAAAAACGTGCCTTCATCTTCAAAAACATAAATTAATATGTTTTATTGAAAAGCAAATTTGAAAGTCTCTTCAGAAGACTTGGGTTAAACCACTCAATTTATAAGGATTATTTTAATTTAAAATATTTGGTTGGTAGACAAAAAAATCTCTCAAGTTTCAGGATTCTTTTTATTCGTGTTTCAAAAATGAACAAAATGTTTAATGGGTTTTGAACAACATGAAGGTGAGTAAATGATGACAATGTGTGTGTGTGTGTGTGTGTGTGAACTACAGTATCTAAGGTGCACAGACCAGACCCCCCAAAAAAGGACATTAATGTTAAATGGGACTCCAGATTTGTATCCTAAAATAAAATATTTAGAAGCCAAATATATAATTTTAGTTGCCAAATTATAGAATCGCTCAATATAGAAGACTGACTCCTTAAAGTTTTACTCTGAAACAAAGCTCTCTCTTAAAGTCGATTCACCTGTTCTTGTTATTAAACACATCCGTCCAGGATGAGATTTGAGCTTTATGTGGTCGTTGTAAACTCTCGCTTGAGTCTTGTCATTACTCTGGTGTCTACTCCTGTCAGCTGCAGGACTCCTGTTTCTCCTACTTTAAATGTTGTGATCCTGCCTTACAGAGTGCAGTGAGTTGGTCAGACAGTATGTGCCATGGGCGTTACGTCAGCCCTTCATTATGGTTTAAACTGCCACTATTAACCAGCGATCAGCAGCACTATGCTCAAAACCCATGCTCGGACAGCCCTATGCCACACACTGACAGCTACTGCCGAGAGGCGTCTGTCCAGCTGAGTGCCTGTGCTAACGAGAATGCCTCTCACTGTCCACAGACAGACGTTTTCTACCTTTAATCCCTTCTGAACTGATCTCAGGACAGCGTGTGACCCCTGCTACCCTCAGAATGTCAATTAAAGCCCATCTGACAGACTGCAGTGAGGATGATTCAGATCCAAACCTCCAACGATATTATTGAGAAACCCCTGAGACTACATCGATGGTGAGTTTGGAGTGGTATTCTTTTCGGAAACTTAATTGATTCAATGAGAGGATATCATGTCAATGATGTCAATCTGATTTAGATGCGAGTCTTCATAAATGATATGGGTATAGACATGGGTAAATGTATATCTATAGGATTCTGGACACTTACTGGAATCAACAGAGCTAAAGATTACTAATGAACTTTACTGACGTCTCACGAGCATGACAGCTAAAAAACTCTCCCGTGTGCATGTGAGCGTTCTGTAAAGGCTGACAAAGGTTTCTATTTACAGTGCGTTTAAAAGTGTTGAGCATCATAGCCAATCGAGCACTGAACACAATGACCAATCAGTGGTGTTTAAGACAGTCAGTGGCACATCTATGGAATACCACTCAAAATACTGCAAGTTTTTGTTCAGTGCACCTCACTAACACAATTTAAACAATGTAAATGAGAGATTAACTGTGAAGTGTAGACAACCTCATTGATCATAATGTATTAGGTAGGTGTATTAGGTACACCGATTCTATTGCAAATATCTATTCAGCCAATCACATGACAGCAACATTTAGGCATGGTCAAAACGATCTGCTGAAGTTAAAACAGAGCATCAAAATAGGGGAAAAACATGTTTTAAGTGACTTTGAACGTGGCACAGTTGTTGGTACCAGATGGGCTGGTCTGAGTGTTTCAGAAACTGCCGATCTACTGGAATTTCCAAACACAACGATCTCTAGGGTAGGGCTGTGTCGGTAAAGGAATTTCCCTTGCGGTAATTTTGAGTGGTTCAATAGCACGGTATGCAGTATTACCGCCATTATATATATATATGTGTGTGTTTTTTTTTTAAGTTTCAAATCTTTATTGTCATTGTAACATGTACAACGAAATTACAGTGTCATCCAAATTAGTGCACCACTCATAATCTGTGTGTGTATGTGTAACGATGTAAGGAATTCAGAAACCGAAACTAAATCGCGTTGAAACAGGAAGTGAAGTATACAGAAGACAATGATAAAATAACGGTCCACATAACAGAACACAAACCTGACAATAAAATTGTTAGCCTAATATATATATATATACATACACACCAGTTAGTGGTTAGTGCCGATTCTCGAATCTGATGGACAAGATTCTGACTTTTGACTTTCTGTTGATATTTCACCTACGTGTAGACGGGCGTCAGTCAGTAGAGTTTCATTGTTTCGCAGTAAGAGACTGACTTTGAGTGAGTCTTTAACCGTTCATTCAACTACACGTTCAAAAACTCTGATTCATTCAAAGAAATATGTAATGACACGCTGTTGAAATAATTTTAACTTAGAGCGCCACTTTTAAAGGCTCAGCTGACCAGCAGAGCATCGATGCTAAGATTTCGCTTTCCTTGGACATGACAACCTATTTTCTCAAATATACATTACTTAGCCTGAAGGACAGACGCAGGTAATCTCACAAGATCAGTCGATCTCTCTCTCATTCGCTGTCCGTTTAGGCTTGTCAAGTGCAAATCTACTGAGCCTCTGTACAAATCAGCATAGTACACATTATGTTATCATCATTACTAACCTATTTAACCTTGGTCGAACCTGATCTTCGACCAAGATGGCGCCGAGCATGGCAGCCGTGTTGCAAGCTCCTACCAAACTTTGCAGGTTTTTTTCGTGTGTTTTACTTATTATGTTGCTGTTTTTTGTACTGGATGTCTACACTCTTATTGTCTACGACAGACACACACTTTTAGAAATCGGCTCCTCCGTCACACATCGGAAACCGGACTTTGAGTTCCTTAATGCCAGCGCTTTGTTTACAAACACCGCATCAGAGCCCTTAGTCTGGGCCGTGCGACCGAGGAAACGCCGCCTTGAAAAGAGGGAAGAGAGCTGGCGTCCTCGTCAGACTGAGACGCCGTGCCTTTCGACCTCCTCTCCCAACCATTTTACTGGCTAACGTTCAGTCACTGGACAACAAACTCTGTGAACTGCTGTGAACTTGGTATGAACTGCGGGCACGCATCTCATACCAACGAGAAACAAGGGACTGCTGCGTTATTTGCCTCACAGAAACCTGGATGTCTGCAATGGTTCCAGACTCAGCCATCGAGCTCACGGGGTTCTCCGTGCATCGCTCGGACAGAACGAAAGAGCTCACAGGGAAAAGCAGGTGGGGGCGTCTGTTTCTATATAAACAACTCGTGGTGTGATGAAAGGAACCTACACTTTTAAATCCTTCTGCTCCCCTGATCTGGAATTTCATATGCTTCTGTGTCGACCATTCTGGCTACCGAGGGAATTTACAACGATCATAATCACAGCTGTGATTCCCCCTCAAGCCAACACAGACAAGGCACTCAAGGAACTGTATGGGAATATAAGTGAGCAGGAAACCGCGCACCCAGATGCGGCGTTTGTTGTTACGGGGGACTTTAATAAAGACAACTTCAGAACAATAGCTCCAAAATACTTCCAACACATCACCATCAACGCACGCGGTGATCGTGTACTGGACCACTGCTACTCTCCCTTCCGGGACGCCTACAAATCCCTCTCCCGCCCACCTTTCGGTAAATCGGATCACTCTTCCGTTCTGTTCCTGCCTGCTTATAGGCAGAAACTGAAATGTGAAGCACTCGCCCTCAGGACAATTCAATGCTGGTCAGACCAATCAGACGCTATACTACAGGACTGTTTTGATCACATGGACTGGGACATGTTCCGGGCAACGTCTGATGACGACATAAGAGGCGTATTCAGATACTGTAACATGTTTCATCAGGAAGTGTATAGAGGACGTAGTACCGACAAAAACAATCCGCATCTACCCCAACCAAAAACCTTGGATTAACAGCGATGTTCGAGCAGCCTTGTCAGCGCGGACATCTGCCTTTAAATCCGGAAACACTGACTATCGAAAAAAAGCCAGTTAAGATCTCAGGAAATCCATCAAAGCTGCCAAGCGACAATATAAAAACAAAGTTGAAGACCAATTCAACACCAACAATGCAAGAAGCATGTGGCAGAGCATCAACAACATCACAGTTTTAAAGGGAACAAACCAGCTACTGTGAACATTGCCGCCTCTCTACCGGACCAGCTTAATACTTTTTATGCTCGTTTCAAGGCTGACAACACCGCCCACACAGAGAGCACTCCCGCGGCTGCTGCAGAAGAGGTCAGTCCACTCTCCATTTCTGTCGCGGATGTAACCCGATCCTTCAAACGGGTGAACATCCGCAAAGCTGTGGGTCCGGATGGCATCCCAGGCCGTGTGCTCAGAGCATGCGCATTCCAACTAGCCAGGGTTTTTACAGACATTTTCAATCTGTCCCTATCTCGGTCTGTGGTTCCCTCATGCTTCAAAAAATCCACCATTGTGCCCATACCGAAGAAAAATAAAATCATATGCTTGAATGACTGGAGGCCCGTTGCTCTGACACCCATCTTCAGCAAGTGTTTTGAGAAACTCATCAGAGACTACATCTGCTCTGTGCTGCCTGCTTCACTGGATCCACTACAATTTGCATATCGCAGCAACTGTTCCACAGACGATGCTATTGCCTTCACCCTGCTCTCTCCCACCTGGAAAATAAGAACACCTATGTGAGAATGCTGTTCGTGTACTATAGTTCAGCATTTAACACCATAGTGCCTGCCACGCTGGTTGCGAAGCTCCAGACTCTGGGACTGAACAGATCTCTGTGCAGCTGGATCCTGGACTTCCTGACAGGCAGAAGTCAGGTGGTCAGAATGGGCAACAACACATCATCTCCCCTGGTCCTCAACACTGGTGCTCCGCAGGGCTGCTTCCTCAGCCCACTCCTGTACTCCCTGTACAAACATGACTGTACAGCCACACACAGCTCCAACGTCATCGTCAAATTTGCTGACGACACAACGGTGATAGGCCTGATCACCGACAACGCTGAGACGGCCTACAGAGAGGAGGTGAGTACCCTGACTAAATGGTGTCAGGAGAACCACCTCTCCCTCAACATCAACAAGACCAAGGAGGTGGTGGTGGATTTCAGGAGACAGAGCAGAGAACACACCCACTACCATCGACAAGACACCTGTGGAGCGGGTAAACAGCTTTAAGTTCATCTGCATTCACATCACCGAGGATCTCACATGGTCTGCTCACACAGATGCAGTCCTGAAGAAGGCACATCTGCGTCTCTTCTTCCCAAGACGGCTGAGGAAGTTTGGAACGAGCCCCAGCATCCTCAGATCCTTCTACACCTGCACTGTGGAGAGCATCCTGACCGGCTGCATCACCGCCTGGTTTGGAAACAGCACTGCTGGCAACCGCAAAGCTCTGCAAAGGGTCCTGCGAACTGACCGCCACATTGTTGGAGGTGAGCTTCCCTCCCTCCAGGACCTACACCAGGCAGTGTATAAGAAAAGCCAGGAGGATCACAAGGATCCAGCCACCCTCCCACAGTCTGCTCTCTCTGCTGCCCCAGGAAGAGTCTCCGCAGTGTCCCGCACTAGCCGACTGAGGGAAGCTTTTTCCCTCAGCCTATCAGGTTAATTAACAGCAAAAAAGAATACACCCTACAGCACACTCCCACTTTACGATATCATGCACTGCACAACACAGCTCAACTGGACAACACGCACCAGCACTAACACCACCTATCGTACCACTGGATACCACAGCACATCTGCTCGTATCCAGCCTATGTAAAATCTGCTGCACCCCATATTGTGTGTATATGTGTCAGTGGGGATTTCTTTAAGACTGCAAGGGAAGTCAGCTCCTATAATGTCAAAAATTAAGCAAATATCTATTGTGTTAACATTTTATTGACTAAAAATGCGTTAGATCCGCATCTCGAATACGAGTTCGCAGAATCGACATATGAGGATTTCCTTCGCATACATTCCCGTAGCGTCAGTTTTTCCCTGAAGCCCAGGCTATCATGGGGCTGAACAGTTTTTTCAGTGCCTGAAAACTAGACGGACATTGGATAAATGCTGTGAATGTCCGCCCACGGACGCTCAGCGTCTCTGGGTAATAAGTGGGCTGGCCTGGACGCTGGGCTTCTGCGTGATGATTGACGGTCTATCTCCTTTGAGACACGATTTTGTACTATAAAGAGTACAAACGCTGTACCTGTACAGCGTTTTACTGAAGCTATATGCCAGCGGCTTTGCACTGTTCTTATCACATTATTTTTTTTTAACATTTATAATGTTATGTTTTAATATACATGCTGCTTAACTCGAAAATTTCAAGATGATATGCGACAAAAATGCTCCTGACACGCAAGAGTGCTGTTTTTGTTTCGTTTGTGTTCACATCGCTGAAGGATTCACCGTTTTGAAAGAATCGTTTAACAGTGACAACACTTCTGCCACCTGCTGGCCGTTTTAGTTTTCCCGTCTAAAGTGCATATTACATTATTTTACATATTTCTATACAGAATTTGGTATTTAAAACATTAATCCATAACATACATGCAATTATAAATATAGCTAAATGAATAAATGTCACTTGACAGCTTCTGTCAGTGCTAAGATGAGTTTTTGTTTGACATAACAATGCCGTATACCATTAATTAAGTATTCAGAGAATAATATTGTCTGTTTTCACTTACCTATTTATAAAATTTTGATTAATTTTGTATGAATTATAATTAAAAATCATTTTTATGGTGCCTGACAACTCCTATTATACACTTCGTTTCATTTAACCTAATTCCCACATTTCCTCCATCGAGTTAATATCTTTTTTTTTATTGTGTGTTCATTCATTCATTCATTCATATGTGTACATCACAGAAAAGAAATGTAGAATATGCATTTTTCTTGAAAAGGAACGTACAGAATTTAAGTATAAATACAATTTTTATGATGTGTGCTTCCCCCTCTTTGAAAGACCATAATGTGTATTGATACTGTGTATAATGTGTATTGATGCAAGTATGTCTTAAAAAGTACACTGTGTGTACTGAGTATATGTATTCTGTATAAGTCTGTAAGTATGTACTGTCTATATGTAAATTGTTTCTGCACTGTCTGAAACACGCTCTCAAGAATTTCACTCACCAAGGCACATGTGCTGTGGTGATGTGACAATAAAAGTGATTTGATTTGATTTAATTTAATATTCAGTACACATGCACAAAGAGTAAAACGAGAAGGGCATAGCCTTACGAAAAAAGAAAACACTGAAATATCGTGGTTGCTGCGGTTGTTGCATTCCTCTGTGGTTATGCTCGTCAATAGCGCGGTATTGCGGTTATCGCGACAGCCCTACTCTAGGGTTCACAGAGAATGGTCCAAAAAGAGAAAATATCCAGCTGCAGTTTTGTTGAAGTCAGAGGAGAATGGCCAGACTGGTTCAAGCATATAGAAAGGCAACAATGACTCAAATAACCACTCGTTACAACCGAGGTAAGCAAAATAACATCTCTCAAACCTTGAAACTGATGGGCTACAGCTGCAGAAGACAGCTCCTTTCAGATAAGAACAGGAAACGGAGAATACACAATTAGCACAGGCTCAGCAAAATTTGACAATAGAAGACAGGAAAGAGGTTGCTTGGTCTGCTGTGACATTTGGATGGTAGGGTCAGTTTTTAGAGTAAATATGTATGCCATGCCATTCCTGCCTTGTATCAACAGTTCAGGCTGATGGTGTAATGGTGTGGGGATATTTTCTTTGCGCACTTTGGGCCCCAACTTTTGAGTACCAACTGTATCATTTAAACAGCCTACCAGGGTATTGTTACTAAACATGTCAATAGTTTTATGACCACAGTATACCCATCTTATGATGGCTACTTCCAGCAGGATAATGACACTGACAACTAGTAATCACGAACTAGTATTATTATTAATAACTATGTCTCAGTCTTTAAGGGCTTACAGATGTACTTAGCCTATAATGTTCTGTTAAATGCAAAATAAAACAACAAACACACAATGGGTCTCATTCACTAATAATTGCGTAGATTCGTATATGCGCATTCAAACTTCAATCAAACAAGCCAATCAAGTGGATGGGGATTATTAGGAGGCCATTGACAAGGGCCAGTGGTGGCAATTTGGCCTGGACACCGGGGTTACACCCCTACTCTTTACAAGAAGTGCCAAGGGATTTTTAATGACCACAGAGAGTCAGGACCTCGGTTTAATGTCTCACCCGAAAGACGGTGCTTTTTGACAGTATAGTGTCCCCATCACTATACCGGGGCGTTAGGACCCACAGAGACCACAGGGTGAGCACCCCCTGCTGGGATCACTAACACCTCTTCCAACGGCAACCTAGTTTTTCCAGGAGGTCTCCCATCGAGGTACTGACCTTTACCAGATTTAACATTTTCTGTCACACCAGAGGACGTTTCTGTCAATTAATGACCCAGCTATTCCAAGCTAACCTGTCATTATCGGGTAGCAAGACATATTTGCATAATTTTCCATGATTATGTAGTTTAACATGCAGTTTTTAATTAAAAACTATAATTTAGGTGTCACACCAAAGGACAACAAAAAGTAACACTTTTGTAGTGTTCCAAATTTTTGTTTATATTTGAACAATTCTGAGACAAAAATTTACCATGTATCATGGGCTCACAAAAATTTACCATGTTCAGTAACACGTCATGGGGCTTCAGTCAAACCATGACTCTCCTTCAACTACTGCCAAAGTTTTCTCTCAGAACTGGGCGTTTCACAAAATCAGAGACACTGTCACACCAGAGGACATGTTTCAGAAATAAATTGCCATTTACTAAAATAGACACATTTACTAAAAATAGTATTTATGTATAATTATGCCTTATCTTATTTCAAATTGTTAAAGTGTCTTTTTCATTGCTAAAAGTGGGACAATCAAACCGTGCTGAGGGACAGTCAGATCGTTGGTTTGAGATTTGGTTTAAAAACGCAATACGCTTTTTACCAACAGAGCCACAGGAGCCAATGTAGGTTTAAATGTTTAACGATTATGCATAAATAAAATAAGGATAAACATTAATTTTATTTAATTAATTAATTAATGCCATGTCACGTCAACAACCCATATTATATATATATATGCCATGTTAAGATGCAATATTCGTCCAGAGTATGTCATTTCAGCTTTTCCTTATTCCCCCCCCCCCTAAATTTAGTTTTGAATGAATCATGATTTGTTTGTGAAAACATTCCGTGTGAAATATACATTGCTTTTTTAACCAAAAAAGTAAGGTGGGAATTGGTTTTGTCTATCGGGACGGGAAGTGCATACACATCAGAGAAAAGATGTCCCTGCACGAAGGAGAGAAAATTGTTTTGATTAAAGTTTACGAGGGCACATGAAGTTTAAATAAAAATGTGCATGGATAAATTGTTAATAATAAATACTGCAATATTCTATAAAAAAAATTGTGAATTCTGATTTTAAGGTGACTTTAGTAAGAATATCTCACAATTAATCTTTGTTGTCTATAGCATTGTTGGATATAAAAGTGCAGAACAATATGTACACATTTTTGTTTTTAAATGAGAACTATTTAACCCCAAATCATCATCACATCTTACCTTCAAAATAACTTTGACTTCTTCTTTAGAACAGTTATCTAGTCGTGTTACTCTGTGTTCGAGCCATTGCTGGACCACAGCTCTCCGTTCTGCGCTGTCTCCGAGCAGCTCATGTCTCTTAGCCTCACGGACCAGATGGGACGCTATAGTGACCAGACCAATCAATGCTGGTCCATTGTTGTTTTGGAGAACAGGGACCTACAAATGGATAAATAAGTAAAAAAGGTAAAAAAATCTACCTGAAAGCAATCAGCAGGGGTAGATCTATTCATCAAGTGACTGCTTTAAGACAAAGCAATGCTGGAAGTGTGGACAATTTTTTTTACAAAAACTGATTAAAATCGTTTTTTTTTTTACTTTAGGTGGTAAGTTTAGCTGTCAAGAAGTTAACACAAATATTTGGTTTATATAAATTAATCAGTCTTAATTATTTATAAAACTAAACTGTATATAAACGTATTACAATGTGTTTTTTTATTAATGGTACAAATGTAATGTTAAATATTAGTGTTCAGAAAACAAAGTTCAAATCAAATTTCCTTGGGGGCAAAGCATATTAATTCTGATTACGAGAACGCTGTTATATTTCTAGCATACTTCTCAAACTTTTCTCTTTGGAAACACATGGCATGATAATACAAATGTATATGAGCCTTGAATACACCCTGTGCATGTAAAAGCTCTCCTAACTTTGGTACATTTATCTAAAGTAATATTTACTTCTTGGGAGGCGAGGTAAATGAGGTCCAACAATACAAGTTAACTAAAATGACCATGTGGTCTTTTTTTTTTATGTACATCTGTAAATCATCAATGTATTTTATGTTCCGAATGCTCTCTAACATGTTATCTGAAACAGCTTCTTACAAGTTATTTTTTTTCCACATGGTGCAGTCTGTCTTCGGTGCTTCAGATCACAGCCACAGCTCACACTAAAACAGATCTGTCAGACACTCATGTCAAAATCCTGCATGATCATACATAAACATAAAAATCTGAAATAAAACCCCAATTGATTAACACCAGTCATTGATTCATACGATCTCTAATATCTGACATAATACCACACACAAACTCATCTTTAAAATGTATTACAGCCTCGTAACTCCAAGTATATCACATTCATTGTTTGATTCACCTTTTTCCCCCCTTGCGTGCTGTATTTATTTGGCTTTTTTAATCCCAGAAATCTCTCCAACGAGCTCAGCTCTCTTAACGCCATCTTGGTCACACCGGAAACAAGCTGACACATACAGCGCTCGCTGATTGGCGGAGAGCCTCCAGTCGCGCCTCGCTTACGTCATGATGGACAGAAGAGACCCTTGTGTGCTGATATATACTGCAGAGTCATGTTTATATGATACATCTTATTCTTACACTTGCCATTTTTTATATTCACAAATTTAAGTTCTCTTGCAGAAAAACTTGCAATTATATTGACACAATACGAATTTCTATGAAATAAATGTAATTAAAATAGCCTAGTATATTTTATACGTTAGTTTGCTATTTATATAGTCTGGTTTAGCCTATATATAGCAGCCACTCAGCTTGATGAATGTGTTATTTTAAAAAGCCAACTGCAGTCCATTAACGTATTATGAAATCACAGTTAAGACAAAATTGTTTCAGCAAGGAGCTGAGGTTTTTTTTTTTTTTTTTAGGCCTATGTTTTTAGAATTTACACAAACTTCTATTATTGATATAACAAATGTCCAGCACTAAGGGCTAAGTTTAAAAGATGCCTCTCCTTCTTAATTTGTGGTCAGCCACAAAGAAAATTATATTCTGTTTCCAGGACTTTTAATGTCCTGAATTAATTCCCCAAAGTAAATAACATAAATCATCCTTTTTTTCATTGCTCGAACCACAGGCCATATACTACAGTCCTACTCAGCAATAGGCCTACTGTTTGCCAATTTGTCAAATTTGCCAATTCATGCATTTTGGAATTATCTTTCTAATGAGGCAGGCATACAACCATACATATTTAACATGTATAAACACACACATATATATAATACATATATATATATATATATATATATATATATATATATATATATATATATATATATATATATATATACATTGATATTATTATTATTATTATTTATTATGCATTGTTAAAATTAAAGTAGCAAACATCGTTGCATTTGTAGATCGCTCATGGATACATTCCACTGTATTTTTTATTTTCCAGTTTATTGAGATTTAGGCTACTGAGAAGAAAACATACATTTTAATTCACAATGGACCCACTCAATCAGCAAATTATTGAGTGAGTCTTTGTTCTTTTATTGCTCCAACCACAGTTAGGATTTGTAACTAGCATGAGTGTTCACTGAAACAAGACCCATCATACAGATCAAAGAGATGCTGACTTCACAGGAAGAGCCCACCGACACACAATCCAGCCTGGTTTTTAGATCCTGCATGGTTGTATTGTATACACAATTTTCCCATGTTTGTTTTCATGCAATCATAAGTATCTTCTTTAAGGAGAACTGAGGGGGGGGGGGGGGGGGATGCCTGTAATCTTGCCATCAGTCAGCTCAGGCACAACTGTACAGCAGATGAAAGAGTTACAGTGCAGTTTATAGTAGCATATATGTATTTACTCATTGTTTTTCATCTAAATCCTGGAAATTTAAATCAAAATGACAGCAAGGGTTTAGAGTTTCTCGAGTCCTGCAGCAAGTTTCCCTCTGCTTCACTTGGCTGTCTGTTTCCCAGCATCCTCCTGCTCGTCCTCCGTGCGGCGTGTCTGTTTGGATTTACACAATCATTGTATGACTCCTCCATAATGAAATGTCAGCTATCAATCAAACCGGCCTCATTAACTCAATAAGGTCCAGGTGTGGGTGACATCATGGAAAGCGAGTGCTGCTTTGAAAGTGTTGCATGCTTCTCGTGCACCCATCAGTCAAATCACTGTCTGTCGCAGATTTTGGCAGAGACCTCTTATTTTTTTCTTTGAGGAGGACAGCATGCAGAAAAGGCTTCTGACGGTGCTCCTTTACCTCCTGTTGCGTTAGGGTAAATTTTACTACATTTTTAACCTGCTCAAAATACTGGTAAAACTATATTTAGTCAAGGTTTTGAATAAAAACTATTTATTTCATCTTGACATTTTGAGAGTGTTTTTCATTTAGGGTCATGAATGTGCATGCACATTTTCAACAGATGTTTTATTTTTGTTAGGCTGCACAAATTAAATCTTATTTTTAAACACATAGTATTTTGGATTGTTTCAGGAATAATGCAAGGGTTTGTCCATTCAATTTGCTAAGCCTACTTTGCTGAAAAAACATAAAGAGTCACAGTAAAAGGCCTAAATAAATAAAGCTTTAAATATGTATTAATTTTTTCTTGTTGTCAAACTTCCAATCTAAAAAAATGTTTATGAAGTTTAAAAAAGAAAATAAATAATAATTGTCAACAATACTTCTGAATCATCCAAGGATAATGTCAGAATTTGGTAAGACTAATTATTTTATTTTTTTTTTTTTTTTTTGGATCTGCAATTGACTGCGCTCGCAATGTCAGACAGTTTTAGCCCGTAGCACTATCATGAATGCACGCCGGCAGCGCAGCGCAGAAAGAACGCCGCTGCTGCGCGATGCCCGGAGCTGCCACATCCTGTATGTATGAGCCGGCGCGGAGGACAGCGATCACCACTCCCGGGAACAATCCGTAGCCTGTGGGAGTTTTCCAATGCCAATTGCGATACACAATGCGGGGTCACATTAGTTAGAGATATATTGTGGGGTCATCGATGGTGCCTGTGGGGCTATTCCGCGCTCCCACTATACCCCTCTTTCATTCTTTCTTTATTCCCGTTATCCTGATTTGTCTAGTTGAGCCGCGTGTCCCGTGCATAACTGTCTGTACTGCTACCTCTCATAACCTGTAAGTGCAGCGGCTGTATATTTAAACCTACAGCGGGATCGGGCGCAGTCAGATGGGCAGCGGTAGACGTGCTGCCTGTCAGGAGGCATCGGGCAGATCGTGTCTGGGGACGGGACGCGGAACGACTGTGTGACAGGAAGGAGAAACGCAGGCCTGACGCCACAAGAGACACATATCAGCTGCGGCGGCCGCATGTTTGTGAGTGCTCCGTATCTCTTTCTGTCTCCGGTAATCCGCAGATTTACACGGCACATCACACCGCACAGCTCGAGAGGGGAGAGGAGGTAAACTGGAGACCTTAAAAGAACAAGGCTGTTTTTGTGTCAATTCAATTTTGGTGTAGCCTAATAATTATATATAATTATACAATTATGTAATACATTGAACAGGGACGGATGGGAAACATTTCAGGCCGGGAAATCTCCCACTATCCAGGCCATCCATGCACTAACAACGCATTCTGAATATGTACAACCCTAATAGCCTATTTGTATGAAATACCATAAAAAGGTTAAATCATTAGTCTGGCCGTGGGAAAAATAAATAAAGGTTCCTTTTGACCTGCCCTTTACTTCCCTTTTCCTTTTATTTATTTTCTCAATTTCTATGTCACTCCCTTTTTTCTTCTTTATACCTGCTTTCTTCCAGCAGTACTGTTATTACAGAACTGTGTTCATTGCGTTGCAATAACAACCACTCATTGCCTTTGTTGCAAATATTGTGTTATTTTCTTAAATGATTACATACCAAGATGGATAGTGGGTACCCGGGCTGTATATACATCTCGTACTTTTACAAAAACAGGAATACATTTGAAGAGGACTGGTGCTGCCTGTCAGAAGCCCCTCCAGACGCGAATTCGCGTGTTGTGTAGGAATGTCAGGCGCGGAATTGAAGCGAAGAGACAAAATGTTAAGCGTCCAATCGCGCGAATAGCGTGATTTATTCGCGTCATCGGTCTGGTGTGACGCCCTTCAGTAACTCCGTTTATGAGTGATTATCGTTTTATTCGGAATGCACCACAATCGGAAATGCACATCGGGAAGGGAAACAAATATAGGACCTTAAAAAAACAAGGCTGTTTTTGTGTCAATTCAATTTTTGGTGCCAGCCTAAAATTTATAATGCTCCCAATTAGTCGTATACATATGAACACATAACATATGTATATTCTTTTTGTATTTTGGTAAAGAATTTGCATGATTCCTTAAACATGTCAACTGAAAATGTAGAACTCCTCTTTGATCTTTTCTTAAAAAAACGAACCTTAAGACTTTCGAACTGTACAGTTCCTAAAGTCAACATGAAATAACACCAGGCTTTTGATTTTATTAATTTTGCTAAGATTGGTTTTGGTATGAGGAGAGCTATTCCTTAACATCCCGTACTCAATGGCAGTTGCTCGGCTGGAGCATGAGCTACAGGTACACACAATTTGAAATCTGCACAGCACATTGGTGCCCAGTTCCACTTACAGTGGAATCATCTGAGCTGAAAGGTTAGAGAAAGTTACATCCTGACAATGCTGATTGGCTGATGGCAGTCACTAGCAACTGTCCTAGCAAACAACTATTCCGTCATTACCAATAGAGTTCAGTGAACTCAGAACTTACCACCAATTACATAGCGATGTTTTTAGGAAACGCACCCCTAGAGCGACAACATCACATCAATGCAGTATGCTGTTTCCAAGAAACAAGATATTTATAGAGAAAGAACAGACAACAAAAAAAAGTATGTATTGGATTATTGCAAGTAAATCATGTACAGAAACATTAGGAAAGTAAAAATTTTGTTGGCTTTGAAGTGCAAGGAACAGGCTATTGGGTGAACGCTGAGAACCTTTGGCAAAGATGCACATGCAACACATGCAAATGTACCGCAAGGAGGGAGTAAAATGGCTGGTGACAGAAAGATGATGGAAATTTGTTGGCATCTCTCATCCTTTCCTTCTCTTTTGTGACACAATATTAACATGTCCACCCGACAGAGGGCGGACCCTGGAGACAGAGAATGCAGGAAAACTGAATGCAAGTGACAGCACTGTTTCTCTGTTTCACAACACGCAGAGCAGCCAAAGGCCGAGGGTCATGCTAGGGGCCGTGGATCCCAGACCGCCGCTCACACCCAGCGCTACTCATTTATGAGTTTTAATTACGCTGTGAAATCGGTTTCCTCCAGCCATGAGGGAAAACATCTACAGGGAAGATGTTGATTGTTATATATTCTGAAAAGTCAATTCATCTTTGTTGCTGTTGCCCACTGGCCATGCAGGTTGTCTGTGAACGAGACAAATTCTTTGAGGAATCCTTTAAAGTCATACTTTTTTGAATTGCCCGTCTTTGATAATTAAACATGCAGACACATATCGGTGTGACACAGACGCTGTTGAACATACATTGTGCAGAACACTCATACACACAATTACATCACAGAAGAAAGCAGGATTTTTGACCAGTCATCCTTAAACCAATGCACTGGGTGATTGTTTAGGCACATCCAGCAGGGAGCACTGTGGCTCTTTCAAACCGCCAGTTGCATGCCTGCCACTGTGATAGAACACAGTCCTTATAACATGCAAAAACTTCTGTGAAAGGCAAAGACAAGCTGCCATGACAGAAACACATCATGAACGGAAAGGGAAAATGCTTGTTATGTGATTTTACCTGACCAAAAAGAGCATAATATAAAACAGACTATGACCTTTTAGTAATTTATATTTTTACATAAACCATTAGGAAAACATATGTTGATTTATTTGCATGTAACTTAAGATGGCGTCTGACAAGAATAATCCATATAATATAATAATGAACACCCAGACCACTCTAGCAATAGCAATGCAATAGTGCAATAATTTTGGTGGATTTTTTAATGAAAATTTTAAAATGTAGAGTTGTTGACTACCATCGGTTTAGTTCAAGAATATATTGGTAAAAGGAGCTGAGGTCCTTAATGTGTGTGTTATTTGTTTTTAAATAATCTTTTTACAATTACGTATTTTGGTCCAGATTCTTTTTAGTAATTAGAAATATCTGCATGTATGAATTAAAGTGACTGTTTTTTTCTTGTAACCAGGAACATACTGTATATAATTTTCTCCCACAGAACTCAATAATCAGCACGTTTGCAGATTTGTGTATAACTGAAACGTCTAATTGTGTATAATTAGAAAATTCAACACATCCGCCAACCCTTGTTTGGTAATTAAATATTTTTCCATAATTTTTATGCTTTTGGCAACCAATAAAATAAAGTGTAGTTTTATTGTAGTTTTTTACTATTTAAAACATTTTACAGATTTCCACATAAAAAAAAACAACAACAAAAAAACAAATCTGAACGTACTACTGACTCTTACCCCTGCCTAATATTATGAATGTAAAATGAATAAATATCACTCTGACAAACATAGTGTGTCTGCTCTTAAAATGTGTGTTTGTGTTGCAGAGGGAGCGAGCGAGAGAGAGAGAGAGAGAGAGAGAGAGAGGGACAGAA
The DNA here is from genome assembly GCA_027422405.1 of Ptychobarbus kaznakovi. NCBI lineage: Eukaryota > Metazoa > Chordata > Actinopteri > Cypriniformes > Cyprinidae > Ptychobarbus > Ptychobarbus kaznakovi. Next base: position 20,458,655 of record CM049814.1, read on the forward strand.
GATGGCCCAGGTGACAGGTCCACCCTTAGCCCACTCAGTTGATCTATATGAGCTCAACTTTATTGCCAATTTCAGCTTTGGGACAGCTGAGGCTCTGACCATCACTCACACTCTCTCTCACTCTCTCTCTCTCACACAACACACACACACACACCACACACACACACACACCCACACACACACACACCACACACACACACACCACACACAACACACACACACAACACAACACACGACACACACACACACACCACACACACACACAGGACACACACACACACACACACACACACACACACACAACAAAGAGGAAATAAAGGTTTTGGTGCAGACAGGCATGTCCACAAAGGAAGTGTACACATTTCAACACATGTGCACCCAGAGGGAACTTTTATTGCTCAGAGGTTGCTCTTTTATAGCTCATGTGACTTAAGGGAGCACTCATTTATGTTTAATTTAAATGTCCATGTTGTCTCATATACCTCTCCTAAGGAGAACTACAATTTGAAGCTTAAGCCAACTTAACATTTTAAGGCAACCAGCTTCAGTAGATTTTTGAGTTTTCTCAACTTGTTATTTTAAGTTTATACAACAAAAAGTTGAGAATCTCCTACAAAAATAAGTTGACAGAACTCAAAAATCTGCTTAAGCTGGTTGCCTTAAAATTTTAAGTTGGCTCAACTTTTAGTTTTTTTACAGTGTAAAGAAGAGGTCACATTTGTATGAATTTTAATGCAATTTCTGGACAAAAAAATTGTCTATTGTCAATAACAGTGCACAGATCAAACATAAATCACTTCCGAATCAAGCAGATATCTGTAGGTCAATGCAGCAAATTTGGGTGACCAACTTTAACAAGAGCAAAATCTGTGTGGGCACATCTGCAGATTACACTGACGATACTTGCAATACTGCAGATTGTTCCTATTGAAATGACTAAATTCTGACCTTGAAAATTTGCAAAGCAATAGTAAATATAACCTATAACCTATAGCTATAAAATATCTAGCTAGGCTACTGTGACTAGTTGATATGGATAACATAGCTCAGATCATTTAGTCTTGGAAGAATAGTGAGAAACTTATGATGATGTATTTTGTTCACACTGATACCTTCACCTTATTTCAGGCAACCAAAAACCATAAAAAACAAAAAAAAAAAACATGAGGACATGAGGACGATGGAACCCAAAGTTCTAAAATGCTAAATTGTTTTTGAGGTTGTGACCTAAAAAAATACATCCCTGCAGAACTCTATTGATATGTCTGACTTGAAAACGTTGCTATCTTGGCAAATGTAAATATTTTTGCAGTCTCTTCTGGACAATTTTGAGGTCTCTTCTAAAACTCTCCATTTGTTGATGAGAAACTATTGACATATTAAAGAGGTTGTATTTATAATATTTCTCATTTTATTTCTATTCATTCTCAGATTTATTGAGAAGTCAGGCAGACTTAAAAATTATAAAAAAACAGGTTTTGCAGCGCATGCATAAAGCAGTGCGGCAAAGCTACACACAGCCTGCTTATAGTTATATACATGGTTAATGCACAGATTTGCATATACAATTCATAACCATACAAAAAAGCATCCATACAACATCATTGTAATGAACTCATTTTTTTCAAACATTATTCTCAAATCTGACCACATATGAGGCGGCCCTCCTTAACATAATCTTCTTTTTTTTTTGTCTGTGTGAAGCACGCTTGGGGAAGTCTCAGTGAGCTAGCAGGACCGCCACACTCTCACAGATTTGACAGTGTTTCCTCAGGCTATTCCAGCACGGCTGGTTTGAGAGACAGAAGCTTCTGTAGTGATGAACACCATGAAATGGCCCTGTAATGAATAATCACTTTGGTATATGTTTCAGTCAGGCCAAGACGCCATTAGCAGAGTCTGTCTCGCTGGGCGAAATCAATTCACACACACTTTTCTCTGTTTACAACACTGTCACATCTGAACTGGACGACTGTGCTGCAAATGCAAAACATTTTGTCTTTTATCCTTCCCAGCACTAAGTGATCAAGTCAGCAGTTTACAGCGCTGACCTGAACAAGATCAGAGTGATTTCATGGCAAATGAAGAGCTTCAGTGAAAATAAATCACTCGAGCTAGCAGACAAGTCGAGAACATTTTTTGATTATAAATATAATTAATTCGGGTCTGAAGAGTATTTATAAAAGTAGATTTTTGTATTGAACGATGTACCCAATGTTTATTTAATGCAAATGTATTGTTGTGTCATTAGCATAGCAACTTGCTAACACCAAAAGACATTGGAATCAATTGTGTCTCCTGTGCACTTCACATGATGAGAGATATTTTTGCCACACATACAGTTGCTGCCTACTGTACAAACAATGTTCAGCATTTGTACAGCATATTGGTTGGGATTTACTATCTAGAGAGCAGCTTACTTGGGCTTTTTGAGAGTGTGTGTGTAGTTGTCGCATCTCCACAGTGATTAGGTCCATGATTAGGTCTCTCTCTCTCTAATTAGGCTGATCAGATGTTGCTATCATGACATTTAAAGGCCTCATTCTCTCTCCAGTCATGAAGGCCGTTGCCATAAAACGAGGTGACAGGCACACACATCAGATGAACCACGTATAAAAATGACAGACCTTTACTGATAGTGTTAACATTAATTTGTGGACTGTACAACAGCTAATAAAAATATATTAGCTCCAAACCCAGCGATTTGGGTACTGGATACTATCTGCATCAATGATTTAAGGTTGCACTGGAATATGTTAGTAACAGTATACATAGTGGCAACTTTTCAACAAAGTTTGATGTTAGCATGTTGCTACACTAACAACGTGATACTCTTAAGCATACAAATGCAGAGCACAGACAAATATTGAGTTAAAATAGTAAATTTTATTTAGATTGAATTTTAGTAACTGATAACGTTCAGTGATAAATTAAATATAAACATATTTATACTAGACGTTTATCTAAACTTGTCTGTCGGAATGTATTTATGAGATGAGTGTACATAATTACACTACTTGTTAATAAAGATATTGAGAGAAACATTCATATTAGTCACTGAGCTTTGATTTTCATTTTAGCTTAGTTTGCTATACTTGCAGATACTATAATATTAATAGAATAAAAGGTCATTTAAAATCAGTGTTGGGGGTAACGCATTACAAGTAACGCGAGTTACGTAATAATTTTATTTTTTTCAAGTAACTAGTAAAGTAAAGCATTACTTTTTAGTTTACTAGAAGATATCTGAGTTACTTTTTTCCCATTTATTGATGACAGTGCGCTGTGTGAACATTTTACTGTAGTTCTAGACTAAATCTGAATGTGTATTAATTAGTCCCACTCACAAAAAAACAGATTCAGTATTCATCAAAATGAATTAAAACAGTGAAATGCAAACTCAGAATATGCCGCAAACCTGCAATAATTAAATATGTTAAACAACACAAATATATCTAATCTCATTTTATTAACCAATGTGTTTGCTGCTGACCTTTGATGATCCAGTTCAACCATACTAATAAGCAAAAATTACTTTAGATAAACTAACAATTGTGCTTCGTTGTTTTGTTTTTTTATTGCTGAAGAGTGTTTTTCTGCGTTCTACTGTACAGACGTAATTTACTCTTCCTTCAGCCTGAGGTTTATTCATTACACTTTTTGGTGTGAAAGGGCTTTTACATTTGCTATAAATAAAACTTCTTGTATTAAAAATAAACAATCAAGCCCTGCTCATATTTAAAAGTAACGCGAAAGTAACGCAAAAGTAATGTAATGCATTACTTTCCATAAAAAGTAACTAAGTAACGTAATTAGTTACTTTTTTAGGGAGTAACGCAATATTGTAATGCATTACTTTTAAAAGTAACTTTCCCTAACACTGCTTAAAATGCTCTTTAGTAGAGTAAACTTTCATGACTGTTTCTTAACACACTTAAGTTTACTTTAACAATTTTTTTTTATTCATATTTTCAAATTGTCTATCAAAGTACATTTTTAAAACATTATGTATTCATAGTATTTTTTCATCTATACTTCAAAGACAATACAAATAATTATGATATTACATAAAAAAGATGTACTGAAGTCATACTTAAGTGTTAAATGAAATCCAATGTTCAACTAATTTTTCACAAGAGTTAGAATGTGTCCAAAACTCTGAGAATGCAGTGTAATATTGCTATTTATACTACGGGGCCGTTGAATGCTTGAATCTGATTGGCTGACGAACGTTCTGAGGTGTGCAATTATTTTCTGGGAAACGCATGGCGAACATAGTTCCAGGCAGCTTTCTTGACCGCATTACAGTTCCGTATTACAACAGAAAATTATCAAAATCCACAATGACACTGGCCAAACAAATAAATACAGTAAACAAAAGTATAAAATTGACAGCTCTTGTCTATGTTTTTCCACAAAATTACGTTTTATTATGTACGGAAAGAACATAGCCTACTCTCTCTCTCTCGGTCTCTCCCTCACAGACACACATAGTTTGCACACACCTTAACATAAGCACTAATGTAATTAGCACGACTCTGATGATTTGATAAGTAACATAGTTTAAGAACTTAAAAACTACATGACTTCTCACAAGCGAGGTAACAACATCGGCACTGTTCCTGAAGAAAATGAACTTAAAGTCTCATTGCTGCCGATCACTGACTCCCAGAGGTAACATTAATCTCTCTCTCTCTCTCTCTCTTCTCTCTCTCTCTCTCTCTCTCTCTCTCTCTCTCTCTCTCTCTTCTTTCTCTCTCTGTCTCATAACTTAGTTATTAACTGCATTCATCTGCTATCAACGGCTCAAGCCTCCGTTACGGTTTAAAATTGCATTTTGTAATTAGCAAGGGAGGCATTAGATGGGATGCGGAAGAAATAATCCTACTCACAATAGCGATTGAAGTATAAAAACCGGACGAATGCCTTGAAATATATCATCTGATCGATGTCTTGAGGTGTGGCAGCCGTAGTATAAGCGGAATAATTGACTCCGAGACTCCGCTTCACGTCATGACCGCATCACCACCTCGGGTGTGCATTATTTTTCTAATAATTCAACGGCCCGTCGTCAATTATTCTTTACTTATCCATTTGGAACGGTCCTTTTGTCTGGAGAGTGTATGTAATTCCTTAAAATGGCATCTAGGTAGCTCATAGGTGTTGTAACTTAACTAATATTTTGGTATTTGAGTTTGAAAGCAGTGTTAATAGTTCATGGCTGCAAATTTAGAAACGGTCCATCATGTGAGACTCTGTATGTTTTTATGGTACAGTCTAGTGCATCCGAACTTGCCTAGACCTCTGGACCCCTGGCTACATCCTCCATCAAACCTCCATCAAATCTGAGACATTTTCACTCACTCACTCTCTCTCCGGCCCTTTCTCTCCGCTTCATAACCCATTTATCTCCAGATAACTTTGTCAGATTGTCAACCAAACTCTCCGGTGGGAACTCGGCCCAAAGCCTATTAAGAAGGAATAAACTCCATCCTCACTGGGCACTGACAGGCAATACCTTTCCCGGAGCGTTACTGTGACGATGTTAACAGCGCTCTTGTTACTGTTGCCACAGCCAGACGGGCCAGTAATCACATTTCCAACAGTAAACGACAGACATATTTCATTGATTACATAAAAGAGTAGAATTGCTTTCCCGTGACCAGATGTAAACCTGGTTTAACACAGCTGTGATTGCGTTGGAAGTCTTGGCATGGATTGAGGGACGCTGGATAGAAATGTATACATTAATGAGGAGATGCGGTGCGGTTTTCTCTTTGGCCGCTGTGACTCCAGCCTCATGAATAATTAGCGTGTGTTAATGTTGAGTGTTGCTGATTGAGTCAGAGCCGCTTTTGAAGAGCGGTGTGCTGAAGGGGTTATACCGACAGGAGGGAAACGGCAGCTTTAATTGAGTCAGGGAAAGGGAGGCAGAAAAGAGGAGGGGAATTTTAGCCCCGTCTGACCACTTTATATTTTTTGAACCCCTTCATGTTCTGGCCTTGGGAATAAACTGTTATTCCTCACTTGCCTGAACATCTTTGCCCCACATTTATGTCCATAATAACTGAACTTTTTGTTAAAGAGGACGTCCAAATTTGTTGAAGAAAATTCCAATTGTGCTGCATTTCTAACAACACTTACTGCACTAAGTACATTTGCCTCCTATGTGAAATGACAGTGATGACAATGATGGCAGCCATGAACCACAAAAGCGGCAGTCGACCACCGTGCTGTTTTCCGCTCTCTCTCCAACGAAATCCCAGTTTAGCGGTGTAATGACCCAGAACTAACGGCGCCCCATTCATTTAGCTCTATCAATGTCAACGTCATACACGCTCACACAAAACCGCATACATCTACCCCATGTATGTATGTACGTATGAGAGTCCTTACCCACCATTATATTACCTGAGGTTGGCAGAGTAAAGTATAGTAAACAGCCATCTAATGCGGGTTGTCAGGACTAGTCTCACTTAAGCGCTGAGATGTGAGGTACTTCACCTCTGATCATCTGTGCAGTTATTGATCTGTGCAATTGTTTACTTAATATTGTTTTTCATGCAGTACAAATGTTAGTTGAAGATAGTGGAATAACTGATTAAAATTATCTAATTCTATGTAAAATCAAATGCCGTGGAGAAAAATAAAGATGCATAACTCTAGGCATTAGCCAACCTCCAAACAGATTCAAATTGAGGAAGTTAGTACAGTGAAAATTCAGTATGAAGTCACATTTTCCTATTTGAATGACCCCAGTGCCATTCCAAACTTGTACGGCATTCTTTTTTCTTTGATTACAAAAGGAGAAATGTATAACCTGTTTCAAGCGGATCTTTTACAATTAAAGAATGAAGAGACAAGGAGCTGCCCATGTCCAAAAAGCATAGAAACAACATACAAGTAGTCACTTTGTTACTTTTTTCTCTACTTTTCAAAATATTTGTGTGAAAAAAGACCAAAAAATTATTGTTAACTAATTTTGTGCCAAATGCTCCAAGATCCAAAAAGAAAATTATAAAATAGATGCCATCTGGAGATGCGTCACGAGATTGTCATGAAATGTCTTGGTTTTTAAGCTGTGTTGTTTGAGAGCATACACAACGAAGAACTCATCCATGCACTGCTATGACTGACTCTTGGTTATTTTGCTCAACATTTACTTTCATTGTGGACAGAGAAATTGCTTCTTTCTGGAATATTGTGGAGCCAGGCCTGGTATAAATCATAATCCACATTCATTGTATGGTAAAGAACTTAGACATTCTTCAAAATATCTCCATTTATTTTCCATCGAAGAAAGAAAGTTATATATACCGTAGTGATACACATATGAGGGAAAAGTCCATTTAAATTTTTGCGTGAACTGTATCTTGAAATGTAAACAGTCTATACTGCTCTGGCTATGACACAGTAGAATATTGTAGGATGTAATGGGGTTAAAATCTCATTGTTCATGGTTATACAGTGCTGAGTTAAATGATTCAGTTACAATGTAAAACATTTGAAGGAAAATGGAATAAAAAGCAACACAGCTCTGCATTTTCTTCTTTCTGCTTGAAATGTACATCTGTTCCTCTGTTAAATATGTGAGTTAGTGTTCTTAGTTAACTCAATTACATAAAGCTTCCTCTTACTGAGCACAGCGAGACTCTCTGACTACTACAAACAAACCCCCAACATAGCATAAAGTTAGCAAGACAGTTGAGATATTTGGGGAGGAAGTTCACTGTTGTGTGAAAGAATTAGCAAGAAGAACAACCAAGATTCAAAGATGTTTTTCAAAGCCTTTATTCTGTCTCTCTCCTTTACCCTGAGGGCACATAGAGGCCATACATTTTAAAAGCAGCCATATGCATTTAGGCAGTTCCGATCATCTTATTTCCTATTGGTATTATCCACTTAAAATATAAGGAACCACAATGATGCATATCTCATGGACTCCTACTTCCTGGAAACGTTGTTAATGACATAGTGTTGTGGCCAGCTATCAGACCTGTCAGTCATCAAGAGAAATGGACGCCATTTTCATTCAAATATTACACTGTTACCCATAATGCTCTCCAGGGAAGACCATAATCATTGTGAATATATGAGTGATACTAAACACATGTTATTAATTTTAGTGAAGTGTAATATCATTTTTACTGGTGTAAGCGAATGTATGTGGCTCTTTAAAATCGACAGTTTCATGCTGTGGTCAACAGTATTACCTACAACATTTTCATAATAGTTTTTAAGGAGCAAAGTATATATATTCTTGGGCATATATTTTGTAATTAAAGAAAATAAAATTAAAACATGCTGACACATTGACAACTATTATAGTTGTTTGAATTATAAATCTGAAAGCACACAAGAAGGAGTATCCAATTTTCTTAGAAAAGGTCTTTGTCTGTCTGGGTGTCAGGGCTCAAGTGTCCAGTTTTGGCTCAGCTAGTCTTTATTTCTGTCACAGTTATCTGATCAGATTCTCAATCTCTGTAACTACACTCTCCCTGAGTCCTGCCCGGCCTGAACCTCCTGACAACACACATATCATTATATTGTCTGAGTACTGAGCTACCTCTGAGTGGAGCTGACACTGTAATATACCTATACATCCCCTGACACAAGCACCTCCGTCCCTGTCTCTCTCTCTGTCTCTCTTTCCTCTCAGTTGTACACTGACCCTGTTTTATTGGTTCCTTCAAAGGTAGAGGGGGTGGCAAATGCATTCTCTGCTCTATCTGTCTGTCTGCCGCACTGATCAGATCATTTTTTTCCACCAACTGCACATGGCAGCGTCTGGGGTCAGACCTGCGCACATCGTCAGAATGCTTGTTGCGCTAATGAGGGTGCAGATGCACGTGGAAGAGACTCTCCTGGTCCAAGACGCAGAGAAAACAGGGAGGGCGGAGGGGTAGGGCGCAGTAGAAATGTCAGTTCGAGAAGGAGGTGGAATCAGTGAAGCACCTTGGCCCACCCATCCCGAGACTGAGTGGACCAGGAAATGTGGTTAGAGCAATTACTTGTCCAGCTTCTGTCACAGCCAATCAGATCTGACGGTATCCTGCCAGTCGGCAAGTGAACCCAGATACTTAGGTCTGAAATCAGTGTTGGGAAGGTTACTTTGGAAATGTACTAGGTTACAGATGACAAGTTACCCTGTTTAAAATGTAATAAGTAGTGTAACTTTTCAATTATTTTATTAAAGTAATGTAACTGATTACATTTGCTTACTTTTCTAAATGTCTAATGTTTGCAACTGTTAATCATTTTCAAACATGTAAACCAGGCAGGGTTAACCTTGCAGTAGTACTGAACACTGATTACTGTCAGACTTTCGAAATCCTTCATCACTTGAATTAAGATTATAATATTTTAATTTTAAAGGAGATATTGGATGCTAAATATATTCATTTGCATATAAATGTGTCTTAGCAGTGTGTGGACACAACCACCCTACATTGATAAAAATCCATTCACTCCTTTATTTGAATCCCCCCCCAAACCTAAATAGTCTCAATTATCAAGCCATTTTGATTTTCTGAGCAATATGGCCCCTCCCATAACCGCTGACGTACTGTCCCGTATTAGCATATTTCCGCACTCAGATTAGTTTTTGACTTTGATATTAATGCACCACCAAATACACCTAAATTATTTTATGCCTGCAGAATTAATTTTACTCCGGACTGCTTTCTGAACGAGGGACAAGGCAGGTTTTCTTAAAAAGTTCAAACTCAAGACAGGATCAGTACCCATTGTTCGTGATCCAAATGCACCTTCAGAAGAAGTAAGTCTCATACTGTATATTTTTTTATGATTATTTGCAAATCGCCTTTGCTCTTCAACGGAAGAGAGGGGCGGGGTGAGCAGAGCACATTAGCATGTAAAGAGATATGCATCAAAATGAGTCACTGTGAACAGGGCTGTTTTTGACAAGGTAAAAAGGTTGTTGTTATTAGGGGTGCACCGATCCAATATTCAGGATCGGTATCGCTTCGATACTGGCATTTTCCAAATTCGATATTCTGCATAGCTAATATTGTGTTATTGTTAAGCCCCACAAAAGCCACAAACACATTATAAAACACCATACAGTTTTTGTGCACTATATTTCAAGTGTTCTGAAGCCGTTACATGGTTTAATGTGAGGTACAGATGAATATTTAAGTCAAGTTCACGTAAACACTTCTCTCCACTGCAGCTGTCTGTCATCCTCCATTCAGCTTTCAAACTGCATGCCGCGTTCGGTTGACGTTACTAGAGTTAAGACGATAAACTCTCTCCACTGTTCCTATTATACTTGATCTGTAAATAAAGTTCAATGGTTTTGCATAAAAGCATTTTATCTAGCTAGAGTCTCATGCTGTTTCTAAATCGTGTTACTTTCTACCAGGTGTCTGTTAGATCACAACACTGTTGTAGAGATCACTATGAAGGGTTCTTCACAAGCACAGTAACTGACATTTAAAACGGTTAAAAGAAAAGGCTCAATAAACTGTGGCACAGATTGAACACTACGCATTAATATATCTTTCCTTTGTGCTTTGAACTTCTCTATGCGGACTCCGGAGCACTGCGCCTTGCATTAAGCGCATCATTCTGCACACAGGATGTGCATAAACACTGTGCCTGCGCGCTGTGACTCAGTGTTGCTTCAAGCGTATCATTCTGCGCACGGGATGCGCATAAGTGCTTTATGTGTCTGTATTGGAGCCTTGCACATTATAATAATTTTGCGTAATGAAAGATTATTAATAGCCTTTCTTGTTCATCTCATCTGTCATATGGTAATGTACGTACTGCACAGTAATGCCTCATTACTGTGCAGTACGTTTAAAATAAATGTCTTTTGATTTTACAGTATATCGATTTATTAGGGGTGTAAATCGGATGGTTCGTCACGATTCGATACGATATCGATTCTCATAACCAGCGATACGATATTTGTCGATACCTAAAAAAATTATACGATTCAATTCGATTGAATACAGGAGTATATCGATCGATATATCGATATTATCATATTGCTGGTATTGTATGCATGGTCGCACACAGCCCAATTTTTCTAACCACACATACTATGAATGTTCAGCTGTTATTTGCACAAGGTGGCAACACTCACCTATTGCTTTCTTTCCTATTCGAAAAAGACACGTGAGCAACAGAACAACAAGCATTTTGTGAACAAGCTTTTTGTGAGGGGCTTAGGGGATAACACAACTTTAGTTTAAAAGAGTATAAAGACATTTTTTTATTGCTCATAACTACTGGAGAGAAATAATGCAGACTGCGCGTCTGTGTTTGCGCCAATGTCAAATGGAATATACTGTTGTTTGAAAGGCTATGATTTTGGGTCTAGGTATACGCTAAGTATTCACATCAAAACTGAAGTATACTTTGGTTTAATGCAAGAAGACATTTTAAGTATATTCAATGCAGGGAGGTCTATAATATCTGAAGAGAGCTATCCATTTACATTCCCATTAATTTAAATGCTATTTGCTTGTCTGGTGAGTCTGACCTGTATTTTGCTATTGTTGCTCATGGATGGTCCAGATACATTAATTTAGCCAATTACCCGAGCTGTAAATTATTTCATACACAGTAATTTTAACACATTTTAACATCCAAGCACATTCACCGTGCAGTTACGACCACCAGTCACATCCTGGATTTTCAAGAAATCCTCTCAGTTCTGTAGTTCACTGTCTCTTTGTCTCTCCAGAAGGGTCATTATCCAGTAATGATGGGTCTTCATGGGGGGTCTTGAAGCACCCAGAGATCCTGGCGTTGTTAGTGTCACCCCTTCAGTCTCATCCATCACCAACACTACCCCACTACCACTTCCTCTCTGTGCACCCACTCCACCTCATTTACTGCGATTAGAGTTGTTATGCCCCTCCGTGTAGGACGTACCTCTGACAGCAGAAGCATACACCCCATATCTCTGTCTGACTGTATCTGCATCTCTCTCCCTCTGGTTTTCAGTTGTGTCTTTCTCTCAGTTTGTCTGTCTCTCTCTGTCAGTCAGAAGCACATCTGAAATCTTAAGGGAATGTGTATTCGCACAAAGGACTCATTTTCTTTAAAAGTCCTATAATGCAGCTGCTGTTAGAATAGCTAACAGACCAAATAAAAAGACTATAATATGCAACTATCACTTTCAGTTAATACAAAACCGTGTTGAACTTTAGATTTTTATATTATGTTATTTAGATTTTTGTATCAGCAAAGGTGAAAATGAGGTTTGCAATTTATAAAATAATCAAAAAAATATTATTATTATTAAATTCATACAAAATTAATACAAATAATTCTGGTTTAAAGGTTCTAATGAAATAAAATACAACATGGTTAATGTTCCTGTGGTTAGTGGTTACATGGTTAGTGTTCCTGTGGCTCAGTGGTAGAGCAGTGCAAAGGTTGTGGGTTCAATTCCCAGCGAACACACATACTGACCATAAATGTATAACCTGAATGCACTGTAAGTTGCTTTGGATAAAAGCGTCTGATAATGTAATGGTTGCAGGTTTCGATTCAATTCTTTTATCGTTCATTAGGGCCCGGCCTATTGTTAGTTTGTAGTCACTGACATATTTCACGTAACTTAAAGTGCATATAAGTTTTAGAATTCTATTTAAACATAAATTTGCTTATGTCTGGGATGAATGACTTGACAAATGTAGTCAACACTGAAATATGTACAACAAATATTTAAAATATGATTTATTTGTCTTTCCACCATCTCGTAAAAAGGGTGAAAATGCACAAGTAAACATTTTTTGGTCATTGAAATAAATGTACTTTTGATGACCATTAATGTATTTTTAATTATGTTACATAATACTACTAACCAAGATTTATAATAGTTTTCTCTTAAGATAACATGGAGATTTCGCAGACTACTTGCACAGTCAACTATATAAAATATGTAATTTTCCCCTGAAAATAGTATCAGGAATACGAAAATGTATTATAATGATCTTCTCATATTGCACGCTTCATAGTAAGTTAGTATTTAATTTATTTTGGTTGTGTGGAATTCACATCAATGATTGAACCGCAGGAAATTACATACGGAGAAGAGAGGTAAACAATCATTAAAGTAGCATTATAATGTTTTTTTTGTAAACACATCCGTGTATTTACAAATGATATGCAGTCTGACACACTGTTTGCGCTTGTCGTATAAAAGCACTATAATTTAAATTATGGGACTGTGTCTATTTATTTGTGCTTTTCTCTCTTGAATATGAACTCTAAAAATAGGATAGAATGACAGTCTACAGCGGAGATCACAGATCTTTAGCTCTGGGCCTTTTACCATCCCATCAGAAAACATCTCATCCGCCTCCTCTTGCTACAGTCATATGTAGTTTTTCTAATCTTTAAATTATAAGTTGAAAATGACAATTGGATTAAAGCAGTGAATAATTGAAGTCCTTTCGAAAAGAGTTTCTAAAAAAAAAAACAAGGACTGCAATATCACATATTAGGTCTGAAGCATAAGCTCGTCGTATCGTTTGTGAAGTGCCCAGTCTAACTGTCACCAGAAGGAGATGTCTGCATGGAAGATATTATTTCTGGCTAGTGTGAGTGCGTCTCCAGGCGCAGTCTTGGCTCTTTTATTTTACGTGTCATAATGCGATGGTAGAGTTTTCCCTGCGAGGCATCACGGCTATTGGAAAGGAATAACATATGTTGTGTCTCAAATGTATCTCTCTGCTTTATTCCACTAGCGCAGATGACCAGTGAGCTGTCCAGTGCCAAGGGCTGAGGGGCAGAGGGACAGCATTCTCTGTTTGTCACAGATACACTCGTTTATCTGAAGAGAGAGACTCGTGCTTGTGTATCTGGAGAAGAAATGAGGGTAGAAATGTGGCCTAACAAGCCCTCATCCATAAATACAGCGCTTTAATCGAGATTATAATATTTCAATGATTATTGTTTCTGATGGCAATAGATTCTGAACATGATCATGAACTTATGTTATTCCTGTGTTCAGTTCATGTTTCTTGGTTGCTGCAGTGCATGTCTGTTGTATGTAGTGATTTTGTTTGTCACCTGTTCCTAGTTCAGTTGATAATTATCCTGTTTGTTTATATGGTAACACTTTATTTAGATAGTCCACTTTAGACATTCTACTGACAGTAAGTGACTTACTACATATCAACTAGCAGTCATTACAGTATTAGTAGATTGTCTGCTTAATATCTTCTAACACTTTATTTTGATAGGTCCACTTTGCAAGTATATGTCAACTTATTCTACTAACCCTAAACCTACCCTACTGAGAGTAGACATGTAGTTGTAAATTTACTTATAGTTAGTAGAATGTCTAAAGTGCACTATCAAAGTAAAGTGCAACCATTTATACTCTTTGGTTTCTCTGTTGGTTATTGTGACAAAGCTGTTGTGCTTGTATTTGTGTCTTCTTACCATCCTTGTGGATTATCATCTTGTTTCTACTAATAACGCTGCAAATAAATCCTTGCCTCAGCTCCTTCTTTGGCCAGAATCTTTGATATCTTTAAGAAATGTACATATTTTAAAACTGGAAAATGCACTAATTTAGTAGTTTGTTCAATAGGTCGTAGTGTTGTCTACATTGGTGTCATTTCTTGAAAGAATTTTTTTTATGAAAATTAGGTATTATATATATAGACATCAAATAACCTCACAGCCTCATTTTTAGTAGTAAAAATGTATAAAACACACTGTAAATAAAATGTGCCATAAAAAAGAGAAAATTTATGTAAGTGTTGGTGAATTACATGTACAGTCACGACCCATTTGTTTATGTATTGATTTACTGTTTGAGAATGATTACATTCTATAATTGTTGTTACAATATAACACAATGTAACTGAAATAGCGTCAGATTTTTTTCTTCCATATTGTGATGTACATCCAATATTGTGTCCCAATTTATATTAGGTGGCCTTAACTACTACGTACTTACATAAAAAAAGTACAATGTACTTATTGTGTTCATATTATATTGCAAAACACGGTGGGATACGGGTAAGGTTAGAGACAGGTTTGGTGGTATGGGTAGGTTTAAGGGTGGGTTAAGGTGTAAGGGATGGGTCAACAGTGTAATTATAAATGTAATTACATAAATTAATTACAGATGTAATTACATATAGGTATGTTTAAAAATAGAAGTACAATGTAAGAACATGGATGTACACAATAAATGCATTGTATCAAATTATCAATTTAAATGTAAGTACATAGTAGTTAAGGTCACCTAATATAAAGTGGGTTCAGTTTCGAAATGTCCCGTTCACACAGCAGCTTACGGTGTCTCAAATACGGTCTGAATTATGCGTAATGGGAGTCATGGGAGAACAAGATCTCAATCAAGGCACAATTTCCATCAAATCTTCATCAACCAACAGCAGCTTTTATATTATTTCACGAGTTCATATTTACATATAATAAATAGAATAAAGTTTAGGACAGGACAAATTAGGACAGGAATAGTTGTAAGTGCAGAGAAGGGGTGGCGGAGGGATGCTGGAAAACTGTCCAGGAACAGAGGTAAGTCTGCTGTGTGTATATATATTATATTAGATGGGCATAGATTAATTTTTTTTAATCTAGATTAACTAGGATTAATATTGGAATTTATCTAGATTAATCTGATTTTAAAATGGCTCATTTGTGAACTGGAAGGCATTCAGATTATGTGGGCTACCAAATAAGTAAGTCTTTGAGAACGGGTTGTAAGCAGGTGGCGCATTAGACCAGGGGATCTCCTGTTTCCAAATGCATCACAAACTTTAACGTATGGGGAATGTTCCAGAAGAATGACTCATTCCCTCCACTCCGTGGATAACTGTCAATTGTAAAAATATAGATGATCACTGCGTGATATAGTTGAATAAAACCAAATGTCGTGTATTGAACTGAAAGCCATTTATATGCACTGTGTTGATATTAAATCATGTAATCATCAATGCTAAAACTCGTCTTCTATTTTACATTTCATCTTATAGATTTTGTTCTATTTACTGTATTTTAGATTTATTCGAGTTTGAAGTTTTGAGTTTGGACTGCATTGTTGCTAAAGCGCACTCGTTGTTATCAGTGCACAAAATAAATACATTAAGTTTTAGATTCGAAAGATGTTAGGCTACTTATCTGTATGACAGAATGACAGAGATTTTCTGAGCGCACGCGAGCCTGTTAAGTTCCACACAAAATCAATAACGTTTCTCAGGTAACAATATTGAGCGGATGTAAGGTTGAGAGCTATTTGAGGTGATGAATGATGGTCTCTGCGATTGTATACCACAAAGACCACTTAACAATCTTCATCACGGACTGCGAGCCTCTAGTTCGCAGACTGTTTCGCTAAGGAATCGGCTGTATACTCCGCGCTAAAATATCTGAAAATCATATTGCTAGTATACAGCTACAACTTTATAGATTCGGCATCGCGATAAGAGTCTCAGTTGCAGCACGATCATGGAATCATGGAAACCTGCAACACTCGATAGACACAAGTTTATCCAGCATAGAGCGGCTCTGTTTGACGTGATGTTTTGTTCACAAATCATGGAACTGCAACACTCGATAGACACAAGTTTTCAGCTGAGGGTTGTTTGACGTGATGTTTGTTAACACGGCAAGTTTTCTGTACGGTTGAGTCTGAATTTAGGGGTGACTTCGGTTATAGAATGCAATTGTCACTAATGTAAATAAACATATTGTGTGTGAACATAACGGTAAAAACCCAAACACAGGACTGACAGCTGTATTCTGCTACTTTGAATGTGGCCTAAAAAAAGTGTTACTGCCTATCCCTAGTCAAGATGTTAAACTAGCAATGCAGTGGAGTCGCTTTCACAGATTCTCTGTGTGAAGAAAGCTTTACTCCTCAGGTATAATACACAGCAGGACCACCGTCTCTACCTGCTTATTGGTGCTTTTGTCCTTTTATCTTTGAACCAAAAGAGAAAACTAATACAGCCTGTTCTCTCTTTGCATGAGGAATAACTATGGAGGAGTTGAAAGGAGGGAGTAAAGTTTAGAAAAAAGGCCTTGAGCAATTAAGGCCCAACTAGGGAACAAGAGCAACATAGTAAGTCCTACAAAGCTAATTACTGATGGCATCGGATGAGTGATTTAATATTTGCCCCCAAGAATATCAGGAGACCACTAAGTCCATGATGTCCATCCAGCAGAAGTCCAGAAAAACAGTATATAACAAATGCAGAGTGATACAGGAGCTGTAAACAAGCGTTGTGTTTTTGCTCAGATGAAGGGCCACCAGCGGCCACTGTCATCCCTCGTAAACCCGTTCAGATCATGTGGAATATCTGCGGTGATAATCACCTGCCCACAGGCCCGTACGGCCCTGCGCTCGGCTGTAATTGGAGGTCTCTTTCACATACAGCTGCACACCTAACTCACTCTAAATAAACGCCAGTCCAGGGGCTGAAATGATATACGCTTATCTTTTTAATTTTTTTCACAGTGAATGTATTTTACCCAGGGCTTTGTCTGGGGCAGAAGTAGTTTACCTGCTCTCGGCCCTGTGGTGTGTATATGCATGCATTTGTGCATGTGTATTTGAGACGGTTGACTTTAAGGCATAGACGACAAATACATTGACTGAGCACCACTTAGCATAGCTGCTACTGAAACCCCTCTGGCTCCTGTTGTTTTTAGAGACTTTTGATTCACATGATAATGCACATATACTCTATATATTGTACATGCTCAGGAATCCACATTCATTCCATCTGTGTTCTGAAAAGGGAATATAACTGAATTAAAATACCGTGTTTTCACACAGATAACAATTCTATGTGTGCTCAATTATTGTATCATTTATATATTTAAATAAATACATGAATATAATACATACATTGCAGAGCACTGAGGAAGCAGTATTTACCATGAACTGAGCTGCTCTGAAAATGTCTGTACATGAACACAGTGAACACATTGAAACATATGCAGCACAACATATACTTCATTTTTTAAATCACAGCCTGTGATTTGATAATAGCAATTTGATAAGATAGATGATTTCAGCTAACAATGTGATGTTTAAATCTCTTTTAGGCAAATTAGTTAATCTTGATAATGTCCCTGCTAATCTAGTTAATATTCAAGTAAGTGCAGCTTTTATATGCTTGAATCAGGAAAAATCGAAATATCCAAATTTGTCAAAATACATGTAGATATGTCAAATCAGCAATAAAATCTGACAACAAAAATAATCATTTTATTTCTGTCTTAAATCACAATCAAGTGATTTTGCTTCTGTATCTCAAAATTGTATACACTATTACTAAAAAAGTTATATTGTATTTGTTTATTTTTCTATTTAAATATATTAAAAAATATTCCTGTAATGGCAGATTTTCAGCAGATTCTTTATCACCTTCAAAAATCACTCTAATTTGCTGATTTGCTGCTTAAGAAAATGTACTTATTATTCTAAATGTTCAAAATATTTGTGCTGCTTAATATTTTTGTGGAATAACAGTATTTATAACAGTATTAATTTAAAATAGAAATCTGTTGTAACATGTCTTTAGTTAATGTGACTTTTGAGCATTTTAACACATCTTTGCTGAATAAAAGTATTGATTTCTTTTTTTAATTAAAAAATGTATCCATATTTTACTTTTTATTTTCTCCTATACATTTTTCCATGAGTGGTCCTCTTCCTCTAACTGTCTGATGATACCCTAAAGGTCCTTTCACACCAGTCAGTCATTGAATGCCATCGCTGAAAAATGCCATCAGTTAAATTGAAACACTTAAACAAGTGAGCAATGTTTCGATTGTCACAGTGTCTACAAATGGCTTACAGTTGTCTTTGCATATTAAACTGTGGTAGGAGAAAGTGTTTTTTTAACATCAGAAAAATTACACACGTCACATTTAAACTCTTCAATTTGAGATGATAAAGGTAGCTATTTCATGCCAATGTGAGGTTGATGTGACTCACTGTCTGTGTGGGTTTGTGATGGTGTCGTAATGAGCAGTAAGGAAAGAAAGCCCTGTTAATTCATCCTTGACCTGTGAGTATGCATCATTAACTCCATTTGTCCCTCTGCAATTAACACTGCCTGCTTGATGGACCATCCACTCCCTCGTTTCTTCCACACATCCATCTCTCCATCACTCTATGTTCTCCCAGGTCAACCCCAGCCCATTTCTCCACCTCCCACATTACCCATCACCCACTCCTGCTCCCCATGTCTGACCTGATTGTGAGGGTTCATGCTCCTATTGTGGTCCCCAATTCCAGGTCAGTCTCCATCTCCAGGGCAGCCCTCACGGTTGTCACGGTGACAGGTCTGACCCTGTTGTCTGGGGCCAGCCACTCAGTAAAGAGTTGGAGGCCATTGGCCACTCGCAGGGGACAAGCCTCATCCCCTGATTACTCTGATCTCTGACCTCATGCTAAATTTCAGCTCATTTACTTACACTAACAGACCCAGTAAATGTGTACGGTGACCATTTAAATCAGACCAGCCTTAAAGGAATAGGTCAGCCAAAATTGAAAATTATGTCACCTCTTTTTGCTCCAAATGTCATATCATTAATTAATTAATTAATTAATTCATTCATTCATTCACCCAATCATTCATTCAAAAATGCAGGTGGCATTGACATCAAATGGAACTCATTCTTACATATTAAATTTGGGCCTTTTCCTCACTAGATGAATCATGTATAACTTTACAAGAAATGCACCAAACGATCCAAGTCATATGGATAATTTATATGACAGCTGCCAAATTTTAAGCTTAATAACAATTAAAGATCGTCTTTCTTTTGTGTTCCACAGAAGAGCATTATATGGGCTCAGTGATGGCTATCCCTTTAACATGCTAATCGCAGGCATGAGAAAGTGACTTTATATGTATTACTTATGCTGTTGTGAACCCTGTGTGCGTTTGTGTGTGTGTGTGTGTGTGTGTGTGTGTGTGTGTGTGTGTGTGTGTGTGTGTGTGTGTGTGTGTGTGTGTGTGTGTGTGTGTGTGTGTGTGTGTGTGTGTGTGTGTGTGTGTGTGTGTTTATCACTGAGGGGTGTCACCTGTTTCTGGACTACATGTGGGCTATTTAAGCAGCCTCCCAGTTGAAGTGAGGGCAAATATTTCAGCAAATTGCTAAATGTATAAATATATACAAATAACAAATTCTTAATTACTTTTTAAATATTCTGACACAAGAGTGCATAATGCACTAAGATGTCTTGTTTACATGAAGTGGAAGCAAGCGCATGTGCCGTGATACTCTTTCCACAATGGCGGCACGCCACAGCATGGGATCATGGGATGAGAGGAGAAGAATTGTTGAATAAAGTCGTCATTTTTGTTTCCATTGCATTTTTCACGTCAATTATACATGTCAACTTAATCAGTGAATGATAGTTTATTGAATGAATGTGAGTAAAAGTAGTTAAGGCCCACTTTATCTAGCACAGTCAGCCAAAGTGGGCTGGCAATATTTAATGTTACAAGAAAAACGAATGCGTAACAAATAATTCAAGTACTGTCACAATAATATTTGTTTATATTTAGTGAGCAACCTTAGAAGTTAGGAATGGAAATCTTGCTAGCTTGCTAAAATAACTTTCATGACGATGGTGTCCTCTTTTAAGGTAAATGTTCTACAGTTACCAGTGTCATATTGCATATTATAAGCAAACACTATTTTATTTTTCAAATAAGTAGTGTCCATTTAATTAAATACAAATGGCTCTGAAAGTGTAAACCCATTGAGCACAGTACAATCAAGCTTTTACAAACAGTAAAGACGCCCATTTTAGCGGATGGGCCACTTTACCCGAATTCACCCTATGGGAATTCTTAAACAGAAATGTTACAAGATAAGTGCTTAACTGAATTTTACTTCTGAAGCCGCTGACATTTTGTGTGTTTCCACATGATGTTGTAGCAGTAAAAATCAGTACAATTTAGTAAATAAAGATCTAAATGTGTGCCTGTTCCTCACACAAAGCAACAAAGCTATGATATGGCTTCAGAAGGTTTTAGTGTACAATTCAGTTGGACTACTTGTGATTGGTGCTTTCATGTCCCTTTTTTGGGTTTGAAACAACATATGGGTGAGTAAATAATTAAATGTATAATTTCCATTCCTCATTTATCATTCTAGGTCTGTATTTTTGCTGAGGTTATTAAAGGTAATTGTCTCTGTTTCTTTAATATAAAATCTAAGAATATGAGTGCATATAAGATATAAGAGTGTTATCTTTTGAATTAAAAAATGTATTCTCCAGAGCACCACTTCTCTTCTCTCATTAGCACATCACGAAAAGCCAACTGAAAAAGAACCGCCATAAGCTGAACCCAGAACCCTCTGAAAGCGACCAGAACAAGAGGAAAGCAAAGTGTGTGTAGTGTTGAGGGACTCTTCAGGCAGTGCTAAGAGCTAACACACTAATTAGAGCCTCCATGTGAGCCATACATGACTGGTACCCCACTCACAGACACTCGACACAGTCCTACTGAGAGCCCAAATGAGGGCTGTGGAGAACAGAGAACAGACAGATGGTGAAGAGATGAGTAAAGGGAGGAAATGAGAACTGCTGGAGAACACAAAGAGGAAAGTGGTGGTCACGATGACCATACAGCAGACAACAAAGTTTAAGATTTTTGTCAAATAATGGGCATTCTTTGGTGCAGGTGTATCCATGATTGCCCTAACCTTTTCAGGTGACTTATGAAGACCCTGCGCATCAATGATATGCCCCAAGTACTCCAGCGAGTATGAGATTGCTATCAAATAGCACACCTAGGTTCCTTACTGATGACGAAGAATCAACAGATCAGCCATTAAGTGTTAGACAGTGTTCTAGGTTGTTACTTGTGGGGGTTTTAGGTCCGATAATTAACACCTCTGCCTTTTCAGAATTTATCAGTAAGAAATTACTCGTCATCCAGTTTTTTATATCGACTATGCATTCCACAAGTTTCTCAATTTGGTATATTTCACCGGGCCGCCAAGAAATATAGAGCTGAGTATCATCATATCATCAGCATAACAGTGAAAGCTAACACTGTGATCCCTGATGATATTTCCCAAGGTTAACAATTAAAGCGTGAAAAGTAAGGTACTGAGTACCTTAAGTACTGAGCCTTGAGGTACTCCATACTGCACTTGTGATCGATATTATACCTCTTCATTCACTGCTACGAATTGATGGCGGTCAGATAAGTACAATTTGAACCATGCTAATGCACTTCCACTAATGCCAACAAAGTTTTATAGTCTATTCAAAAGAATGTTGTGGTCGATATGGTCGAACGCAGTGCTAAGATCCAGTAGCACTAATAGAGAGATACAACCACGATCAGATGATAAGAGCAGGCCATTTGTCACTCTAGTGAGAGCAGTCTCAGTACTATGAGATGGTCTAAATCCTGACTGGAAATCCTCACAGATATAATTTTTCTCTAAGAAGGAATATAATTGTGAGGATGCTACCTTTTCCAAGTATCTTTGACAGAAAAGGGAGATTCGAGATCGGCCTGTAATTAACTAGATCTTTGGGGTCAAGTTGTGGTTTTTTAATGAGAGGCTCAATAAAAGCCAATTTAAAGTTTTTTTTTTGGTACATGACCTAATGACAGTGAAAAATTAATAATAGCCAAAAGAGGATCTATGACTTCTGGAAGCACCGATTTTAGTAGTTTAGATGTAATAGGGTCTAACACACATGTTGGATTGGCGACAGGAGGCCTTTATTCATCCCCCGGAGCCGTGTGAGGCACGTTTTATTATGGATGCTCTGCACTTTATTTCACGTCTTCTGAACTGTTGACAAAAAACACCCGCTTACCCCATTGAAAGTCGTGGAGGGGCCAGGAAAATATTTAATATAACTCTGATTGGATTCGTCTGAAACAAGAAAGTCACATACAGCTAGGATGCTTTGAGGGTGAGTAAAACACAGGCTAATTTAAATTTTTGGGTGAACTAACCCTTTTATGTCAGTCCTTTCTATCTTTTGCTGTAGTGTGTCAGTAAGACATCAGTTTACATTTCCAAACATTAAATGCCATTAATTGTAATAATCCAGTGAGATTTTTGTTTGCACAGTAGTCTGACAACAGCCAGTGCTCCACACTGAGATCTGATCTCATCATCAGTCTTGAAGCATCTTGGAGACGTTGCAACAGTTCTCTTGGATTTAGTCTGATTCAGTTTGCTTTGTTTCTTCATGTCATTCCGGACAGACTGGATGATGATGAGATCAGATATCTGTGTGGAGCACTGTTTGTTATTCTACTCCTTGTGCAAACAAAAATATCACTGATTATTACAATTAATGGCAAAATGAATGTTTGGAAATGTAAACTGATATACTGACATACTACAGCAAAAGATAGAAACACCCAGGGACCCTCTGTCCCTGCTTGTTGTTGACTCTGTCCCTGCTTGTCGCTGATGCATGTTTGAGTTTGAGCTCCGTCAAGTCAATTATTTATCGTCTATTTTCTGTCTTAAAATCCAATTTTATAACCATAATTTTTGTTTCTATAACGTGTGAATATATCCCCGATCGCATTCTGCAATGACAATAATCAGAGCGCCTTGTTATCGCAAGTTTTATTTTGATTTCCCGAGTCCGCTATTAGCTTATAGTCCGTTAGCATAGCCAGCGCGGGTGCCGCTAACACAGATAATACCCTATTCACACACACACACACACACACACACACACACACACACACACACACACACACACACACACACACACACACACACACACACACACACACACACACACACACACACACACACACACACACACACACTTCCCATTGTTTCACTGTTACTTGCTTTAATGGCGGATTTGTGTCTAACTTTGAGTGCAGGTGAGGACACGTTCGAGCTGCATTCGGTGCAGCTGGAGCTGGAGGCCGTGGAGAGACGGGAAGCAGGCCCAGCTGAGGAAACGGAAAGCTACGCTGGAAACATCCCGGGCTGACGCTCACAAGTCCGGGGTAAGTATGCAGCACGCTGCTAACACTCCCACCACCTCTACTCCATGTGTTTCTCTGCACAGGCCCCGTGCACCCGGGACGCGATCTTCCGAGGTGTCCTTCACTCCGGCGCCAGGAAACCCAGGACCCTGTGTGCAGCAGCGGAAGACGCGATCCAGGCCCCGGTCAACGCCTTCCCCCCCTCCGGTCTTCGATATCTCCTCCCGTAACTGCTTCGCTCCTCTCTGCGAGATGGAACGTGACACTGTGATCATCGGAGACTCAATCGTCCGGCACATCCGTGCTACGTTAGCAGAAGGTAAAGTGCACACTCTCTGTTTCCCTGGTGCTCGTGTTCTTGATGTTTCTGCGCAGATACCTGCGATCCTGAAGGATGATGAGAGCAGCCGATGCAGCTGTTGTGATTCACGCGGGGGTTAACGACACCAAGCTGCGGCAGACGGAGACACTGAAGAGTTACTTCAGGAGCCTGATCGAGACGGTACGCAGCACATCGCGAAAACGACAATCATCATGTCAGGACCTCTTCCCACGTATCGACGAGGACACGAAAGGTTCAGTAGACTGTTTGCTTTAAACCAATGGTTGTTGTCATGGTGTAAAGATCAGAAACTGCTCTTTGTTAATAATTGGAATATTTTCTGGGAGCGTCCTAGGCTTTTCCGTGCTGATGGCCTGCACCCCAGCAGAGTCGGAGCGGAACTCCTGTCAGACAACATCTCCAGGACGCTATGCTCCATCTGACTAGTAAACCAATTCTCAAAAAGCTGCTATGATGACTTTTGTTCTACCCACTTAAATGATAGAGGTACGTGCAGTGTCCAATCTATACAGACTGTGTCTGTTCCCTGAATAGTGAGGTCAAAATATAAATTGAATGCAGGATCTAGAAAAAAATCTGATCGTGATTAAACCAGAAAAATGCAAAATAAATGAACAAATTTTTTTTTAAAGCTTGGGCTCCTAAACATCCGGTCACTTACACCCAAAGCAGTTATTGTAAATTAAATTATCACAGATAATAGTTTTGATGTATTCTGTCTGACTGAAACCTGGCTTAAAACAAATGATTATTTTGGTCTAAATGAATCTACTCCACCAAGCTACTGTTATAAGCATGAGCCTCGTCAGACTGGTCGTGGCGGCGGTGTCGCAAAAATATATAGTGATATTCTCAATGTTACTCAGAAAACAGGATACAGATTTGACTCATTCGAAATACTTATGCTTAATTTTACACTGTAAGATATGCAAAATAAATCTGTCTTATCTCTTGCTCTGGCTACTCTGTACAGACCGCCAGGGCCATATACAGATTTTCTAAAATAATTTGCAGATTTCCTTTCAGACCTATTGGCTAATGTTGATAAAGCATAAATGTTGAGATTTTAACATTCACGTTGATAATACAAATGATGCGTTAGGACTTGCGTTTACTGACCTAATAAACTCTTTGGTGTCAAGCAAAAATGTCACCGGCCCACGCATCGTTTTAATCATACACTAGATTAATTATATCGCATGGAATTGATCTTACGATATAGATATCGTACCTCAAAGTGATGATGTTACTGACCATTTCCTTGTATCGTGCATGCTGCATATCAATGATTTTAACTATATGGCTCTGCGTTATCGTCCAGGCAGAACTATTGTTCCAGCCACTAAAGACAGATTCACCAATAACCTGCCTGATTTATCTCAACTGCTCTGTGCACCCATAACTACAGATGAACTAGACAAAATTACTAGCAACATGGGAACTATATTCTCTAATACATTAGAAACTGTTGCCCCCATCAAATTAAAAAAGGTTAGAGAAAAATGTGCTGCGACATGGTACAACAGTTATACCCATTCTCTCAAGAAAGAAACTCGTAATCTTGAGCGCAAATGGAGAAAAACTAACTTGGAATTCTTAAGAATTGCGTGGAAAAACAGTATGTCCAGCTATAGAAAGGCTTTAACCCTTTAGGCGCCAGGGTTTTTTGGAAAACATGCTGAAATTTGACATCAAGATTTCAAAAGCTTGTGGCTTGAAAGGGGTTAAAGATAGAGATCTACTGTAAATTAGAAAAATGTTGGGCATGACCAAAAGTTTATGTAGGGTGTAAATAAACTCATATAATTAGCATATTATGATGTCACCAGGGGGCAGCCCTCTTGATTTTCATAATATTCAGGAGATATTAGATATTTAATTGATGTTTGAACTTATTTGCATGTTTTTTTTATTTATTCTTTTTTTATCCTCTTTACAAATGATCAGAAAAGAGGAAACCAACAATAAAACAGGAGAAAGTACAAAATTATTACTACATTGCTATACTATATGGCAGGGGCGGCGCTAGGGGTGGGCTAAGGGGGCTGAAGCCCCGAATGTTTTCAGTAAAGGCCCGAACGTTTTTATTACCATGCCTTGCAAGCACTATCACTGAGTTTTCATGCGCAATAAAATATTTACTACAACCATAGATTTGTTCTCTGCACATATAACATTGTCAACTTTAACGTTGTCATTCATTCACTCCCGATAAGGACCGCCCACTGAGGCTCGTAGCCATTTTGACTGACATGTAAACTGGCCAACCGACGATAAGAAGTTATAGGATCTATACAATCCAGCCAATGAGATCAGATCTTGGGGATCCAGGCGGTTCATTGGTGTGTGGTATTTTACTATGTGAATTTATTTGAAAGCCAAATAAAACCAGCACTTCAGCCAGCATTTAAACGGCAAGAATCAGCTGCCTCAGGTATCTGTAACTTACTATAACTTATCGCTGTAACAGTCTCGCCATCCGTCAAAATACGTTATTTGTTTCTGTGAAACAACAAATATAGGTTTTTAATCATGATATTGTATTTATTATTCGTTTTTAAATTATGGGATTTGCATTATTTGATCATATAACGGTTGAGAATGAGTATAGATTATTTTTTACAGTTTAACTCATTTTGACTATTTTATTTTAATAATACATATTTTTAGAAAGATTTACAGCTTTTAAAAAATAAAGCTTCTTAGCCAATGTGACTTTTAAATATATTTGATTTAAAGTGTATTCTGACAGGTATGGATGTCTCTGGGCTAAGTCCCGGATATCCACTTACCCTAGAACCGCCCCTGCTATATAGTAGTAAAACGCATGTGAACAGTAGCCTACTTTTTGATCAGTTCATCAGTAGCCTAATATTCAGGAAATAATAGATATTGAATGGTTGTTTGAACTTATTTGCATGTAGTTGTTTTTTTTGTCTTTTTATCATCATTAAAAATTATCAGGAAAAGAGGAAATAACAGTAAAACAGGAGAAAGTAGTAAATTATTACTATATTACTGTGCCATAGTAAAATACATGTGCATATTTTTTATCAGTGACTTGCTATCTGCCCAATCAGGTATCTAAATAACAGTTTATAGTTCTTTGAGAGTATGGTACCTCTTTAGGCATGGCACAGCGCACAGACCTAACGTTACCCAACACTGACGGCCAGGGCGCCGCTACGGATTCTGGCCCCCTGGACAGCATATTCACTCGGGCCCCTCTCCTTCCGGGGGGGGGGGGGGGGGTTATGGCTGGGGATACCGAGAGATATCGCGATTGCGTTCCCGAGCCCATCTTTTTTCCCTTCTCCCAAATCAGATTATCTGTTTCAGCTATTAAAATTGTTCAGTTTGTATGTAATGGCAAAGTGCTAATATTTCGTTTTGGTTTTTTATAAAGTTAATTTAGAAAAACGTTTGGAGCATTTTTTTTGTTAGTTAAATAATTTTTTTCTTAAAGTAACGACCAAGCGGCCAGCGGCAGACAGGTCACAAATTTATTGTAATTTTTTTTAACAACATTTGATTAATCAATGCATGCTGAGAACTTTTGTCATAGTTTATAGTTATATGGTAACGAAAGTGTTCAACATTCAACCGTTCTTTTTCATCAGTTTATTTTGTGATTTAAATTTTGTGACAGGAATTCCTCTTTTTGCTTTCACTTTCACGATCTTGAAAGTGAAAAGAAGATCACTTTCGCTTTACAAGAAAATAAAAATTGTCTGTTTTGCTTATATTTATACACCTTTCACCTTTTAAGACTAAAACAATAGATGGATTCATTTTATTCTTAATTAAAAATCACGACAACAATAAAACAGTACTTTACAATGACAAACTAGCATAACATTTATTAACAAAAATGAATAAGCGAGGTATGGCATAGGACACATCACATGCTGTATTATTCAGACTAATACATAACAGAATGTTTAGCAAACACTGAGGAATCAATAATAATAATAAAATATAACAAAATAAGGAAAGCCTCCATACCTTAACATGAGGTAAAGATAACAAGCTTTTCAAAACGAAAACAAAAAGTCAAACTAAACTGTCTGTCGCTGACAGGACTTGCATGTTTTCTACAAACAACCAACATTTCCCCTTCTCTGGTTTAAGAAGCGGTCTTTTACTTTAGTTTGAAAACCAAATCCTCCGCTGCGCGCACCTTCGCGCTCGTGCTGCGCGCCGAGTGAAAGCACAATGGGCGCGCGCTCTCTTGCTCTGCATACACGCCGCTTCTGTGCTCCCTCTGCTCTGCTTTTACGCCTGCGGTGTGAAACCAGGCTCTACTGAAGCGCTTGCACCTGTCAGTGAAATCTTTTCTCCTGCTACAATGTGCTGCGGCTGGATGCGCGCGCGCTTTGGAGGAGCGCAGACCATGACTAGCACAAGTGAACCACTCAAATTTTTACTCGCACACTGTAAAAAATGTCGCATTTGGGTCGTAGTCTAGAGTCCTGATATAAATTTTTTATAAATATTAAAGAAAACAATGATGTGCAATCTCGTCTTGAACTGGAGCAATTCACAAAAAATAACCGAAAGTCAGCGAATACATGACTCACAGACATGTGAAAAATGCTATAGAAAGTGTTAAATTACTACTTAACGAATTAAATCAAATAAAACAAAACTCTTTCATTATAATCCGTGAAGATGTGCTTATCGCTAAAGGTGGATCTTGAGGGGATGGCGAGTCAGGATCTTCATCTGATTCTTCATCTTTGCGACACTGACACAGAAAACACTAGTTTATTAGTAAATAATTCAAATATCTCCTTACTATTTCCCCCTGACACATTCATGGTAATTACTTTGCTGGGGCTTTATGGCAAGCTTTATTGCGTGTATTTGAACGCAGAACTCTTCAGCTGCGCTTACTGGACACTAAACACCGTCGAGCAGCTCTTGACTGCCGCGGCAGCACGGTCTGTTGTGTTGTTTCCACCAGCGCGGCAATTTTTTTTCATCACTAATTGATCAATGTCTAAAATATAAACATAAGGAGAAGCCTAAAACAGGCCCGAGGCCCGGCGGCGTCTGAACTATGACTGAAAATTGTCCCGATCGAAGCCCGGTCGGGGCCGGCTGAAATGCAGGGCTCTACGTTCCCCCGGTAGAAATCACGTTTCTCCCTCGGGGGCCCCTCCCATCGTCGGGCCCTTAGAATCGTCCTAACCTTTCCCCCCCTTACGGCGCCCCTGCTGACGGCACCTGTGCTGTGTGCCGCCGGCACTTTAGCGTGCGCGATCAGAAAAAAATGCAATCTGGGCGATCATCAGCAACGCAGAGTCTCTCTTATGGACACTAAGACCACGTCCACCCCTCCATCCGCAATCCCCGTTGGGTAAAGGGCTGAAATGATCACTTTTTGTGCTTGTGAACACTCTCGCCATGCCCGGCGTCACCATTGCGCAGCAGAGAGTACCGGGAGAAGCGCGATAATTAGACGCCGATCGTCATTTCCAAATCGCAAAATATTCCCTAATAACATTTGCAACACATCCTCACAGTACAACTTTTTATTAGTCATTTGGCGATTTTCTGTCAAAATCTCACAATTTACTCACTCGCTATGAACTGAATTGCTTCCGCGTCAATGACAATTTCCTCGAACACATTGAATAGGAACATAGGCAGAATTTTGGTCTAGAATCGAAGTACCACATGTCTGCCATCTATGAGGGGAATACCAATGCGATATTACACCATATTATAAACCACAGTCTATTTAATGCATTATGACGTCTTGTCGCAATTTTGCGACTTTGGCGCTTAGAGGGTTAAAAGCTGCCAGGACCGAGCATATCCCCAAACTCAAGATAATAACCAAAACAATCCAAGTTTTATTTAGCACAGTGGCTAGATTAACAAATAAACAGATGTCACCCGATTTAAAATTCCCCACAGTTTAATAGTAATGACTTTATGAATTTCTTCACTGATAAAATAGATAAAATCAGAAATATAATAACAAATGTAGATTGCACGCGTCTAGTACTTCACTTCATTCATCGCACCCAAAAGAAAACTGCATTGCTTACAACTACATGGACAGGATGAGCTAAATAAACATCAGTGCATCTAAAACCAACAACATGTTTATTAGATCCTGTACCGACTAAACTATTGAAAGAGTTGTTACCTGTAGCAGAAGAACCGCTTCTCAATATTATTAACTCCTCGTTATCTTTAGGTCACGTCCCAAAACCATTCAAGCTGGCGGTTATTAAGCCTCTTATTAAGCAACCAAAACTAGATCCTTGCGAACTGGCAAATTACAGGCCCATTTCAAATCTTCAGTTTATGTCAAATTTAAAAAAAAAAGTAGTGTCTGCTCAATTGTGCTCCTTCTTGCCAAAAAACATGATGTCTATGAAGAATTTCAGTCAGGTTTTAGGCCCCGCCATAACACAGAAACTGCACTTGTTAAAATTACAAATGACTTGCTTCTGGCGTCAGACCAAGGCTGCATCTCATTGCTAGTTTTACTTGATCTTAGTGCTGCGTTCGACACTATAGATCATGACATACTCATAGATCGATTACAAAACTATACAGGTATTCAAGGGCAGGCTTTAAGGAGGTTTAGATCCTACTTGTCCGATCGCTACCACTTTATTTATTTAAACGGGGAGGCATCTTAAATATCACCAGTAAAGTATGGAGTACCACAAGGATCTGTCCTAGGTCCTCTGCTATTTTCATTATACATGTTGACCCTTGGTAATATTATTAGAATATACGGGATTAGTTTCAATTAGATTGAGGAGAAGCTTCTTCCCTCAGGCCATCAGGCTCCTTAACACAAACTCAGTTTCATAATCATTTACAAGACTCATTATTAACTGTAAAACATTCATATTCTCATCATCCGTATTGCTGCTAAGTGTACATACCCGATACAACCCGTTTGCACATCCCTCTCATCCCTCTTGTTCATATTACTATTTATTAAGTCCCAGTATACTGGTTTTGCACATCTTATTTGTTTTGCACTTTTTATTCTATTGCACATTTTACTCTTTATTTCTCTTTTTTACCTATATATATATCTATATGCTCTTGTGTTGTGTTACTTTTATTTAATTTTTATTTTTATTCTTTTGCACTGTCCACTGAGCGGACCTGATTTGATTTACATTTCACTTCTGATTATACCCTGTATAATTTATTATGTGACGAATAAATGAAACCTTGACCTTGACCTTGACCTTGAGTTTCCATTGTTATGCTGATGACACTCAACTATATATCTCAACAAGACCAGATGAAACTTCTAAACTATCTAATCTAACAATATGTGTTAAAAATATAAAAGATTGGATGACCAATAATTTTCTCCTATTAAATTCAGATTAGACAGAGATATTACTTATTGGATCTAAAAACAGTACACAGAATATCTTGGATCACAATTTGCAACTAGACGGATGTACTGTTACCTCTACAGTCAAAAATCTGGGTGTTATATTAGACAGCAACCTATGTTTTGCCATGTTACAAAAACAGCATTCTTCCATCTTAGAAACATTGCCTGGCTACGGAACATGTTAACTGTTTTAATGCAGAAAAGTTAGTTCATGCATCATGGACCTCTAGACTGGACTATTGTAATGCACTGCTAGGTGGTTGTCCCCATCTTCAATAAACAAGCTACAGATAGTACAAAATGCTGCAGCTAGAGTCCTTACCGGTCAAGACAAGAAAATAAGATCATATTACTCCAATTTTACAGTCTCTGCACTGGCTACCTATTAAGTTCCATGTCAGTAACAAAATATTATTACTTGCCTATAAGGCCCTAAATTATTTAGCTCCTGCGTACCTAACTCTTCTATCATGCTACAATCCAACCCGCTCCTAATGGTCGCAAAAACCTGGACTCTTGGTAGTACTAGGATAGTAAAGTCCACTAAAGGAGGTCAAACTTTTTCATATTTGGCTCCCAAGCTCTGGAATAGCCTTCCTGATAAGTTCGGGGGTTCAGACACACAAACTTAATTTCCTGTGAAGTTGCTTTGCAACGATTGTATCGTAAAAAGCGCTATACAAATAATCTTGAATTGAATAGAAGTGACTGACTTAAAACCATTTTTAAGCTGGTGAAAATAATAGTGTTCTAATAATTTTGGCCACTATTGTAAGTACAAACACGCACAGATGTACACTTAGAATATCCACTACAAATAGTAAACCATGCAGACACCTATTTGAACGTACTATGATCTGGATCTAATTCTAATCATACAGGCAACACAAATTGTAACGCAGGCAAATCATACAGGCAAAACAAAATTGTAACGCAGTCATGTGAGCATCAGTGACCAAAATGTATGTTTGCGTGCTGACATAGCTGCATCCTGCATTTGCCTCGGCTGTCAAAAGAAGAAAGGAAACAGAGACTTCACATCTGAACAGGGCATTTTGGTGAACGCCTTGTTGATGGCAGATGACTGTTTTTAGACTTGCCGTTCCTCCCCGGTGACAGATTAATAGCTATCCCCTCGATATCATTATGACACACTTTCAGCATCAAGGACAATCCAAAGAGCAATGGAGCAAAAATATAGAATGTAATATGTTTTGCTGTACCTCAGGGAGACAGCGAACCCTTGCACGGCGAGTCTGTATCTGAGACTGTCCCCAAGGAAAGAGCCGGCCACAGCACTCCAACCACAGCAAAAAACTTTTACTTGATCTCAATTCAATTTTCATGATGATTCCTCTGGAAAATTAGAATTGAGTTAATTAGCCTGAAAAACATTGTTTTGAGTGTGCGTGTGTATTTTGACTTTCATGTGTCCGACTGAGTCCAGCACTCAAGTAAGATTTTGAGGAACGGATCTTGAGACTGTTTATTTATAGCTGATCTACTTTCTTTCTGAGAAAATTGTTCCAGTTTCTCTGTGCAAAACCTGCATTTAAACTTGAGGAAAAATATCACTAGCGTGTATGTTTTTAATCGTAAAATATGTCTCCTAAATGTACTCCATGGTATGAAAGATATGTCATCATATTATAAAATTTTCTTCTCTCTCTCTCTCTCTCTCTCTCTCTCTCTCTCTCTCTCTCTCTCTCTCTCTCTCTCTCTCTCTCTCTCTCTCTCTCTCTCTCTCTCTCTTTTCATTCTTATTTAGCCAGCTGCATAAAATAAAGGTGATTTTTAAACCATAACTGAAAAATGACAATAAATTGAAATATAACACTTTCAAATGAGTCAAATATATAGTTGAATTAATTACATGTGCTAATGCCAATAGTGAATATGTAAAAAGCATGTATTTCCACAGCTGTCATATGTTCTCCAGGTTCTCAGTAGCTCTGTGTCCCGTCGGGAGGTTTGGATGTGCTGCTTTAAATGGAGGGTGATGACAGCACTGTGGAGGTGCTACAACAATGGAGTTTTGTATGAAGCCTGTAATTCTCTGACAACAGATCCTGTTTTCCTCTTTAAAGTCCCTCTTCTAGAGGAAGTACTTTTCTACACACACATATATCCACACAAATACAGAGTCACAACCTCAATCCAGCCTTTCTCCACATATCCAGAGCGCTCCGGTTGGATCTGATACACCTGCCAGGCCTCTCTGTTTCATTCCCAATCACACAATGGATTTCCAGTTCTACTGCTGGCTTCAGCGTGTGTCTCTGTGGACATAAACGTGACCTTAAATAGTTCTTCATTTCTTTCCACTGCTTCTCTCTGCCAGCTATTCTTTCATAAAGAGGATCAGGGCTCACAAATGTTGTACCTTAATGGCCGGCTCTCTGCATCATGAAAGAACCTTTGTTTTACTCTGAATAGACAGGTTTACCTTCAAATCCAAATGAAATAGCACATTTCAGTACCATTTCATTGTACATTAATTTGTATTAATTAGGGTTGTCATTTGAATGTGTCAATTTTCCGTGATTAAGTATAGGAAAATAATGCAATAAAAATGAAGACAATTTATCTCCCCCCGACTAATACATAAAAATCTGATAATAAGGGGGTTTCATACCATCAATGCAATTCAGGCATGAAGTACCACTTTAAAGCTGCTAGTCCTCTCGAATAGCATTCAGACTAAAAGAAGAAAGTACAAAATGAGGAATTCTCAAAAGATACGTTCTTGCAAAGCACAACAGAATTAAACCAAATTTAGGGGTATCTACAAAGTGTCTTTATTGTGTCATATGTTACTTTTTACTACATTTTTAGCTTTTCCACTAATGTACTATTTTCCATCATACAATGGAGTAGTCTCTTTTCGAAAAGAAGAACACTTTAGCATGTTTTTAAAAAGAGTGCCTGATGGAAATAACATACTTATGAATATACGTAAGTACAAGTTGAATAGAAGGTTTTCAGACTCTTGAAAATTAATTGAAAATGTAGTATAACTTTAATTTTCATTAAAAGCGATTTGTTAAATTTTGGAGTGCTTTTTTGACATACCCCAGTAAGTAACTTTATATGTAATTTGATCATTATTTCTACTGTCTTTGAAATTTGATAATTTATGGTAAACAAAAATACTTTAATGTCATCGCTATTGAAACCTGCACTCAGAAATTGCTATAAATTACATATACAGTCACAAAGAATTGAATTTGAATTAAATGTGAAATTTCAAATTA
Organism: Ptychobarbus kaznakovi; assembly: GCA_027422405.1. Lineage (NCBI taxonomy): Eukaryota > Metazoa > Chordata > Actinopteri > Cypriniformes > Cyprinidae > Ptychobarbus > Ptychobarbus kaznakovi. The sequence goes on from CM049814.1 coordinate 20,493,617, forward strand.
AATAAACAGATTTTTTTAAATGTAAAGTTTTTTTTCTTGTAAAATGTACTCTAATAATCTTTGTTTAATTTACAAAGATTTTTATTTTATTTACAGCACTCATTTTTTGTACATTATTTCATGTATTTGTAGTTGCAATTCAGTATACAGAATATTTAGTTTTGTTTTGTTTTGTTTTGTTTATTTTGTTTTGTTTTGTTTTGTTTTAATATACTACCAAAAACCCATTTTTTTTTTATTTACAACAATGATTTTTTAATTCAGTCATTTATTTAAGTGTATTTGTAATTACACATTTATAACTATGTAGTTGCATTACATTATATAAAAATGTATACATTTGATATACTATCAAATATCCAACAAATGCTGATTCAACATGTTTGAACATTGAATTCAAGCACCGACCAAATTCAACAGATGGTGACAGGTTGACATGTGTAACAAACTTACAACACATTGTCAGCATTTCCGTTGCATTTGTCTGCATCTGTCCATGCAGTGTGAATTGGTTTTAAGAATTATTTAAAAGAATATTGTCCCCTAGCTTCTGTGTTATTATGTTAGTGTAGCTAACTAGTTTTTCAAAAGTAGAGCTTGACAGTAGTTTAACTTTAAATTACAAGCAGCTTGTAGCTTCCTGAACATTGTTATTAATCATGGCTCATGTGCATAGCATATTTTATGCGAATAAATACACATAATACCTAAGTGGCCGCATCAAGAATATGGAAAACTGCACATTAAGCGCACAGTTGTTTGAAGTGAGACTCACCACATGGTTTTCCATATGAAAAATGTGGATAGCGACAAAATTTAAAATTCAGATCACTTTCCTTGGGGACTCCCATTTACAATGCACGGCTATAATGTATTTGTTGTCTTTACCACTTAGCCCAGCCATTGAACATCATTAGGTAATGTGCAGTCGCCGGTCGAGAAAAATAAAGTGTTTATCATCATTATTTGCTGTGGATGTCATTTGAATGCCCCAGACTGACTGAAAGTGACTCCACTGTGCTCTATCAGAAACCCCGGCGTACTGCCCAACTCATCCCATTCATCATCGGACCTACAAACTGGTAGCTTGTGGAAGAACATCATTAGTGTGGTCTGTTTATAAAGGAGAAAGCAATAGCATTTGGGAAAGTATACGACAGCCTGCGGAGAGATACGTTAGAGGCTGTTTACGCTCTTTAGCATCATTTGCATTGAAATACGATTAAAGCAGTCGTGTCGAAGACCCGCCACCTTATAAAGTCTGTGGTCCACGTTAAAAAATACTTCCATTAATAGCAAACCAATGCATGAAACTTTAATGAGAAATGTCTACTTCCACTACAATATAATAATAATGATAAAAAGGAATGTTATTTGATATTTACCAATGCATAGATTTATTTAAAGCGATTATTCAACCCCCCCCCCCTTCAAAATAAAAAAAATAAAATTCTGTCAAGATTTACTGACCCTCAAGTCATTCCAAAATGGTATGACTTTCTTTTAAAATTGTAAAATAAACATCAAGTTGATGTCCTCATGTAAGTTAACTATCTGTTTTTTTTGTGAACATCCTATTCAGAATCATATTCATTTTATATTTACAATACTTTACTTAATCCTCTTCGTCCCATGTGATACATAAGGCTGCATGTTCATTTTCACTGAGTAAACAATCCGTTATAATGACTTAAGTCAAAGTGATTGTAGTTCTGTTCCTTAAAATACAGGCACATTTTTAAAAGTTACAGAATTCAAATGCAGAACTAGGACGAAGCACCTACTGTTTTCTGAAAATGCCATGCTGCATTATTTCCATTATCTTCAGTGGAACACTGCCGATCATTTCCTATTAGTTAACGGACTAAGAACACAAATCTTCTTAATTACAGTAGGGATGATGCTCCATATGCCTGTCTAGTAAATATGTAGCCAATATTATTTTGCAAGAAGTAAATGTATCCAGATGGGAAATAATAAAGGCTAATATCCCTGGCTTACTTTACAGAGTCCTAATATTTGTTATATTGGATTATGAATATTGAGGCCAGCAAACTACATAGAGGGCAAACCCCAGAGTCTAACACTGCCCTGGAGCAAACTACATAAAATCTTATTTCACTATTTTGTTTGCCACATAGACAGACAAGCCATGTATCAGATGCTTAATAGCATACTAGACATATGAGACTATGTACAAGACAGTGCTACACCCCCATTCTGCTATTTCCATAAATCAGCACTAATATTACATTCACTGACATCCGCACGAAGAGCAATAAACTGAATAAAATCATAAATTACTTGTAAGTGCTTGTAAAGGAATAGTTTAAATAGTTTTCAGTAGTTTTGAAAATGAAAATATTTTATTTATATTATAAATACTGTGAAACACAAACAGGGAAATTTTGTTAATACACATTCAGGACTTTAGAAACAAATGGTGGTTTTGAATATTTTTAAATATAGTTAAAGAATGGTTTGAGATTATTTTTTCTAAACATGTAATGTGGTTTAACTATATAATAAAAAAATGTCTTACACCTATATATATATATATATATAAGCGATTGTATGCATCTTCATTTTTTTATTTACTGTAGTTTTAAGTTTTTTAAGATATATAAAAATAATTTCACCGTAGCATGCTTTTAAAAAAGAGAACTTATTATGAAAATAATATACTTATTTATATATATATATATATATATATATATATATACTGAAGTGCAAATTTAATGTAATGTTTTCAGACACTTAGCTGTATGTTTAATGAAAATATATAATAAATGCAATTATCTGAACCTTTTTGACCCACTTAAGTAGGACTTAAGTACATTTACATATGCAACTTTATAATTATTTCAATTTTCTTTGCAACACAGTTAAACAGAATGTGCTGAAAAGCATTTATGGTAAACAAAAACATACTTTTTAAATGTACCTTTGTAATTTCTAATAGTGAAAATGTTATGCCATACATTTGCCACACAATTTGGTACATTTAAAATGTATTAACTTTAAATGTACTGAATAACACACTATAGTTCAAATTATAATAAAGTAATATACATGTGCTTTCATATGTTAGTAAGTCAATACATAAAAATAAGTGTATTTCCTTAAAGCATGTTAAAATATTCAAATAACATAAAGATTTAAAATGTAATTAGAAGTAAAAAGAAAAGCAGTGCACTTTTTAGTTATTAGTCATTAAAGTTATTTCATTAATATTATATGATCTGCAAGTACCTTTTAAATAATATTTTTTAGAATACTGCAATCAATCAATGTCAATTTAATTCAATACAATTAAGCACACTGCTTTTTCACAAAGCAAGTTCTATCACCACTGCCACAATCCAAATTAATTACTGATAAATAAAAGTCCCACCCTACATGTTTTCTTACGGAACATCTTGTTTTAATCGAAAATGACATATTACAGCAATCAAATACAAATTCCGTGCCATTTTTTATGTTTTCACTTGAATGAAATCGGTGGTGAATTAAGCACTACGTTACATTTACTATACAGAGAAGCTTGAAAGCATCTGAGTTATTTCAGATGTTCCTGCCTTCATAGTCTATAAATGAGTATGCATTCAAATTATGCTTTGTTACATGTACATAGTTGTATCTTTCATCATTTTCCTTTATCTCGCTCTGTGCGGCCTGCTTTTCCCTCCTCGACTCTGTCTCTGTCTGTGTAATAGAAGTGGACTGCGTCTCGCAGACTCCTGGACTCTTTCTCGCTCGCAGGCAAACATCCCTGAGCCTTTCAGAGCGCAGCACGCACCGCAGTCTGCAGGCTGCGATTGGAGCGGATGGCTCTCTGTTCCTGCGCTCTCTGCCGCCCGCCATCCTGACACGCTGTTGTTTAGAGTCTGTAAGATCTTGACATATGCCTCAAATAATTTGCTCTTGCTGAGCTGTGTCCCATTCTACGTATGCGACGGGAGACAGCGTATGGCCGTCTCCTGATCGAGATGGGAATAAATAGAAGCCATGCCACACATACATTGTCTTCTTTTCTTGAAAAACAGTTATACAAGTCATGAAGCTTTCGTTGTGGTTTGTGTATTCACTTTTTGGCACCAAGAAGTAAATTATCCAGAATTTCAATAAATTCCTTGTGGCTGATGCCTTGTTACTCTTTGACCTTTTAACTTTAGACAGCCGTTGGCATTTAGTGTCATAACAGCTAAACGTCATAACGTCAAGCCACCTTTAAAGATTAAAGTAGTCACAGAAAGTTGCTAACTATAAAGCAGCCCTTGTGGAAAAAAAGTACACTTTAGCATACTTTAAAAAAGAGTACTTATTATCAAAATAATATTTAAAATGAACTTAAGTGCAAACATAAAGTTTTGTTTTCAGACTATTAAATAACATGTTAACCGTTTAAGTTAAAATGTATTATAGCTTACTTTTTTAAATTAAATTAAATTAGATACTATTCAGAGTGCTTTAGAGTGCTAGACCTACTTAAATAGGACGTATGTGCATTTTTGTTTATGCAATTTTATAATTACTTCTATTGTCTTATGATTAAAGTGTGGTGACAAATGCATTTATGGTAAAATAAAATACTGTAATGACATTTCTATTGAAACTGGATATGTCACATATTTAAATGTGTTATTACACATTCGTAATGATAAAGTATTATTATGTTGAACTGTAAATCATATGTTATATAAAATATGCACACAGTTAAAATTAAAGACCAGCACTGTACATTTAATTTAAAGTAAAACTTTTAATTTGACATTACAAAGTGCACTTTTTAAAGTGTACTTAAGTGTGTTAAGAAACAATACTAATGAAAGTGTACTCTCTTTAAATACAAATATGTGACCATTTCATTGATATGGTATTAAGTCAAGTATTATTTTTATTATTATAATTTTTTTGGTCACACTTTATTTTAAGATGTCCTTGTTACAGTGTAATTATACATTTAAGTACTGAGTAATATTAAATAACTATATAGTTAGTGTTAGGATGAGGTTTAGGATTACTTGCGTGTAATCATGCATATTTAATTGTTATAGTAATGTAAGTACATGAAACGTATAACAAGCACACCTTAAATTACATGTTACCTTTTTATTATAATATTTGATGTACACTTCAAGTGCACATTCAGTACAATTCTTATACAAGCGTGGTCTGAGGAAAATACTCCAAAAGAGCTTTGAATATGTTTATGTTCCTTTAGGCTTCATTTATACAAAATAATGTCTGAAATGGAGACAATTAGCTGTGTTTCAAAGCTTCATTTCCATGTCTTTTTTTTCTTTCAGTTTACATTGCACTTTTATAAATGTCTTGACCAAATAACGAGTCAAGGATAACATTTTGGAAAAATCACGATTGTAATTATTTATGGTTCATTTACCACAATGGAAATGAAAGGTCAAGTTATGCATGTTGCTTTATATGAGATACAGTATCTCGCACAGTGTGTATTCTGTTGTATACTGCACATTTTAGCAAATGTATAAGGTCATCTGGGTATTTCATGTATTTAGAAAATATATTTTCATGCTGAGCACAGTATATATATATATATATATATATATATATATATATATATACTGTACTATAATTATTAGGAATGGGTTTAATATGGTATTGTATTCCATATGCACCATGCAAAGGTAAATATCTGTTAACCAATATACATTTTGCTGTATCGTTTATATCATGCTATAGGTGTATGGTGTTCAGTGGACAGGACTGCTTCACATTATATACGTTAGAGTGAAACAGAGCGGGACATTTCCCAAACTAGTCAAGATGAGGAAGGACTTGCCATTAAGGGTTGTTAGCATTAATGCAAAACAGAATGGAATTGTTTACAGTCGCCAAGCAACGGCACAACTTTAGCACAGTTTAGTGTGATTAATGCAAATTCAACATTAGTCACAGGTGTGCATATATCCATATTAGTTTCACTGTTGTGAGTTTTTTTATGTGAGTTGCATGTGAAGCTCTTTTATTTTTAACTGATGCCAGAATTTGTCATGAATAATCTTTTCTTTTTCATCTGTTAAATTTCAAAACAAGAGAAATGATATGAATGCGATGAAGTATCTTTCATTTGTCAAGTATTTAAATGACCGGATTACACAAAAATATACATTACCTGAACAATAGGGCTAAACTGTGAAAAGATGAATGCAATAAATCATGTTTCCTGACCCATGCAAATTCCATAATGAGGGATTTTCCTTCCATACCTTTATGTTTTTGAGAACAGAATGAATAGGTTCATGCAAGACTGGACGAGAGCAAAGGAACAGTGAAAAACAATGAACTGCCAAGGTCTGCATGCGTACATAGTCCACAAATAAGAAATATTTAAACATTTATATATGAAATTGTGATTAATTTGATTAATTAATTCATAGCCATGTCATAAAATTAATCTGATGAAAATAATTAATTTATTTAAAACCAGTAACACAAACCTTTTTTTAATATCTATATTGTGATATATAAGTAGCATGATAATCCGGTCACACCACCAACCCCTGCACTGTATTCATTCTTTTTGTCTGTCTCTGAATAATTTTTTTGTCAGCCTAAGTCATGATATCCTCCACTATCATCGATGCGTCGATCATTCCTCCAGTCCCCCTCCAATTCACAGCACTACTAGAATAATAAAAAGCCTAAACCAATTACCAGCTAAATGTTCCCAGTATCCAGATGTTGAGATGGGAATGGATTGGGGATAAAAGCCATGCACGCGAGAGAGGAGAGCGATGTAAAAATAGGTCATGGAGAGGAACGTCTGATTGCTAGAGCATGGCTGCAGCATTTCATGCTACATTAGTTCGCTTTTTGAAAGCTAATCTGTGTTTTCTGCTTAATTTCATGGAGGTGCAGAGTGGCTACCTGGTGCTGCGGTGGGGTGGTGGAGCGGAGACTACGACATGTATTAAATCCCCCGTGAGGCCGTGGGCCTGTGGAGAACCAGTCATGTGCGTTGAGACGCTCTGTCTACATGCATAATGAGAACGTGTGATAACAGTGAGACACCATTATGGGTTTATGCGACACCGCTGTTAGTGTATCGCACTGCAGTGCAGGTACAGAGAGGTGTCATGGATTTTTGGACTACTTTGAACAATGAAACACTCAAGGGCTCTCATATTTAGATTACCAATAGGCTTTAAAAAGTACCTGCAATGAATAAAAGATGCCGCACAGCATGAGCTGACTGAGTAAACTGTTGTTATCTAACACAGTACACTATTTTAAAAACGGACTCCTTTTAAATAATGAACTAGCCACACCCCAAAGGAAGATGAATTTATTGAATTAGAATTCAAAGAAAATCAATACAGTAACAATTATATTAGCACAACACACAACAACAAAAGTTAGGGTAAAAACAGATCACACGTTTCATAATCTATAAAGCAAGTAAACCCTATGTTAGATGTTACAATTACATTTTGCAGATGATTTCAACATGTAGAATGAGTGTCTGAATTTGTTTTTTCAAATGTTTATCAGATGTTTGAACTCAATATGATGAATAGAATGCTGCAGTTTCCAGATGATGCAATCTTTCACAGATGTCTCGGCATCTAACGAGCACCCAGCCTGCATGTACGCTGCGAGTCCCATACATCTGATATTTCATCACATTCTTCTTTTTGACTTCACTTACAAACAGCTGTGTTTACATTTCTGATAGTATTAGTTGGAATATTTTACTCTAATACTGTCAAAATGATCTGTGATGTGCTATCTGGGCTCGGTCGGTTAGAGCAGTTTTATCTCCCTTTTTTAAGCATTTGGCTTCTATTGCTAAATAACAGGTGGAAGGGTTATTATAGGAGTTAATTTAACATGCAGATGTGAGAGACCTTCTAAAATAAATAACACATAGGATTTACTATGCATTCCTTATTTATTTATGTATTTATTTTACATGGACAAGCTTTACTATCTATTGTCATATACCATCTAAAGAAAATCTGAAGATTTGAACTGGATTTGACATTTATACAATATTTGGTATATTTACTTTCATGATCCCTTGGGGATGTGTGCCTAAGTTGTATTAAATGTGCTCTTGTGTTGAACTTAAATCTTAATGACTTAAAAGGCCACTTAAGTGTACCTTTTCTTAAGACACTTAAGTACAATTTTTGGTTACACTTTACAATAAGATGTCATTTATTAACATTAGTTAATGCATTAACTAACATGAACAAACAATGAACAATGCACTTTTTACACTATTTATTAAGTTGGCTTGGGAAAGCCAACTTACTGATATTCTATTTAAACTTATTATTATTCTTACGAGACTAAATTTGCAACTGCTACTCCTCCTAGAGCTTTAACTCTACAAACTCGAAACTCGCAACATATCTCCGAACTATTCTGACTCGAGTTGCTATATCTTTTCTAAGCGATCGGGTTTATGCTAATCGTACAATTAGCGAAAAACCGCGCAAAAAAACGCATTGACAATGCATGGCGGCAAACTTCGACGGGTTGTAGCGCAGAGCGAGAATTTCGTAGAAACTTGTGAATCACAACATTTGAAGAGGCTATCAAGCTGAGCGAGATCATACTCCGCAGTGGGGTATAAGTTTTACCACTGGGGCGCAAGAGCCCCCCAAAATTGTCCCATAGACTTACATGGTGAGGGGACGGCCCATGAAATAGCATATAGGTTTAAACTACAATGGTAATTTACATAGGAAATGATCTATTGACTCTTTCTATCTATCTATCTCTATCTATCTATCTATCTATCTATCTATCTATCTATCTATCTATCTATCTATCTATCTATCTATCTATCTATCTATCTATCTATCTATCTATCTATCTATCTACTGACTCTATCTATCTATCTATCTATCTATCTATCTATCTATCTATCTATCTATCTATCTATCTATCTATCTATCTATCTATCTATCTATCTATCTATCTATCTATCTATCTATCTATCTATCTATGCTAGCAACATGCTAGTCACTTGCTAATCATGCTGGCAACATGCTAGCAACATGCTAATCATGCTAAAATCATGCTAGCAACATGCTAATTATGCTAGCAACATGCTAACAACATGCTAGCAACATGCTAATCATGCTAAAAACATGCTAGCAACATGCTAATCATGCTAAAATCATGCTAGCAACATGCTAATCATGCTAAAATCACGCCAGCAAATTGCTAGCAACATGCTAATCATGCTAAAATCATGCTAGCAACATGCTAATCATGCTAGCAACATGCTAATCATGCTAAAATCATGTTAGCAACATGCTAATCATGCTAAAATCATGCTAGCAAAATGCTAGCAACATGCTAATCATGCTAAAATCACGCTAGCAAAATGCTAGCAACATGCTAATCGTGCTAAAATCATGCTAAAATCATGCTAGCAACATGCTAATCATGCTAAAAACATGCTAGCAACATGTTAGCAACATGCTAATCATGCTAAAATCATGCCAGCAACATGCTAGCAACATGCTAATCACGCCATCAACATGCTAATCATGCTAAAAACATGCTAGCAACATGCTAATCTTGCTAGCAACATGCTAGCAACATGCTAATCATGCTAAAAACATGCTAGCAACATGCTAATCACGCTAGCAACATGCTAGCAACATGCTAATCATGCTAAAATCATGCTAGCAACATGCTAGCAACATGCTAGCAACATACTAATCATGCTAGCAACATGCTAGCAACATGCTAGCAACATGCTAATCACGCTAGCAGCATGCTAGCAACATGCTAATCATGCTAAAAACATGCTAGCAACATGCTAACAACATGCTAATCACGCTAGCAAAATGCTAAATACATGCTAGCAACATGCTAACAACATGCTAATCACGTTAGCAACATGCTAGCAACATGATAATCATGCTAAAATCATGCTAGCAACATGCTAGCAACATGCTAATCATGCTAAAATCATGCTAGCAACATGCTAGCAACATGATAATCATGCTAAAATCATGCTAGCAACATGCTAGCAACATGCTAATCATGTTAACAACATGCTAGCAACATGCTAATCACGCTAGCAACATGCTAGCAACATGCTAATCATGCTAAAATCATGCTAGCAACATGCTAATCACACTAGCAACATGCTAGCAACATGCTAATCATGCTAAAATCATGCTAGCAACATGCTAGCAACATGCTAATCATGCTAGCAACATGCTAGCAACATGCTAATCACGCTAGCAACATGCTAGCAACATGCTAATCATGCTAAAATCATGCTAGCAACATGCTAATCACGCTAGCAACATGCTATGCTAATCATGCTAGCAACATGCTAGCAACATGCTAATCACGCTAGCAACATGCTAGCAACATGCTAATCACGCTAGCAACATGCTAGCAATGCTAAACATGATGCTAATCATGCTAGCAACATGCTAGCAACATGATAATCATGCTAGCAACATGCTAATCATGATAAAAACATGCTAATCACGCTAAAATCATGCTAGCAACATGCTAGCCACATGCTAATCATGCTAGCAACATGCTAGAAACATGCTAATCACGCTAGCAACATGCTAGTAACATGCTAATAATGCTAAAATCATGCTAGCAACATGCTAGCAACATGCTAATCATGCTAAAATCATGGTAACGACATGCTAGCAACATGCTTATCATGCTAACAACATGTTATCAACATGCTAATCATGCTAGCAACATGCTAATCATGCTAGCAACATGCTAATCATGTTAAAATCATGCCAGCGACATGCTAGCAACATGCTAGCAACATGCTAATCACACTAGCAACATGCTAACTATGCTAAAATCATGCTAGCGACATGCTAGCAACATGCTAATCATGCTAACAACATGCTAATCATGCTAGCAAAATGTTAGCAACATGCATCTATCTACTGACTTTATCTATCTATCTATCTATCTATCTATCTATCTATCTATCTATCTATCTATCTATCTATCTATCTATCTATCTATCTATCTATCTATCTATCTATCTATCTATCTATCTATCTATCTATCTATCTATCTATCTATCTATCTATCTATCTATCTATCTATCTATCTATCTATCTATCTATCTCTCTATCTCTCTCTTCTCTCTCTCTCTCTCTCTCTATCTATCTATCTACTGACTTTATCTATCTATCTATCTATCTATCTATCTATCTATCTATCTATCTATCTATCTATCTATCTATCTTTTATCTATCTATCTATCTTTCTATCTATCTATCTATCTATCTATCTATCTATCTATCTATCTATCTATCTATCTATCTATCTATCTATCTATCTATCTATCTTTTTTATGTAAACTTCGTACTTCAAACTGCTAGCTTTTAAAACTAAGTCTATAATACGTCAGACTTTTCCAAGCCAACTTCGAAGTTTGTTCACAAACTTCTTTATTTATTAATCTTTATTAATGTTAGTTAATGGAAATACAGTTGTTGTTTATTCATGTTAGTTCACAGTGCATTAACTAATGTTAACAAACACAACTTAATGCATTAAGCATGCATTAGTAAATGCTGAAATTAACATTAACTAAGATTAATAAATGCTGTAGAAGTATTATTCATTCTTACTTCATGTTTACTAATGTTGTTAACTAATGATAGCTAATGAACCTTGTTGTAAAGTGTTACACAATGTTTAAGTGCACATGGCGATATTGTTAAACTAAATGTTTTACATTAAAGTACATTTTAAATCATCAATATGTCATGATTTCAAGTTCACTTATTTTAATGTGTTGATTGATTTAATGATTATTACATATTAATCATATTATAATATAATAATAATTATATGATAATAGTATAATTTTAACTGTAATGTGTTTTTTATAACTTTTGTAACTTCATCATTACAATTGTGTAATTACAAATATATTTAAATACATGACACGTTTCAATAGAGGTGACATTAAAATATATTAGTTTACCATAGTTCATAATGCTTGTCAGTACATTTGGCTGCACAGTTTAAAAGTAATTATGGAATTGCAGATAGACTGCAAATATACTTTTAAGGTAAGTCTCACTTAAGTGGCCAAAAAAGGAACTCATTTTGCATTTGATATGATTTAAAATTGTAATATATTTTAATTTAATTGTAAATAAAATGCAAGTAATGGTTTTGGAAACGCTCCATTACATTCAGTTCACACTCACAAGTATACTCTTACGAAGTATATTCCACTCTGTGCTCTGTTAAAAAGATTGATACTCCTGAAATAACCCACTTTTTATCTGATTAAAAATAAATAAATTAAACCTAACAGAAACACATAAGACATTTGGATGAATTACCAGAATACACCGACACACTGGATGTCTTGTGGCTGTTCTACCTACGGTGATCATTATCACTCAAGCCTTTTTGAGAGCCAGTGGGAGGTTTTGAGAATTAAAAGCGTTTAACCTGACTCTAGCGGAGCTGCATTCTCTGCATAATAACGCTGGTGCCCTGAAGCTAAGTGCTAATCAACGCTGGGCTGCCTCCCTCTCCTCCATTCCTTTTTAATTGGACGTATCCAGCTGATTTGGCAATAGGGCCCTCTTACAAGTACTTACTAAGATCATTGATTTGAGAAATGATCCAGTAGACTGTAAGTTATGATTGGGTGGGTTTGTAATGGCATTAGCGGGCCGTAGCGCTGATGTCGTGTTTGCTAATTGTGGCTAATTTACTGTGAAGTTTATCTGAGGTTGGAGATGTTTGGGGACTTCCCTAATGATGCTTACGAGATCCACGGAATGCTTTATTAATAGCAGAGAAGACGGGGCTACAGATCAGTGGTGTTAAAAATGTGCTGCAGTCCAGCACATACCCACAAGGTTATTCAGAAGAATAAGCTTAATTGGCCAAAGAGCAAAGGACGTGCCCCGTGTAATGAGGTTCATTTGGGTGCAACTGGAATATGGGACACAGTCTGTGTGATCAGAGCATCTTTGTCTTGTTGTCTAGTAAAAGTTATTTTAAACATAAACTTATTTTAAATTTATTTAAATTTTCTTTTTTAAAACAGCCTTTTTTGTGATAAATAATTTAAATGTTAATAAAAAAATTGTGCTAGTTATGAAAATTAGAGTTGACAGTAATAGGGTGGACAGTTTGTCAGTTTATTTTATTAAGATTTAAATTCAAATAGATTTGTTAATGTGTTTAGGAAAGTGTCTATATTAATAAATATGGTACATTAAACACTAATTGGTTTCACTCTTAGTACATTTCAAAATAATAACAAAGAATTGACAAGTAACACACTGATTTAAAAAATAAAATAACATTTTGAAGTTGAAAGACTGCAATAGTATTTTCTTGTAAAACATTCTCCAATAATCTTTGTTTAATCTACAACTTGAATTTTTTTTTTTTACAGTGTTATAAAGTTGGCATCTGCCATTTAAACAATATCATACAAGTAAGAGTGCTGTAATAATGGCTAGCAGTCAGCAAATAAGCACCTTGCAAATGTGTATTGTAACTAAACTTCATCAGTTTGAGCTAAAATAATCAAGATGTCATGTCTTTTCTAATAAATGCAGATTTCAGCGTATATTCTAGTTTCAATGACTTTCAGTTTACATCAGTGCTGTGACAAGGACAGTCAGAGCTGCTGGTGTGACGTTTGCTCAATCCAGTCGATTAATCTTCAGCATGCAGGTGTCACTTTGCAAGACAAATCATTGAGACAGAACTGTTCTTAATGTGAGACCACATACACATCCACTCACCCTTGACAATATATAATCAAACAAGAATCAACTGGATAAACTGCAGTTCTAAAAGAAACAAATATAATAGGACCATTCTTGTTCCCCGTTAGCATTGTTATTCCTAATTTATGACATAATTTACATTAGCATTCCTTTAGGATTTTGGACCAGAGACTACCTCACAATATGCCTGCAGGCTACACTAATGATAAAGTTTTCAGTTTAACTATACAAATCAAATGAATCAGATTTCATCTGCAGCTTTTGCATCCAAAGTAAACTAGACTTCATTATGGTTATTTATTTATTTTTTATTGTATTGTATTTATTAAATTATTTTTATTTTAAAAAATTTCCCAGGATGGTTATCCTGAACTAAACACATTGTAAATGAGAGAGCAGCTCTCTGCACGAACTTCTCACCTCATTCTTACCTCTTCATCCTCTCTCTCTATCCCTCCGTTTTCCCCGGTCATATTATTCCATTTAAACTTCAATCCTATTTACGGCCCCTCTCCCTTCGTCATGCCCTGGGCTATCAAACAATTCATCCAGCGGCTCTGTGAGGCAGCACAGGCCATAAAAGCTTCAGCAGGGACTCATGGTGTGAAAAAGAGAGACAGTGGGGAAGAGTTGTGTTCGGGAGAGAGAGTAAAAACAGTAAAATAATCTCTCCAGTTCTCCAAACTGAGGTCGTTGTCTGTGTGCCAAAATACATTTTTCTCTTAGTTTTTACTTAAAATGATTGGCATGTTAAGTTAGCATATACAAATATGAAAAGAAGGAAATCGCATGCAGCAACAGTTTATAGCTTTAAACTTTCAAAAACACACCTGAGTTTTGTTTCATTCTATTACTGTCTCATTTCAGTCGGCTGTTTTTAAATAAAGAATGTGTCCAGTGTCAAGTCTTCTAAAGCAATTTGATAGCTTTGGATAAGGAACAGACCAAAAATTATGAAATTAAGCCATATAAATACGACCAGTTTGAATGTTTAGAACGGAGAGTTCAATTTGAGAACTGCAGATTTTCAGGGAATATTAACTTAAATTTCTTTGCACAAATGTAATATTTGAGTAACACAGTATGAACTATTGATTTGTGACATGTTGCCACAAATTTCATTAAGCTGACTTAAAAAAAAAATCGCTTTTCATGTCCCAGAAAAAAGAAAAGAAAAAGGGAGGGTTAATTTTTTTCCAGGATATTATTTGTTCTGAATCGGATGCTATTAGGAATTAATTTAAAATGTATTATATATTAAATAATTAGTAGAAATTAATAGTAATTTCATAGCTTCTACAGTATTTTCTTTGAAATGTAGTTAAAGTGTACTGCCGAAATTACTGATATTTACAACAAACTAAAATATATTTAATGTCATTTCTATTTAAACTTGTATGGCGTGTATTTAAATATATTTGTAATTACACATGAAGTTGCAGTTTAGCACATTTTAAATATAATAAGGTAACACTTTATTTTAAGGTGTCCATAATACAGAGTAATTACCCAGTTAAGTAATTAGAAGTAGCCGTTGTACTTACATGAAACAAAATGTACTTATCATGTAACTAAGTTATGGAATAGCCTGTACTTACAGTTTGTAATCATGTAGATATAATAAGCAGCTACTGTTGCACACAAGTAACAGACCGAGTCTGTTACACAGACACTTATGAAACCAAAATATTGTGTTGCAAACTTTATACAACATAATTATAAATGTAAGTACACAGACATAAGCTACTTAAAATAAAGTGGATCAAGGTTGTACTTAAGTGTACTAGTAGCTGTGTAACAGACTCGGTCTGTTACATATGTATAACAGTAGCTGGCAGCTGCCTATTACATCTACTTAAATACAAACTGTAATTACAGGCTGTTCCATAACTTAGTTACATGGTAAGGTACATTTTGTTTCATGTAACTACAACGGCTACTACTAAGTACTTAATTGGGTATATTACTATGTATTATGACACCTTAAAATAAAGTGTAACCAATAATAACATTAAATGTGACCCTGGACAACAAACCCAGTCATAAGTGTCAATTTTTTGCAACTGAGATCTATACATAATCTGAAAGCTGAATAAATAAGCTTTCCGCT
Source organism: Ptychobarbus kaznakovi (assembly GCA_027422405.1). Lineage (NCBI taxonomy): Eukaryota > Metazoa > Chordata > Actinopteri > Cypriniformes > Cyprinidae > Ptychobarbus > Ptychobarbus kaznakovi. Next base: position 20,509,499 of record CM049814.1, read on the forward strand.
GATGTATGGTTTGTAAGGATCTGACAATATTTTGCCGAAATACAAGTATTTGAATATCTGAAATCTGAGGGTGCAAAAAAAAAAAAAATACTGAGAAAATTGCATTTAAAATCAACCTGGTCTCATAAAAATACGTACCTCTGTGCACTTTCTGTGCGGCACCGTTTTACGTACCTAACTGCACGTTTCGCACGCAGTTTCAAAGAGAAATGTCCACTGAGTGGCGTTAAAACACAGGTTAAATACGTGAACCCTGGTACGTTTTTATTACATAGATATAGGTACATATTGCTGTGTTTTTATTACATTGCTACAGGTACGTATTGCGGCAGTTCAGAATTCAAACAGTCTCCTAAACCTACCCGATAGTGTCAAACAAATGCAAAACTGATATAAAACCTTACTGGTTGATTTTAACTTCCTAATATGCAGATTTGATCTGCTTTGTCGAAAATTGATTATTCGGGATTCGAACCAGAGCTTCTCGCCTCTTAAGTACGTCTCTGTACTCCGTGAGCTACCGAACAAACTTACCGTCTATGAAAACCCATCGATACAAGGCTGGATATGTGCGATGCTAACATTAAAAAGGATCAGTTTTCAAATCTTCCAGCTTTTTAATATTGTTTTGAAGTCGTAACATGATATTCTTCAAGTAATTGTGCGAAAATTACGCCTCTAGTGTTTGTTTCTTTTGGAAACTGCAGTAATATGTAGTTATTGGTACATATTTCGTGTCTCGCTAAAAAGTGCACCCAGGTACATAAATGCCATGAAACCAGGTAGTTTAAAATTGTGCAAAGGAAGTCCTTAGCAATGCATATTACTAATTAAAAATTTTGTTTTAATATATTTACGGTAGGAAATTTACAAAATATCTTCATGGAACATGATCTTTTCTTAATATCCTAATTATTTTTGTCATGAAAGAAAAATTTATTTAAAAAAAATTTTTTTATAATCAACAAGTACACCCCAGCGACTTAAGACTGGTTTTGTGGTCCAGAGTCACAAACGTAATATCCAATAACACACTACAGTTAAAATTACTGTAGAATCAAGTACTTTACATGTGCTTTACTATGTTAGTAAACACATTAAAATAAGTGTTTATAATATTAAAACGTGATTATGTACTTTAAAGAAAAAAATAATCTGACATTATTACAAATTACACTTTTTAAAAGTACTTAAATGTGTTAAGAAACATAATGAAAGTGTACAGTACACTTAAGTGGCCTTTTATTTAATTAATATATTCTGCTAAAGATACTAATATTTAATAAGTACTTAATAAGTACTTTACACAGAATGCACATTCAATACAGTCAGGAACACATGTTTAGACAAGAGTTTACATGGGCTAGAACCTGCTAACAATGTCATTGATTTTAATGCCACTAACTTTTGGTCTCAGGCATCCTAATTTGTACCTGCTGACTGTCCACATCAGCAGAATGTTGGCAGCACAGTTCCTATCTGAAGATATACGCCCATCATCTCTGCCGATTCCACTGTCTGGTTCAGTTTACTGTCATCTATAAGCACCAATTAAAGTTCAACGTAAAACAAAAAAATCTCCAGCTATGTTTGAGGCGAGCGCTTTGTAGCAGGAATTCTGATTGACAAGCTCAGGTTGCATTAGGCAAATCCGCTCTTTAAAGAGCAGAATTACCTGGGCAAGGCTTAGAGCGGCATCATCTTAGCTGTCCAAAAAACACGTCCGATTCCAAACATATGTGCCCGCAGCTTTGCCACAAAGCCTCATTAGATGTCTCACCCCTTTTAAAGTGACACACCCTGACTTTAAGATGCTCTGATAAAGGAGAATGAACCAACAAGGCTGTAACTAGATGAGATGTAAGGAGTTGGATGATGTTTAAGACAGGAGTACCAAAAGGAAGCCCCTCTTTTGCAGTTTGTCAGCTGTAAGTCAAAATGCAGTAAAAGCCTCTGTTTTAGTGTGTGGTTAACATGGCTTTTTTAAAGAGATTTGGCTGCTGAAAATAATCTCAATTTGTGACCAGTAGGACTAAGTTATATACTTACTAAAACAAAAAAAGTTTTTATATTTTCAGCCTTTTAACAATATTCAATATACACCTCAATAAGCAGCAATACAATTCCAAATGCTTAGAAATGTAGTTAAAAATCTTTTTAGAAAAAAGGTTTACAGATTATTATTATTATTCATAATTACAAGCAACTAACACTAAACCAAAACTCCTATGTACATGTTGCTAATTAATAGTATTCAGTACTAACTTGTGTTATTACAATGTAATGACATTAAGTTATTACACTGTATCGATTTACATCAAAATAAAATGTAACCCAGTTGTATCGTTAGCAATTATTATATTAATTTTCCTCAATATGCACAATATTCATACATTAAAATCGTACATTAAAATACATTAAAATACATTTCATATCAATACATGAAAAATGCCACCTGGAGACTTTTGGATTTCTGAGTGACACACCCTAAACAAATGAAACAAATAAAATAGTTTAAATAAATTAATGAATTAACAATTTAAAGTGAACTAAATCTAAATAAAGAAGACGAAATAAAAACGCAAATCATTGCAAAATGCAAAATGTAATTTTATTTTTTTGTCAAAATAAGCACAATATATCACCCTGTCCTAGTGGAAACAACTGAACCATAGTCAAAAACAGCACTGTTTAAGGATTTGTGTCTATGAATATGTTTCTGGCCTAATTATCCTCTCAGACAATACAATTTTATCTTGGTCAAAGGTATGAATAAGTAGGGCTCATTTTCAATAATCTAGGCCAGTTTTCTTTTCTCTAAATCTTTTCACGAGTATGCATTGATACTTTTTTTGCATGTAATACATGTGAATGTATATGTGTGTATGTGTGCATGGAAGAGAGATGAGTAGAAATAAAAGAAAGAGAATGGGGGTTAGGGAGAAAATGTGAAAAGAGAGAAATGGATAGACAGATAGCAGGATGAGAGAGAGAGAGAGAGAGAGATAGGGAAGTGAAATGATTTGACTGCTGACTGTCCTGCTGAGTACCCCGAGGCTCTTACACATTTCCATTGAGTTACTTTATGATCAGGCCACTGTGTTATTGAAATATTATCTCTTTAGCCCGGGCTCATTCTGCCGCAGAATGACAGGCCTGCGCCGCACCCATACACATCAAATAGCAAATGGAATGCACTCGCTATTAAGGACATAATGTCCCTTTGATCCCAGGCAAAATGCTACATCTATCTAAAAAAATGAGATGGCTTGCTCTTTATTCCAACCTGAGTGAGAGCGGTCAGAAAAGTTGGATTTAAAGGAATGGGATAATAACACTGTGAAAGGTTGTGTAATTGCGTGCTGAGAAGTAACTAACTACAACTGAAATGACAAATTGGTGTTGAGAATGATTTAAAGCTGATTTAAAAGCCTAGTTTAATTTTAGTGAATTGGCTCCATAGTTTTAAATTAACCTTTATAATAAATAGAGCAAAAAATAAAATGAAAATAAAATAAATAAATAAATAAATACTTACACCTAAATAGCATGCTACATCCTCCAAAATATAACAATAGGTAAAAAAAAATAATAAGAAGAAAATAAACCTTTCATGACTGTTTCTTAAAGGGGTCATATGATGCGATTTCAAGTTTTCCTTTCTCTTTGGAGTGTTACAAGCTGATTATGCATAGATAAGATCTCTGAAGTTGCAAAGACTAAAGTTTCCAGTCAAGATTTGGAGAAACGTGTTCATGCCTTTATCACCAGGGATTATTGTAATGGTCTCCTCACCGGCCTTCCAAAGACCATTAGACAGCTGCAGCTCATCCAGAACGCTGCTGCCAGGATTCTGACTAGAACCAGAACATCTGAGCATATCACACCAGTCCTCAGGTCCTTACACTGGCTTCCAGTTACATTTAGGATTGATTTTAAAGTACTTTTACTCGTTTATAAATCACTAAATGTCCTAGGACCTAAATAGGTTCATGGTTCAAGGTTCTTTTATTCATCACATACTCAATTATACAGGATATAATCAGTAGTGAAATGTAAATCAGGGCAGGTCCGCTCAATGGACAGTGCAAAAAAATAAACATAAAAATGATACATAACACAAGAGAATATATATAAATATAGGTAAGAATAAAAGAAAAATAAGAAAAAAATAAGGGCTAAAATGTGCAATTAAATAAAATGTGCAATACAGTATACTGTGGACTTAACAAATAATAATATAAACAGGGATGTGCAGAGGAATGTGCAAACAGCAAGAAGGTGTTGAAATACATTGCAGATATACTCACTGAATATAAACATAACAGACCACTCAGATCAGTAGGATCGAGTCAGTTAGAAATGACTAAGGGTTCACACAAAACAAGGGGAGTCCGCTTTTAGCTATTTTGCTGCCCACAGTTCAGCTTCCAGAAGAGATCAGATGTGCTAAAACATTAGCCACATTTAAATCCAGACTCAAAACTTGTCTGTTTAGCTGTGCATTTGTTGAATGAGCACTGTGCTACGTCCGAACTGATTGCACTGTGTATAATATTTTTCTATTCTTAACTGTTTTAAATTCATTTAAAATAAATGTTATATCATTTTGTTTTTATTGTTGTGATTATATGTTTTTTTATTTTAATGCCTTGTTTTTATTGTAATTTGTAATGTCTATTTCACTTCCTTTTATGTAAAGCACTTTGAATTACCACTGTGTATGAAATGTGCTATATAAATTGCCTTGCCTTGCCTTGCCTATTAAAACCAAAGATATATCCTTTATCAAAGTTAAGACTCGGCCACGTCCCCCTAAAACGGCTCACTCAAACACGCCCCACATGTCTACGTCACGATGTGAAATATTTGCGTAATGCCGCCCAAATATTCACGCAAAGAAAGAAGGTGTGGTTTCAGTGACCACAGTAGTGTTGATGCAGCCATGTCAGGGAGACTCTGTGTGTTTCTGGGCGAAAGCAAAAGTACTTTATTTGGCCTTCCGAAAGTAGATGCAATTAGGAATCATACAGATTACCTACAATAGAACAGTGGTTATGAATTAATGAATTAAACGCATGTGTCTGTCTCAAATCGTGCTCGCGAAAAGCACTCGAGAGACAGTGTCTCTTACGTGGCTCGCTATGCTATCAACTCGTTTTTTTGTCTCGAGCAAGAAACTTTACGACATTCACGTTACACGATTTGACTGATTTTTACGTAGAAAGGGCGACAGCACCACATTTACAATAAATTATCATTCATGTTTTCACTGGCCAAATTCAGAAACAAAACTAAAATAAAATCATCTATGAGAGCAAGGGGCCCCCTGGTGTTTCGGGGACCCTACGCAGCTCGCGTATTCTGCGTATAGGGAGGATCGGCTCTGCATACTAGCTACATCACTGTGTCCGTCACACGACTCTGTTCCCCTCTCGCGCTTGAACTAATGGTAAAACTAAGGACATTATTAACTGTCTTTACATTTATTTTGAAAGCTTAAGCTCTCGATTATGGAAATATCTAATTTCCATCGTTCCTCGCCAACACAGAGAGTGACATAAATAAATAGTTAAAAATAAAAAATAAAACTCTAAAATTAAGTTTCAGTTCTATGGAGATTTTGAGTGGCATTTACTTCCAGAACCCTACTGAGATATATTTTACTTCCAGCTTGCATGCCCAGCTGTGACACCTAGATATAGTAAAGCTGTTGCTTTTTCTCTTAAGTAAAACAAGGTATGATTTAATTTCTGTTAACAAAGACTTTCACTTATTATTAGTCCTGATCACAAAATAAATTGTCACCACACAAATTTCAGTGGTATCTGTCATCTTGTAGAAAACATGGTTAACAGCAGCTTTAATGGGAGGGGCTTATCCACTAAAATATAAACAGAAGCTTCTGTGAGCCAATCACACCCCACCCTGTGATGATGTCAGCATATATATGTGCAGGGTCAGAAATACATGTTTCTGTGTAACACTGTAGTGTTTTGCCTCTGTCTGTTTAATGTGGAGTTAATGCATTCAGCGGTTCACAGTGGCAGTTGTTTTGCTCTGCTCTGTTTCTGGATCTCCTCTTTGCCCTTGTTGTACTCTTTGTCCCAACTTAATATAGAAGCTATCATGTGGCCTTTTGCTCCTCACCAGCTCAAAACGCTCTGCCTCTTTCTTTCTCTCAAATGAAGGTGAGCACATCCTCACTCACCTCATTTTGTCCTGGTTGGGATTTAATAGCTTTCACTACAGCTGACCTGATACTCTCAGCTTGCTGACTTTGTGGCTGTTTGTGATGCAATGTGTGTGCAATTTCCCATATACATCATGCCAGAGAGGCATCACATAAACTAATTTAAATGTATGTATTGCTTACTTGATGGGGAATTGATATGTTGTTGTCCAAAATGCTTGTGTACTTTGTTGAGACATACAAACTTTAAAAGGACTACTTATGCTCATATCAAAATAATTTCAACTTAAAAAAAACACAACAAAAAAAAAAAAACAAAAAAAAAAACAAAGGCAATTATACCTTTACATTCATTGACATTATTTAGTTAGGTTGTCTTGGTTCATTTGGTTCGGACCAAAAAATAAACAGATTAATTTATTCCTAGTTCGTTTAGCATTCACACAATTTTTACTTTACTTATCACACAATTTCTGAACCTACCTTTTGATTGTTTACGTGTCTTTGGTCAACGTTGTATTCATATTTCAGTCAAACTGTACCAGAGTTTGCGTGGAAGTGTTTGTTTGGTGCACACCAGGGTTCGAATGACATCCTTCAAAATTATTCAAATTAACTGCACTTAAAGGGACAGTTCACCTAAAAATGAAAATTCTGTTAATTAATCACCCTTGTGTCGCAAATTAAGATTTGTCTGATCAAATACGAGAGTTTTCTGACCTTCCACAGAGAGAAATGTAACTGAAATGTTCCCATAAACCCATAAACATAGTAATGATCTCGTTAAAATAATCCATGTGGCATCAGTCCTTCAACTGTAATTTTTGGAAGTTACGAGAATAATAAATGCACTCGTGTGTATTCTCGTTGCTTCGTAAACTTGCGGTTGAACCACTGAAGTCGCATGGACTATTTTAACAACGTTCTTACTATGTTTCTGGGCCCGGCAACATTTCACTTACATTGCTCTCTATGGAGGGTCAGAAAGCTCTCAGATTTCATTAAAATATCTTAATTTGTGTTTCAAAGATGAGTGACGGTCTTGCAGGTTTGGAATGACATGACGGTGAATAATTAACGACATAATTTACATTTTTGGTTTAACAGAGCAATCTTACCATTGAGTTCATTTTAATCAAACCAAACAAAAAAAAAAACTACCAAGTGTAAATATGCCCTTAATGAAAGGATATTGTTTAGCAACTTCGTACTAGCATAAACTTTCACCGTATGTGCACTTTCCTGTTAATACAATTTTGTGTTAGTGGAAATTATATTCTGATGTCATTAAAAACATGTCATCAATGTGGCCCATAGAGTTAGCATTAAACACCCTTCACAATCCATTTTACTTCTGTAGCACAATGCTATATATTGACTGGATGGTGAAAAGTGGATATTTGCAAGTATTTGTTTGCTATTCTCACTAGTCCAGTCAAGTCAAGTGGCCTTTATTTATATAGCGCTTTTAACAATACAAATTGTGTCAAAGCAACTGCACAATATCAAAATAGGAAAATAGTGTATCACTAATGTAAAATGAGAAGATTAAACGGCCATTTTTCATTTAAAGGCATTTCATCTGTTTTGTCGACCTCTTCCACTGAACGGCATTGAATAAAAGATGAAAGCAGAAGAGAGAAAGAGAGAGACAGAGAGAGAAATGTGCACCCCGTATTTACAATACGAAGATCATTTTTAAGACTAAAAGACTAGAAGACTAAAATGTTTTTTTCTTTTTTTTTTAATAATGTTCTTTGGAATAATGTTCACTAAATTCTGTAAACAAAATTTGAAAAACAAAAAAAAGTATGGTAAAAAGCAGCAGTCCTTTGTTTGTTTAGCGTTTCTGTGTGACTCCTGATTCCTGCAGTTTTCTCCTCAGCAGTGTAAAGCCACTTTAAATACGGGGTGAACATTTCTCTCTCTGTCTCTCTCTTTCTCTCTTCTGCTTTCATATTTTATTCAACGACGTTCAGTGGAAGAGGCCGACAAAACAGATGAGGGCCACGGAAGACACATTTGCGTACTCATCTTTTCAGTGGCTCACCCCTCCTGTGCTGAGCTGCGCCGACTTCCGCTCTAATAACGTTTTCGGCAGTGTTTACTAATGTATCATTCATTAAGTCTCGGCCAGTGTGAGGAAACATCATCTGTCTGGCAAAGTGGAGGTTATTATCACATTAAATCATATCACAATATACCTGTGTGTCTGTGCCTGACAGTCACACGCATGCCGTCTATCTCTCTGAGCTCTGTGCCCTCAGGGCCCCCTCTCTCTCTCTCTCTCTCTCTCTCTGTCTCTCTCTTCCTTTGGTGAGATATGAGCTCAGAGTCTGATGAATACCATATCACTGGTGTGTCATGAGGTGAGAGCCACTGGCTAGCTCAAATCTCAAAAGCAGTTTATTTTTTATCACAGGATCCATATATATTTTTGGGATCCTCTCTTTTATACCGTATGCAGTTTAAAGCCTTGTTTCTCTCTTAGTTTCTTTAAAGCTTTTACTATAAATCTATTAAGTCTGTTAGCTTCACAGACAGTGGATTTGTTCATAAATAGTATGTACATTTTTATATATCAAATACCCAGATGGCCTACTACATTTGGCAAAATGTGTAGTACAGGTGCATCTCAATAAATTAGAATGTCATGGAAAAGTTCATTAATTTCAGTAATTCAACTCAGTTTGTGAAACTTGTGTATTAAATAAATTAAATGCACACAGACTGAAGTATTTTAAGTCTTTGGTTCTTTTAATTGTGATTGATTTTGGCTCACATTTAACAAAAACCCACCAATTCACTATCTAAACAAATTAGAATATGGTGACATGCCAATCAGCTAATCAACTCAAAACACCTGCAAAGGTTTCCTGAGCCTTCAAAATGGTCTCTCAATTTGGTTCACTAGGCTACACAATCATGGGGAAGACTGCTAATCTGACAGTTGTCCAGAAGACAATCATTGACACCCTTCACAAGGAGGGTAAGCCACAAACATTCATTGCCAAAGAAAGTGGCTGTTCACAGAGTGCTGTATCCAAGCATGTTAACAGAAAGTTGAGTGGAAGGAAAAAGTGTGGAAGAAAAAGATGCACAACCAACCGAGATAACCGCAGCCTAATGAGGATTGTCAAGCAAAATCGATTCAAGATTTTGGGTGAACTTCACTAGGAAGGAATGGACTGAGGCTGGGGTCAAGGCATCAAGAGCCACAACACACACAGATGTGTCAAGAAATGTGGCTACAGTTGTGGGAACGGAGCGAGGCCGTCAGAGGCATCTTCCCACGGAGGACCTGGGCTTGGGAGAATAAGAACTGGACTGTTGCCCAGTGGTCCAAAATCGTCTTTTCAGATGAGAGCAAGTTTTGTATTTCATTTGGAAACCAAGGTCCTAGAGTCTGGTGGAAGGGTGGAGAAGCTCATAGCCCAAGTTGCTTGATGTCCAGTGTTAAGTTTCCACAGTCTGTGATGATTTGGGGTGCAATGTCATCTGCTGGTGTTGGACCATTATGTTTTTTGAAAACCAACGTCACTGCACCCGTTTTCCAAAACATTTTGGAGCACTTCATGTTTCCTTCTGCTGAACAGCTTTTTAAAGATGCTGATTTCATTTTCCAGCAGGATTTGGCACCTGCCCACACTGCCAAAAGCACCAAAACTTTGGTTAAATGACCATGGTGTTGGTGTGCTTGACTGGCCAGCAAACTCACCAGACCTGAACCCCATAGAGAATCTATGGGGTATTGTCAAGAGGAAAATAAGAAACAAGAGACCAACAAATGCAGATGAGCTGAAGGCCACTGTCAAAGAAACCTGGGCTTCCATACTACCTCAGCAATGCCACAAACTGATCACCTCCATGCCATGCCGAATTGAGGCAGTAATTAAAGCAAAAGGAGCCCCTACCAAGTGTTGAGTACATATACAGTAAATGAACATACTTTCCAGAAGGCCAACAATTCACTAAAGATGTTTTTTTTTATTGGTCTTATGAAGTATTCTAATTTGTTGAGATGTATGTCACAGAATATGGTACGGTATATGGTATACCCACAATGTAAGACACCTGCTTTGACCTTCCATGTCCACTGGGTTGAATGAACAAAAAACAAATATTAAATGCAACTACTCTTAACATCTCTTTCCTGACTCATTGTTTAATCTGACTTTTAATTCATTTTTACTCTCTCTTCCTTTGGTGAAATAACTGAAATAAAGTAATACTTTTATTTCAGAAATTATAACTTGAAACCATTAAATACTTTTACATGATTTTATTGTCTTTTATTTTATTTTTAATCTGACTTTTAATTCATTTTTACTCTCTCTTCCTTTGGTGAAATAACTGAAATTAAAGTAAAAACAATTCATATTTTACATTTTAATTCATGTTAGCTCCGGTCCATTAAATAATATTGACATATTAACATATTCATATTTTCAAAATCTATAATGTATGTGTCACGTTTCGATTTTATTTTTAACCATTACATATTTATTATTTTTATGAATATTAGTAAAACAATTCATATTTTACATTTTAATTGGCGGAGATGTTGAGGAGACGAAGGAGCGCTGAGACAAAGGGTCCATTAAATAATATTGACATATTAACATAAACATATTTTCTTTATTCTATAATGTATGTGTCACGTTTCGTCTATCCAGGAGTACACGGAACAGGCAGGAACACACACACGTAGGAGCGCGAGGGTAGGCAAAGGGAGTTAACAATAAACAGTCTTTATTCTTACATATCCGGATACACGGAACAGGCAGGAACACACACACGTGGGAGACAGGGAAACACAGGGCTAAAGCATACAATGCCTAGAAAATCAAACGAGGAAGAACTAAAGAACAGGTGAAGAGTAATAAAACACAGACGAGGAAGAACTAATGAACAGGTGAAGAGTAATGAAGGGAACAGGAAACAGGAAGGACCATATAATGGGCACAAGAGGGAGGGACCATATACTGGGCACAAGAGGGAGGGACATGGGGGGACAGGTCTGACATTACTCCCCCCTCCCAAGGTCTGAAGGCACGTCCCGCGCCGTCCCAAAAGGCACGTCCCGCGCCGTCAAATGGGGATGGGGAGGGGGGGTGGGCGCTCTGGAGGCCTCAAGGGACACAGAGACAGGACAGGAGGCCTCCAGGGCGGCGCCCGTTCCGGGACCCACGGCGGAGCAGGGAGCTCGGGCGGCCATGGCTGATCTGGGGAATCTGGCGGCCATGGCGGAGCAGGGAGCTTGGGCTCTGGTGGGCAATCGTGGGGAGCGGGCACTTGAGGGCGCTCGGGAGGAGCGGGCACTTAAGGGCACTCTGGCAGTGCGGGCGCTCTGGCAGTATGGGCGCTCTGGCAGTACGGGCGCTCTGGCAGCGCGGACATTTGGGGGCATTCTGGCAGCGCGGACACTTGGGGGCGCTGTCGAGGAGCGGGCTCTGGAGGGCGCTCTGGGGGCGCAGGCACGGCATAGCGCTTTCGAGGGGATAGCACTGGAGGGAATTCTGGGATCCCCCGCGTACGGTGGGCTGGGTGAGCTGGGGACGGCGGTGTTGATCTCCCACGAACGGTGGGCTGGGTGAGCCGAGGACTATGTTGACGACGATTTCCTGCGAACGGCGGACTAAAGTGAGCCGCGGACGGTGATTTTCATGCCGCCGGTAAAAAAAAAAAGGAGAAAACTAAAAACTTTCCAAAACGAAAAACAAAAACGGGAAGGAGGGACACCGCTTACTGTTATTGGGTCCGGTACTCTGTCACGTTTCGCCTATGGTGGCGGAGATGAGAAGACGAAGAAGCGAAGAGACAAAGGGAATTAACATAAACAGTCTTTATTCTTACATATCCAGGAGTACACGGAACAGGCAGGAACACACACACACGCACACGTAGGACGAGGGGTAGACATACAATGCCGGACGTGGGAGACAGGGAAACACAGGGCTAAAGAACACTAGAGCTGTGTCCAAAATAGCCCCCATACCCTCAAATAGTGCACAAATAGTGCACTTTTTGAGGGGACAGCCATTTTAAGTGGTGTTCGAAACCATAGTGGATGTCTTCGAGTGCACTCATTCAATCCCACAATGCACCGCAAAAACGAGTGTTCAACCGGTGTACACTCAATGTCTTGAGAATCCCCATAATACCGCGTCTCGCCAGAAGATGGCGCCCACAGCTGAATCATCCATTCATTAATTTTAGAAGCGCTCGTCCACGGCGTAATACAACACAGGTACAAATTTATTGTAAATTGACTTTTAGGGTTTATATTTACATTTATGCATTTAGCAGATGCTTTTATCCAAAGCGACTTACAGTGCATTCAGGTTATACATTTATTGTCAGAATGTGTGCTCCCTATAATATAATATAAATTATATATAATTTCCATAACTGAGTTCAAGACAAATCCTGTAATCTTACTACTGTAGCTGCCCATTTCAAATGATTATTAAACAGCAAGCAAACTATGCAAAAGTGGCAGTCCTTCCAGTGCACTTAGTGTCCGAATTCACTCACTCATTTTCATTCACTCCTTCAAGTGAACTGTATGAGTGGACTAATGTAAGGAATATGGAATGAGGGTATAGGGGGCGATTTCGGATACAGCCTAGGCAATCAAACGAGGAAGAACTGAAACAGGTGAGGAGTAATAGACAGAGACTAATGAACTAATAATGAAGACAGGAACAGGAAACAGGAAGGACCATATATGGGCACAAGAGGGAGGGAAACACTTGACATGGGGGGACAGGTCTGACAGTATGTGTGTATTTTTATATTTATATTTATATGCATAATTACACACACATATATTAGGTAAACAAAAACTTTTATTTTGGATGCAATTAATCATTTGACAGCACTAATTATGACATAATAATGAATTAGTACATTTTGAAATGAACATTTCCTAAGATTAATAAATACTTTAGAAGTATTTTCCCTAGTTATTTAAATTTAATGAATGTAGTTTATTAACAAATGTAACCCTAGTGTTACTAATATTTATATTTTTACTCAGCAAGAACATTAAACTGATTTTATAATGTTGCTAAATGTTTAATATTTAATTGGTGAGCATTGTGGGAAAAATAAATAAGATAATAAATAGATAATAATCTACCGCTTGTATCGATCTGTCTATGCATTTATCCTAAATCACACTTTTCTATCTGTTTTATCCATCCTTTCATCTGTCCATTCTGTCTGAGACAATTGAAGATGGTTATCATCACACACTCCTGACCCCTGAAACTAAAATGATACTGAATACAACAGCGGCACAATTCTGTCACTTTCATAACATGGATATTCTATACAAAAATGCCCACTTAGACTGTATGCATAAATATATGTCCACCTTTTGCAGTGTCTGAAAGTTCACAAAGGATGAAATGTTTTTTTGGAGCTCAGTTGTAGTGTTTAGATGTGATCTACTGTTTGCACAGTTTATTCATATTAGCTGCTGAATGCTGTAACTTGTTTTAGGCAGTTCTCTGCTACATTGGACTGGGCATGTTGACCACATTCTCATTAAACACATAATGCATTTTTCATTGCCATGGCAGTTATGCTTCTCATTACAGTTTATATCTCATTAGGACTATCTACCTCCAGCTAACCACGCTAACAAGCAGGTCTCATCTAGGCTATGCAACACCATTTACTGTTAATTACCGCTCTACACACACGCTTACACACACACTCGCACGCAATGTTCATACACAAATTCTACACACATTCTTGAATCCCTGCAATCACCAGGGAGATAATAACTCTCATACCTTTCATTTTGTTAGATTTATCCATGTTGGGTTTAGCTCTTTAGAGTTTTAACACATGAACATGGGCATTTAGTTTTGCTTTGTAGGTGTCATCTATCTATCTATCTATCTATCTATCTATCTATCTATCTATCTATCTATCTATCTATCTATCTATCTATCTATCTATCTATCTATCTATCTATCTATCTATCTATCTATCTATCTATCTATCTATCTATCTATCTATCTATCTATCTATCTATCTATCTATCTATCTATCGTCTGTCTGTAATCTCTTTGTACAGCCTGTATGAATCAGTTTTAAATATATCACCCTGTCTTCAATTAGCAAGCCACTTCGTTTTCTGTGTTATAGTGAACGCAGTCTGATCCCCTTTGGCTCTTGTGAAAGTCTTTTTTGAACTGAAACTTCCTCTCAGATTGACCTATAGCAGAGTCGTTGGGTTTTTTAACCTTTGGCAAAAAATTAAGCAGAACACGCATAATATTCTGTGCACTTTTCTCAGCCCTAATTGGTGAATATTTGCCTGTCTGTTTCAGAACATATAATTCATTCCTGCCATTCGTTTTTTTACACACGAGTGAACAGCTCCAAACCGCTCATCCATCCGTCCATGTGCAGTTCCGTGTCTTTATCTTCCTCTTGTTCTTCTTCCTGTTTATTCATTTGGTTTGTGGGCAGAGACCAGCCCAGATCATTAAAACCTCCCCGAATATCCTTCACTCTCTCTCTTCTTTCATTTTTTATATGGAGCGGCGCCCACAGCTTATAATAAAAGGCAGAGGATTTTAAATTAGAAATTAATTTGGATAATTTGTCTCCTACGAGCGGCCTCCTCTGACGCGCCTGCTAGGAATATGTTAATATATCATATTAAGTAATTGCTGGACCCAGATGCACATGATTATGGCACTGAGGATAGCGATCATCTAATTAGTGAGCCCTGCCTCACCACAACACACACTCACTGCTTAGGGCACACGCTACTCTGAGATGACAACCTCATACTCTCTCACACACACACACACACACACACACACACACACACACACACACACACACACACACACACACACACACACACACACACACACACACACACACACACACACACACACACACACACACACACACACACACACACACACACACACACACACACACACACACACACACACACACACACACACACACACACACACACACAGCGCGCGCGCACATAGATTAGAACCAGTGGTTCTCAACTGGATTTGCTTAAGGATTCACATCAGACTTCAAGTGGAGATTCAAAACTACCAAAAATGCCTTTAAAATCAAATGTTGAAATGTATTATTAATAAGGCTAACATTTAATAATTTTATAATTCTCTGAAAATTTTTTTTTTTTTTTTGCTTGACACAAACTGTTCAAGTAAAGCTGTAATTAATGTCATCTGAGTTATATGGTTTTTCATGGTTTTTGAGGATGAGGTCATGTTAAAATAATATTGAAATTTGCTTAACTTGACTTCCTTTTAACAAATAAAAGATTGATTTGTTAAAACATTCACAATGATAAAAAAACAAAAAAAAAAAACACAGAGAAGCATTTTTTCTTCCTGATGTTAAGCTGTTAAGCCTATTTATTTTACTATTCATAATGATATAATTAGTAGCATTTTATTGTTTCCATTGTTTTTCTGCTGCTCTCCACCAAATCTGAGACTCATTTTTTAGTTGTGACCTACCAGCTGAATTCTAGAATGAGAATCTAGGCTGAACGATTATCAAGACATCTTCTCTGTTATTAGCACTGTGTGTGTGTGTGTGTGTGTGTGTGTGTGTGTGTGTGTGTGTGTGTGTGTGTGTGTGTGTGTGTGTGTGTGTGTGTGTGAACACACATGTGTGTGTGTGTGTGTGTGTGTGTGTGTGTGTGTGTGTGTGCGTGTGTGTGTGTTGTGTGTGTGTGTGTGTGTGTGTGAACACGCACGCATCTCACACTGGCGAATGTTGCAGTCAAGGTCATCCAAAATTGTCCCCCTCCCATCTCCCCTCTCTGCTATCTCTCTCCGTCAAAGAGTGATGGAGGAAAAGCCATAATGAAAGGTAAAGAAGCACTCACACCAGACACCGTCAATTTCACACACACACACACACACACACACACACACACACACACACACACACACACACACACACACACACACACACACACACACACACACACACACACACACACACACACACACACACACACACACACACACACACACACACACACACACACACACACACACACACACACACATCACACAATCCATGAACTTCATGTGTTGGATTTGTCAAAAAGATCTAAAATATAAAATGCCTATAAAATGGAGCGAAAATGTCTCTAACCTGCATTGGGCGCTGCATTGAGATGTGCCCTGTGGGTAGCAAAACAATGAGAGCTCGTGGAATAATGTTCACTGGACATGAAAGAAAGCCACACATCACGGCATGCCATTTTGACCAAACATTCCTTAATCGCTTTTAAATTTCCCAGCAGCCCCTTCTTTGACTGACATATGGCCCAGCTCTATCGGCTGTCATGCTCAGTGGCCTGTGCTTTAAGTATGATTTTACCATTACAAATAGACTCACTCTGTTTTATATGCATGCCAGAGCAATTCTTCTGTCTGAAATATATACTAAAAACTCATGGCCTAACTGAAAATGTATTTAAGTCTCATGTAGTGGTGAAATGAGTTTTCAAAGTATCTCAGAAGATTGATATAGTTAAATTGTCTCGTTCTGAGGCAAGGAAAAATAATGCTACATGCCAGTTATGAATGCTAATATTTAACAAAAATAATCAGTGATTTTAACAAGAGTCTACCAACAACATCTACCACTGACCTTCACTTGCTTTCTAAAACCATAGATGCCAGCATGAACCGGTTGTGGGATATGCAGACTACATTAGAGGTAGAGTAAGCAATATTTCCAGAAACATCTTTGTTATGCTAGTTAAGAGTCTCCTCACATCCTGATATCAATTGAAGTGGTCTAAATATAAAAAATCTATGAATAAATCTTCTGTGGAAGTAAAACAAAATTAAATGTTCTGCCTGAATGCAATGATGTACTACCTGCCTCTCAACTTATTTATTAGCATATCTCCTCCCAGCCAATGACTAGAGTTCGGGGCGTGGACACTTTTGCAGGCTGACACAGAGGTTGTGTCCAAAAACGGCCCTCATAAATAGGGCATTATTTGAGGGGACAGCCATTTTTAATGGTGTCTAAAACCATAGGCAGACGTTATTGAGTACACTCATTCAATCCAATAATGCAGTGCTATAATCAGCATACAACTCAAAGGCTAAAAAAAAATCCATGACTCATGTACCATGATTGTTGTGCCAAATTAATTCCAGTGCCTTGCCGGAAGATGGCGTGTCTACAGCTGAATCATCTATCCATCCATCTATCCATTTTTCACACCATTGGTCCAATACATGTATATTTGTTTTTAATTGATTAGTAAATAGTTTAATTGAGGTTCATACAGGCTAGTTTCCACAGCAGAGATCAAAATAAATATTTGTATTACTATTGGAGCTGCAAGTTATGGCAAAGGAGGCAGCCTTCAACTGGACTATATTAATGGATTAATGTAGAGAATAAATGAATGAAAGTATGGGGGTGATTTTGAACACAGCAAGAGAGTGTTTAGCCAGTGTGTAAAAATTCAGATTCTATTAGACGTGCAAGCAAAATTCAATGACTTGACAAAATAGACAGGGACAGGCAAAACCAGGGTAAATATTGTCAGTGTTTTTACAAGATGGAGCAATTTGATGTAAGTGTGGGATTCAATTGATACAACATACTTGTGGAGTTTCTTCTTGACAGGTAAACTAAACTTCACATTTAAAGTATTCCAGTATGCTGGACCTTTTATTGAAAGTTGCCTACTTTTAACTGTTAAGCCATGCTCTCACACAAAAAAAGGTGTAATGCTTGAGTTAGAAGAGGTGTGATGTGCGAAAGAGGTGCTTGCAAAGGTTGCTTGAAAATGTTATTTTTGTAGCTCCGCTTAGTGACACTATAGTAGCACATAAACTGCTGACCTTACCTTTAAATCAGAATTATGTTCGGTTCTGTGCTGTCACATCTCAGTGTCCAATGCAAAATCTGCTGAAAACTATCTCAGACTCATATGAAGTCATTTTGCAATGATGAAAACACAATGTTAAGAGTCTTAAAATGTGGTAAACACACAATTAGAGCAAACTTGCCTTCTTAAAACAAGAGCTTTGCTGCAAATGCATTTTACAAATGTTTAATTAGGCCATATTAATTAAAAGAATCACTCTTTATCTCACACTCTGTCCCCTCCCCCTCCCCCTTTTTATTCCAGTGGATCTGCAGCGTGACCTCTAGTTAATTGAAACCCTGGAGAATCCTCTTGCATAAAATCAGAATCTCTCTTCTTAAAAAGATTCTGGTAAAAATAGTCCAGGCGCAGTGGCTGGGAATCGAAGGCCTGCAGCTATGCAGCCGAGTCTCGCGGTGGCCCTTTGCCCTCCTTCCATCGCCGTCTTGGAACAAGTGCTACCGCTAACTAGCTGGGGATGCATTAATTAATTGCAGGAAAACACAGACGTAATGTCTATAGGGCAGATTATTCCCCAAAAGAGAAAGAAATAGAGAGGGAGGAAAAGAAAGAGAAAAGAAAAGGGAAGAAAAATCGAGTTTGTGCACCTTACAACCCCAAGGAGCCTCATTGTGAGATTTCCCCTTGACAATAAAGCTATGATCACAGATAACACTAATGTGTATCCCATATGCATGTATACCTTAACTATACATGACATTCCTTGAACAGAACCTAGGAAAGAAGAATTTAAAAAAGATATCTGTTTCTCCATGAGAACAAATAGAGACTTTATAGTTATTCATTAATTTTATATGAATACCTTGGAATACTTGATATATAGTGAGTCATATTCACTATTGGTATTTATTTATTTGATTCTTTGTCATTTTGGAGGGTGCCATCAGAATTACAGTTCAAGCAACTGATAAAAGTATAATCAGTTATATACTATAATCCACAAGTAATTCAATTAATGTCTTGTGAAGTGAAAAGCTGCATGTTTGTAAGAAACAAATACATCAAGACGTTTTAACTTAAGCTGTGGCTTCTGGCCAAAATACCAGTCCGTAATTCCTAATAATGCTTCCTAAAAAGCCCTGCAACTTTAAGAGAAGAAACAAAAGAACGGTATGATATAATTTTAATTATTGAGTCTTTTTGACTTATGTCATCTTTTTCACAGAGCTCAGTGTGAAAATGAAGACCAAATTATCTACTCACATTCTATGGTATCCACATTTCTTTTTATATTTATGTACTTGATGCCTATTTTAGAATAAACATCTGACAGTTCATACTAAAATTGAACATTTTTGAACATTTGAACAAAATTCTCATGAGCTATGACAGCATTGTCTGATCAATACAATTTTCCTCTGAGAAGGTTTAGTATCTGCTGTAGTGTATTTTTGTTGTCCGTAATTTATAAGAACTGTGTTTATATCAGTTCACCTCATGAGCACTGCGTTTTTTATTGGATTTTTTTTATGGATAGGGGGGTCTTGACTTCATTGGCTATGACCAAACATTTACTTCTCCAAACAATTAGATTCCTTCTATTCTGGCCCCCATCATCGTGGGAATTTGTGCCAAAGTTCAGGATTATCTGATGTCAAAAAGTCTCCCTGTTCATGGAATAGCTAAAATTTAATTCTGGTCTTTGTCAATGAACAAAATCTAGTCTAATGATGTAATGGTGATGACGTGGGGACAATAAAGGTAGTCCGATGGCATGAGCACCTCCTCTCTCAGATAAAGGTATCGAGGAGGAAGTGTGTGTGTGGGGAGGGGGTCACAATCTTTGTAACCAATTACTGTATCCACATATTTCACATTCAGTCGGAGGCGCTGCGTGCAAACCAGCCCGAGGGCAGCCATTATTGATGCTATGCCCCAAGGACAGGCCATATGGGCCCCTATCTCAGAGCCTTTTATTAATTCACCATAATATACCTCTCCCATGCTAGCATTTACATTGTGGAGAAATGGCTCTATAATTAAAAAAAGACTGTGCGTGCACATTGCTTGTTTGCAGTCGGAATGATACATAAAGCAGCCGTGTTGTCCCTCGAATCCCTGCTCCCAGAGTCCCCTCTCCATCTCTACGCAAATTAATAGCCAACCGCCACTGATGCGTTAAATTGCTTTCCGTTCGAGCAGAAGACAACCAGATTATTTGTTATTTCTTATTAAAGCGATTCCTTAGCCTTATATTATACCAAGGTGGTTTCCTTTGTTATATTACACAACTTATAAAGAAATATTTTTTATAACAATCATGTCTGCGATGGCGGATAATAACTCAGCAATACATATGGCATTTGGTGTTTATTTGACTGACCTAGAACAAGTCTAGATCCTTGTTTTGTATTTAAATGTTTCGAAAGAAATTTTGACTATGTTCTGTTTTTTTACATCAATGCAAAAGAAAATAATTTAAGTCATGTTGTGCTATTTTGGATGTCAGAGACCAAACACCACTGATTCTTGCATGATTTGAGAATAAATATAATACTGATTCATATGAATGATTTGAATTTAAAACATGATTTGAGAACAAATATAATATGCATTTAGAATATGCATATGAATAGAGAGAGAGAGAGATTTGAAGAATTAATCTAGATTAATCTAGATTAATTTTGAAATTAATCTGATTAATCTAGATAAATAACTGAAAAGCTACCCAAATAAACTAAAAGTAAGTCAATTAAAAGCTCATCTCCTGTTTCCAAAAATCACAAACTTTAATCCCGTAAAGTGGAATTCCCACTCCCGTGTTGGTTTTTTTTTTTTTTTTTTAACCTACAGTAAAAATATAGTACAGATCACAGCCCACCTTAAGTTGCCTAAGAAAAATGCTGCACAGATTAAATTTAGAAAAAAAGTCTTCTATTTTTTTTTTTTGACACACTCTCTTATTATTTTTCTATGTACTGTATTTTTAGATATATTCTTCTCGCTCAAGTTCACATGAGACCTAAAGCGCATCCGGTTTGCTTAAAAGCGCAACGTTTCGTTGTTATTCTGAGTGCACACAAATAAACGTAGAGTCTTTACAGATTCGAAAGATGTATTAGGCTACTTTTATCTGTATGACCAAGAATGACGGAGATTTTAAGAGCAATGAACGCACCGGAGCCTGTCCTGCAGCAAACGCGCTTCCACACAAACACTTCAATAGCGCACATTTCTCTAGGTTAACATCATATTGAGCGGCCATGTAAAGTTCTACTACTACATCTTTCAGATGAAAAGCCATATTTGAGGTTGATGAATGATAGGTGAGCGTTTGGATGTCTGCCCGATTGTATTACCACACAGACCAGCCGTTAACAATCTGTCCATCACGGACTGCAAGCCTCTAGTTCGAAGACTCGTTTCTCGCCCCCTACAGTGCAATTCGGCTAGGTATACATCCGCGCTAAAATATCAGGGTGAAAGCATCATAGCTTGCGTAGTATAGACCCAGCTCCCAACCCAACTTTGAGAAATAACGGCGATATTTTTTTTATCGCCGATAAGAGTCTCACGTTAACGCAGCACGTTAACGCCGATAACGGCCCACCACTAATATATAATATATATTCACAGATATGTATAGAAATCTACAGCTATGGCAAAATAAATAAATAAATAAGAGACCACTTGAAAAGTTTCTCTGGATTTGTGATGAATAGTTATGTGTTTGAGTAAAACATATATATTTTTGTCTTATTCTGTAAACTACTGATAGCATTTCTTCCAAATTTTAAATACAAATTTAGTAATTTAGAGCATGTTTGCATTAAATTACAATTAAAAAGAAGCCATGCTTTCAAACATGTTTAGCTATGTTAATTGTCAGACAAAACAATACAAATATTCAGAAGAGTTAATAAATCAATACGACAATATTTTATTTAAAATTTGGAATAAATGTCATCAGAGATTTTACTCAAACCCACCTAGTAAATCCAGTAAAATCCAGAGAAACTGAAAATGTTCAACTAGTCTCCTTCCATATATTTTTTTCCATAGCTGTACGTTTGGAGTGACATGAGGGTGAGAAAATAAGTAATTAACATTTGCTGGACAGTAAATAATTTTTTTTTGTTTTTGGGTGAACTAATTAAATTCAGTATTTTAAAAAAGGATTTAAACCTGTGTGGTTTGTTTCAGTATACTGTAGTGTCTTTCGGCCTCTCTGGGCCTCTGCTTTGTTTACATGCGCTGTCAGGGCAAATCTGTGCTAACAGTAAACTCTGTGCACACCAGCGCTGCTGTTGCCATTTGTTTATCATCATTTCTTCTGCTCCTCTAACAACATGCATCTTCACGTTCCTCCGTGCCTGCTTCGTTGTATCTGTCTGTAACGCGCTGGAGCACCTTCCCCTGCGTGCTGTCTGATGAGTTCGGCCTCAAAGCTGCCACAGCAAGCGCTGACCCTGCTGCGGCACATATGCGCGTCAGGCTGTGTCAGGCTAGAGGTGAGCACTGATGTTATGGGCTCTGATAGCAACATGTTCCGTGTTGATGGTGGCCATTTCCATGCTCAGGTATCAGGCTTGCTTAAACGCACGTGTGCGGTGATCTGCCCAGGAGAAGACTTTACTCCACACCGTCAGGAACAGCACAATGCGAGATGGCATATGAGCTTGTGAGGTTCACCAAAGCTTGAGATTCAATTTTGCCACTTTTCTCTGATTTTGTTGTGCTCTCTTTTTCAGAGTGAATTAAACTTTCTCAAAGGAATAGTTCTACTGAAAATCTAAATTCTGTTGAAAACTTACCCTTGTGTTGTTTCAAAACTATATGCTGTTGTTATTTTCAGTGAAACAGAAAAGTAGCAATGTTTAATATTTATGCAGATTTGTACCATAACATAAAAGGATGAACAGAGAGGAAAGTTAGTCTACATTATTTTATCATCATCTATGAGATTTAAGGACCTACAGCATATGTCAGTGGTATTTACTGTACTTTCTGTACTGTCGTTGTGCTACTACGTTTCATAATCTATTTCATACAAATACCATAATAGGTTTAATAAATACTGCATTTCCATCCAGCATGGTAATGAAGACCCATGCATGGTTTTACCTGTAGTTACCATTATCAAATGTGGTTAAACTACATTCAAAATTATGAATATTATGCAAAATTGCCTTAAGGACCAGAATTAAGTACATTATAGTACCTCCATGTATTGTATTGTTTATTTAATTATATTAAAACTTCAGTTATATATATATAATTGAAATGTATTTGTTTCAATAAATTATAGTAAATTTAGGATCAGTCTTATAGATATCGCTGAGACAAATTTGACAATTTAGAAAACAACTTAATATGAAACCAAATTTCTTCAAGGCCTCCGATCTCTGCTAAACATTAACATATATTGTCCTCTTTCTGATAGTGTAAAACTTTTCCACATGTCCGTGATTCCAGTGTGCTAAGAGAATATCAGATACATCATGATTAATTTAGAGAGAATATAATTGAAGTGTTATGAAGGATTTTCTAGCCAGGTTGAGCGTCAGCCGCCCCGCGTATGGCAGAGCACTGTTTGAAATTCTGGATTTGTCGGTCTGTCATAATTTATTGGAACTCATCTGTAACAAGGGCCTGGCTCAGATTTACACACTGATTTGAAAAATAAATAAGAGCGATACAGACCTGCGCTGCTTTAATGACAGACTGTACTGACATGAAGGAGTGGAGATATGAAACAGAGAGAGGAAATTAGATATTATGCCCTCAAGACAACTGCAGCCACTGGTCCATTCATTATTAGTGTGATATTTATTATTAAGAATTCCTCTCAGTGAGAGAGAGCAGAATATTCTCCCGGCTCTGGCACTTTGAGTCCTGTCAGGAGTGAAGTGTGTGCAGATCATTCCTGTAGCGCTGCTGCTGACACGGCAAATCTGCAAGATACATCATGTGAATACTGTCTTGCTCACACACACACACACACACACACACACACACACACACACACACACACACACACACACACACACACACACACACACACACACACACACACACACACACACACACACACACACACACACACACACACACACACACACACACACACACACACACACACACACACACACACACACACACACAGTTTTTTATGGTTTACGGGGACTCTCCATAGGCGTAATGGTTTTTATACTGTACAAACTGAATGTGCTATTGCCTACACCTACCCTACAACTAAACTTAGCCCTAACAGGCGACAGGAGACTGTGGCATTTCCACTTCCCCCCCCAAAAAAACTGTATGATTTATAAGCATTTTGAATAATGGGGACACTGAAAATGTCTTCATAAATCACCTTCTTCTTGTAATACCTATGTCATACCCATGTCATTATACAAATTTGTGTCCTCATAAACCACATAAACAGCACACGCACGCACGCACGCACGCACGCACGCACGCACGCACGCACGCACGCACGCACACACACACACACACACACACACACACACACACACACACACACACACACACACACACACACACACACACTAAAGCATTCATGCCCAGACATTCGTGAGATGAATATTTGCCGTTGTTGTGATGGAAGCAATTTTTCTAGAAAAGTTTCTAATATATATATTGAATTTAAAGCAATTATTTTCTATGTATCTAAAAGCAGTGGGAAAACTGTTACGACAGATATTATATAGATTGGCTTTTTTTATAGATGTATATTTTGCCTGCCACCAAACTAACACAAATGTTTCTCGTTTCATAGAAAATATTTTGTATTTCAACTCATATAGTTTGTATACAGTCTAAAGCATGATCCAACAATCTTTTCAAAACAAAACCAAATATATATATATATATATATATGCAGGTGCATCTCAATAAATTTGAATGTCGTGGAAAAGTTCATTTATTTCAGTAATTCAACTCAAATTGTGAAATTCGTGTATTAAATAAATTCAATGCACACAGACTGAAGTAGTTTAAGTCTTTGGTTCTTTTAATTGTGATGATTTTGGCTCACATTTAACAAAAACCCACCAATTCACTATCTCAACAAATTAGAATATGGTGACATGCCAATCAGCTAATAAACTCAAAACACCTGCAAAAGTTTCCTGAGCCTTCAAAATGGTCTCTCGGTTTGGTTTACTAGGCTACACAATCATGGGGAAGACTGCTGATCTGACAGTTGTCCAGAAGACAATCATTGACACCCTTCACAAGGAGGGTAAGCCGCAAACAGTCATTGCCAAAGAAGCTGGCTGTTCACAGCGTGCTTTATCCAAGCATGTTGACAGAAAGTTTAGTGGAAGGTTAAAGTGTGGAAGAAAAAGATGCACAACCAACCGAGAGAACCCCAGCCTTATGAGGATTGTCAAGCAAAATCAATTCAAGAATTTGGGTGAACTTCATAAGGAATGGACTGAGGCCGGGGTCATGGCATCAAGAGCCACCACACACAGATGTGTCAAGGAATTTGGCTACAGTTGTCATCAGAGGCATCTTACCTGGGCTAAGGAGAAGAAGAACTAGACTGTTGCCCAGTGGTCCAAAGTCCTCTTTTCAGATGAGAGCAAGTTTTGTATTTCATTTGGAAACCAAGGTCCTAGAGTCTGGAGGAAGGGTGGAGAAGCTCATAGCCCAAGTTGCTTGAAGTCCAGTGTTAAGTTTCCACAGTCTGTGATGATTTGGGGTGCAATGTCATCTGCTGGTGTTGGTCCATTGTGTTTTTTGAAAACCAACGTCACTACACCTGTTTACCAATACATTTTGGAGCACTTCATGCTTCCTTCTGCTGAGCAGCTTTTTGAAAGATGCTGATTTCATTTTCCAGCAGGATTTAGCACCTGCCCACACTGCCAAAAGCACCAAAAGTTGGTTAAATGACCCTGGTGTTGGTGTACTTGAATGGCCAGCAAACTCTCCAGACCTGAACACCATAGAGAATCTATGGGGTATTGTCAAGAGGAAAATGAGAAACAAGAAACCAAAAAATGCAGATGAGCTGAAGGCCACTGTCAAAGAAACCTGGGCTTCCATACCACCTCAGCAGTGCCACAAACTGATCACATCCATGCCACGCCGAATTGAGGCAATAATTAAAGCTAAAGATGCCCCTACCAAGTATTGAGTACATATACAATAAATGAACATACTATACAGAAGGCCAACGATTCACTAAAAATTTGTTTTTTTTATTGGTCTTATGAAGTATTCTAATTTGTTGAGATAGTGAATTGGTGGGTTGTTGTTAAATGTGAGCCAAAATCATCAGAATTAAAAGAACAAAAGACTTAAACTACTTCAGTCTGTGTGCATTACACTTATTTAATACACGAGTTTCACAATTTTAGTTGAATTACTGAAATAAACTTTTCAAAGACATTCTAATTTATTCAGAGGCACCTGTTTATTATAATATATATATATATATATATATATTATATATTCAAATAATTTATATGTAAATACATTTTATATTTAAACATATTTTAATTAAATATATACATACATGGGTGCACTTTTTGACATTTAAATAATGTCTCAAAAAATCTGACTCATCTGTCTCTCAGGTTTGATGTACTTTATCTGTGTTGACATCATACACTGGTACCCCACTTACATTCAATTCTGAAGCAGTCCTGTGACCTACTTTAATCCATTTCCACCCTACCACCTTCTTTATTTCCCCCTTTATCCTTTTTTACAAGCTAATAGCCTCTCTCTCTCTCACCCGGCTGGCCCAGTCCGGCCCCAGCCCAAGGACGATACAACCATGGCCCTTTGGTAATGGATGGGCTGCCAGCGGGACCTGCTGGGCTATTGGAGTGGCTGGAGCAGTTATATGGAGTTATACGGCAGCCTATTTACTGAGGTGATGAGCTGCAGACGTCCCCCATTATTTATGAAGGGAGGCCAGCGGAGGGGTGCAGAGGTCACTGAACCCAGGTAGACCCGATACATTAATAAGAGCTGGGCGGACGTCTCAGTTTATGCGAGAGCAAAAGAGCAACAGAAGATAGAAAGGTAGAAAGAATACACTTGTATACAGGCTATATATAAACACACTCAATGCAAACTGGTTTACATTAATATGCTAATTTCAGTGCATTTGTTTAGTATTTGCAGGTCTTGTTCTGACAGGGACAGCAGGGGACAAAAACAATGCTAAATGCAAATAATGAAATGCAACTAATCCTCTAATTGTGCTTTGAAGGGAGAGCAAAATATTATAATAATTGAATTGTTGGCAAACCAACTTTGTTTATGCATATACAAAATTATCATTGGGCCAAAGTGGTTCATGGTAATTTGAACACATTTAAACTATTTTGGCACCATGTTGGACTCAATGCAAAAAAAACTGAATCACTAAATGGTTTGTACTGTGTGTGTTCTGAGTGCGTATAAAGACTTTGTTTGATGAATGAAACTCTCACACTTCAAGTGGGTTTAAGGCTCCATTGTTCAATGTGCCAGTGTTTCTCTTCCTAAGATAAATTGTTCTTTTAGCTGCGGTCAGCTGGGGCTTCTTAAGGTACTATGATCTAAATGGACCTTTAGACACAATCTATCTTTGACAGACTGCATTTAACACGGGTCTGATTTAAAATGAATAGAAGTAACAACGCCCTTCCAATGTATAACTGATTTTTAAATGTTTTACTTTTAATGGAAAAGTTTTCTGTATTTAGTGAATTTTACAAACAGGACCCATAAAGGCAATACAAGGGTAAATCTTACTGACCAGGTTGAATAATACCATGTTTTTGTTTTACCTTAAACAACCCTAGATGTGTTGATTTGAAGAATCAGTTGATTTCAACCAAGTCAGCTTTGTGAAATTGTGAATTACTAATTCTACTGTTTAATTTAGCATTTTAACATTGTTGTGGTTTTCATCATTAGACTGCTGATTGAAACACATAATTCAGAGACAGAAAACACCCTGTTGCGCCTGTCAGCTGCAGTATTATAGATTGACCCGGAGAAGCTCCACTGCCAGCTGGACATCAGCGGATGAAAACAAGGAAAGATGTTCTCACAGATGTTCATCTCCAGTGCCAGATGACCCTCATCAGAAAAAGTGGGCAAGCATGACTAAATCTCAAGTCAGTACACATCAGCCATCTTGGCAACACCTCTAGGCATCTACTTTTTAGTCATGCAGTACAGATC
Organism: Ptychobarbus kaznakovi; assembly: GCA_027422405.1. Lineage (NCBI taxonomy): Eukaryota > Metazoa > Chordata > Actinopteri > Cypriniformes > Cyprinidae > Ptychobarbus > Ptychobarbus kaznakovi. The sequence continues at coordinate 20,537,800 of CM049814.1, forward strand.
CTACTCGAACATAGAAATAAGAATATCTCCAAAACTGTATGACAAACAACATGTCAAAAACAACCATGAAATCATGTGCACTTCAGAGAAATCTTTCCTCAACTCCGACACTATACTGGTTCTTAACGTTTCTTGCCTTTTTTCAATTTATGAAAATATGAGTGACATTTAAACTGTTTGCTTTTCTGTCTGGATTTAAAATTTAGAACACATGACTACTTAGAACATGGGCTACTTTAAAATACTATTATGGTGCTATACCATTGTGGTGCTATTTTACATTATTTTGGAGCTTGACAGCCCGTATAAAGGGTGTGTTTTATTATTTATTTGATTTTTTACTGTGAACTGAAATAAATATTGCCATTTGCTAATTAGTATATTTACATATGTACATAATATTCAGTAACTGCATCTAAAAGAAATCAAGGCCAATAAATAAAAACTAAATGGACTAAATGGACACATAACATTAGTGTTAGCTAGAAGAAAGCTGCATGCACAAGCAGTGACAAAGAACAAACTGTCTCAGACTGCTCTAGCTACATACCAAAAACTGTACATGAGTTTACTGATGTAAATGCATTCTCATTTACACAACTAGTTACTTAAAGCTGGTGCAAATGGCCTTTGATCACTAGAAGCTTTAACTGAAGAGAAATGAGCAGCTTGAACACTCTGAAACATGATTTTACATTCACAGAAACATGGACTTAGAATATGGACATAAAAGTGTGTAAAACAAACCGTCAAAATGACAAAAGTCATTTTTGTGTGAATTCACTCATAAGAGTTTGTTTAGAGTTGCAGTCATTTATGCCCCTCTTTATAACAAATGTAGTCATAGTCATTTTTTTTTATATTGTTACATTCAATGATATTTTAATTATTTAAAAAATTAACATGTAACATTTCTAGCTTTGTATGGTCAGTTTTAAAAATGTAATGACTTTCTGCTCAAGATATCCGAAAGAGTCAGACAGCAGCTAGTCCTTTTGTGTATCTGTGCTAATGCTGTGTTTTATAACTGGCAGTGTCTCTAAGGGAGAGGGTGGCAACAGCGGCACAATAATCATTTCCCTGAGGCTTTGAAAGTGTCGCACATTTGGCACACACAAACATGCACAAACCACATTTGCGCGCACACAAACGCATGTGTGACGTTCTGCTCAAATAAATTAGGTCTAAAGCCAAGCCCTGTGCACAGTGTTTGTTTTCTTTCTGGTGCTATCTTATTCCAGGATTACTAATCAAACAGGCCCTGGGCGATCGCAGGGCCAAACATCTGAGAAAGTGCTTGGCAGCCTTTCAACTCTCCATGCTGGAGCCAATGGATAAGAGACGCCATTATTCATGAAAACACTCCAGACTGTCGGAATCAACTTCCCAGTTTGTTTTTAATGTAAAAACAGCCACCCTTTCACCAAACAAACGGTTAGCGAATATGACAGCTGATAAGTTGATCCTTTTCCGAATGTCAGCCCTTTAAACACAGAATCATTGAGGTCTTTTCACCTGTGCAATTGCAGTTAACTCAAAAAATAGAATCCTGACTTGTACGTCAACTGTTGCCGTTGTTTTACGGCACATGCAGATGAAATGTATTCATTTAAAATATCACTGGCTCCCATCAGGGCGACATTCATTTGGACATGATTTGTTAAAAAAAAGGAATTTTCATTTCCTTCAGTCTCCACCTTTGTCCAGTGCAAATCTTTGCTTTTTTGGCTTTAGTTCATGGTCCCTTTGATTTTAACAGATCCCCACGATCCATGTGCGCCTATTTGACTCTGTGCGGTGATCTGCCCCATCTCGGACTCCAAACCACATCTGAGCATCAGCTGATGTAGGAGAAGCCCATCAATTAAATTTTCAAGTTCATTGTCCTACACGTCCTCAGACAGCAGGAGCACCTTCCTCCCGCTGAGCACTCGTTTTCTGAGCTCTGCTAAGGAGGGAAGTTTCATTTTGTCTCCGTTTTTACTGTAAACATTAAGGAAGATGCCAAAAACCACCAGAAGACCACCCCAGATGTACCTGCGAAAGAACCAGTGTACGTCATTCTCAACAAAACAGAAATAAGCAATTAGTATTTTCAACACTTAACATGATATTAAAACTGACCCAATAAAATCCTGATGGATAAAATAAAATCTCATCCTACATTATTTGCTCAGCATTGTTTTGTTTGGAAATACACCACAATATGTTATGAAAGCAGAGATTCTTGTTCACTTACTGGAAAGTGAAAGGTTTAGAAAAGAACAGAAATGACAACACAATAGTCATGGCTTTCCTTCCCGTAGTCACTGGGGAGAGGGAAAAAAAGAGAGAGAGAGAAACCATTTAAAGTTAGACCATTAATTCACTTTATTTTACAAAGATTTGAATGACCAAATTTTTGGTCCAAATTTTCAAAAGAGAGGGCTTATCTTACCTGTGACAGCAACCAGTGCTCCAAACAGCTTTATCAGAGCCAGGACGAATGAAATGCCAAAATATCCCGTCAGTGAAAATAAGAATGCATAACCGTATGTCGTCACTGGATGCTGAGTGAGTAAAACATACATTAAAAATGCAGTGATTTGAAGGCTCATGTCATGTAAAACTTCTAGATCCTGATCCTTTGATATTAATTAGTCTTGTGCTTGTGTAAACATTTTCTTTAGATTTGTATTACAGTTTTGTGGTTATAGTTCTCATTTGGGTCAGTTAATATGATAAATTAGAATTCACCAATTAGAAAAGCAATTGCAACCATGAGTTTTATAACTTATGATTATTCACATTTATATATCATATAACACACAAAAAAAATACCTGACACTTGACCCAAATTCCTCATAGGCCAAATTTCTACTGTTTTTGAGAGATTAAAAATAACTATATATATATATATATTTGATATTTACAGTGATTAATAAATAAACATGAGAAGTATATTGCTATTGTAATAACACCACAGTACAGTAAAAATCAAGCATTTAATAAAACAGATAAATCATTTTATTTATTGTAATTATTCAATAAAAAATAAAGTAGAAATGAGAAATATACTACTATAGTAATAATACTACTGCACTGTAAAAAAAATATATAATTATTAAATACAATCTAAAATAAAACAAATAAATCATTATTTTATAGTACAACTTAGCCATATGACCATATTACAAAAAATTCATGATAATGATTTGATAAATTGTATTTGTCCTATTGTTTGTCATTTGCCTTCTTGAAAATGAACAAAAATGCTCCCCAAATTCAAGACAGGGGGGGCAAAAATATGCCCCTGGACAATTACATTTATTATGACTGTCGTGATTGAAGTGAAATTTGAAAATGAATGAAAAGTGTAGATTGGACATTACATTTAGTTGTAATTAACATGCCAAGTCAGCTTCTGTTCCAATGTAAAGATGAATTTTGTTGATGTTAATACAATTGTATTGGTAATAATATAAAAGTGTACGTTTTCTTATTAAAATAATTGGTTAAATGTAGGAATATGACAAAAGACAACACAGATACATTTCATAATTCATAAACATTGCCATTAAGAAGGTCAACAATGCCCCTGGAAATCAATTCCAGGGGTAAATATTGTTAATGTCTGATCCTAAATGGTAGTGTGAACTATACATATATAGCGAACCAGTCACAAGAGATTTTATTTACGTGACATAAATCTAAAAGGTACAGCATCAAAAACACCCTGGTAAATTCTAAGAGTCAGAGGAAGGGTGAAAAAACTGCCATGTTTTTGGTTCAAAAATCACAATTATTAAAATATGTGGACATATTTTTGAATTCAAAATGCGTATTTTACTGTAAAATATACGCGTGTTAAAACCCACCTGAGAGCAGAAGGAAACAGCAGGTCCAAGCCCCCCAAAAGACAGCTGCCCCAGTAAAATATACACAAAACCAATAGAATAGGAATATAAAACCTGCAACACAAGGACAACAATGAATAATATTCCTGCACACAAGAGAGAGAAACCATATTATGATGGTATTAATTCTAAATAATTTGTACCATCTCTGAATTGGTTCCGTTATGAAGTTTCATGGCTTTTTCCTGCACATTTCCAATAGCTGCATCCGCACAAAGGGCCAGAGATATGAGAATTACCCCTAGAAAAAATAAACACGAATAAAATTCAAATTACATTCAATTAAAAAAAAAATATTATGCAGACAGATTATTCTTAGCAAGACAGCTGACTAGATTTTGGAGCAAAGCCTGTTTCTCAGTCAATAGACTGAAGAAGAAGCAGTCCTATACCTGTTGCATTGAAGTTTGGGGCAATCTTGCTGTCTGCCAGTGTAAACCAGATCAGACCGAGACTCATGCAGAGAGCAGCAGACACATCTGCAACATTGTAGCGTTTCCCTAAAAACACACAACATCAACAAAGCTCTATCAAACCAAGAACCTCTGACATGGATCAACTCAAACACATCACAAAAGCCGCATAAACATGCATCTGATCTTCTGCTAAGCTGAGGGCCTTATCGTCTGGGTCCTTTGAGTTCTGGCTGCAGGTTTGACACTGGCTGCAGGTTGGCTTTACAAAGATCTTTGAACAAGTTCAACGGGGAAGTGATGTCGAAGACAGAGAGATGGAGTTTTTGTCTTTTTCTGCTGGACTCTTCAACACATCACAAGAAAGCATGTGAGGAGAATGAGTTTGAGGTTGGACGTGAAAATGCAAAGACCGAGAAAAAAGAAGAAGCAAGAAAGGCCGAAGAGTGTTCTCAAACAGGTAGTAGCCGTGGGGTTGGAGGTGATGCAGCAGGTTGCTGTGCATCACTTTGATTCTGTCCAGCTTTGATGGGTTGGCATCTTGAGTGCATCCTCAACCAACGTCCCGATGCTGATCTTACGCACCAGCCTGAGGGGACGCAAGGTCCATGATGCCAGAGAAATAAATCTAAATATCCCCATAAATAGAGAGGGAAGAGCTGTTGAGCTGGTTTCATTCTTTCTTGTTCAGGATATCAAAACTACAATCCAGTTGTTGGATACGAAATGTGAAAAACTCCACGACAGAGGCCAATGAAAGAAATGGCATAAGAACAAGGAAAATTTAAAACCTACATTGTACTCACAAATTAGTCAACCTTATTGATTTGAGTAAACAGAACGTTCAAAGGGGACTATCAAAATAAAGTGTTTTACATTTCAAAGCTTAGCTTTTAAAGCTTAGACTAAAATTGTATTCATTATTCACTCATAATTTACTTCCCTGCTACAGCTTTAAAATCTCCTGTTCAATATTTCTGAATAATTATAGGATGCTAAATTTGCTGTTTGCATCATATAGTCGCAGAGGATTTGTAATAATAGTGCAAAAGTCATTTGGACTCCTTTAATCATACTTTTTTGTTGTCCTTTTGGAACTTGATCACTATGCTCTCAATAAGCTGTCACAGAAATTCTCAGTTTGTGTTCCACTGATTACAATAAGTTATATTTGCTTTCGTATGCAGTACAGTAACACCTATAGTAAAAACTGTTATATTGTGATAGAATATTACAGTATTTATATTTTAAATTTTAGTACATTTTAGATTTATATATACATATATTTTTTAGTACATTTATATATATATATTTTTTTTTTTTTCTTGTGATGGCAAAGCTGAATTTTCAGCAACCATTACTTAACGCTTTAGTGTCACATGATCCTACAGAAATTATTCTAATATGCTGAGTTTGTGCTCAAGAAACATTTGTTCTTATTATTAATGTTTAAAACTTGTTTTTGTATTAAAATATTTAAATGAACAGCATTTGTTTGATATATATTTTTTTAACAATATAAATATCGTTATTGTCACAGAAAGTGACAATTGAATGGGAAGGCATTGAAAGACTAACAATCTAGCATATGATCTGATGTACCTTGGATAAAAACTCCTCCGATCATGACAGGAATGAGTTTGCAGCACTTAAATATGACTTGTGTAGGGTAGTTCAAGTATCCTAAAGAAGTGTTGGATAGGCCCATGGTCCCAACTGTTAAAAATGCGATGATCATGTAGGTTTTGCATGGTACCCTGAAAAAAGAAGAAGAAACATTCTATAATGTTGTTGTTTTTTCCAATTTGTGAATACTAGTTTTATGATAAAAAGCTTTAAAGATAAAAAACTTCATAACTGTATAACTTTAAAGTTTGGCAATTGCTAATCAAATACAATTTTATCCCCAGAAATTGAATATAAAATAAATTTAAGAGAGGTATAAGTATCAGTAATACTGCAGGTGGTTGCAAACCCCAGAGCGACAGTTTTCTATTATAACTGAGGGTTATTTTTTAATTTGTCAACAGCCCCAGAAATTACCTCCTTCTTTTATCCTGAGTAAGCTGCAACTCCACTAAACCAAACAAGGAGTAAAATCCGAACTGCACTAACGTCAGATACCAGCCAAATGGCTTAAATCCCTCCACTGAGAATATCAGCTCCTGAAAACACAGAGACTCACAAGTTAGCAATGTCACGAAGGAAACACGAGTTTAGTATCACTGCAGACACAAATATAAAGTCAACGATCACAAATGGAGCAATGGGACAGAATGTCACCTGCAGGTAGCCGTAGATGAGGTAAAAGAGGAAGACGCCGGCCACACAGATGGAGAACTGTGTTGGTGTGTTGAAGCTGCTCAGGTTGATGCCCAGCACTCTGAGCTCCTCCACTGATTTGATATGAGGTGACATGACCTCTGTGGATGAGGGCACAGATATGGAGATATGCTTCCTCGAGCTGTAATTCCCAAGCCCAAATTTTCCACTCATGTCTGCAGGCTCCTGAAATTCTAAACAATTCATCCACAATCTGAACTAACATATTTTAAATTCACTGTCTGTCTACTAATAAAATATTTCATAGAATGTGGGTAATCAAATAGATGATGGTAGCCATTGACTCAAAATTGAAGTTAACTCAAAGTTGAAATGAAGTAGAAGCTTGGGTAACACTTTACTTGAAGGGGTGTGCATAAGACTGACATGACACCTTCATAATCATGACATGACGCATGTCATGAATATGAAGGAAGTTGTATGCATGTTAATGACAACTGTCATTAAGTGTCATTCGCTCAGTCATGTCATTGTTAATGCAAAGATGACATTATTTGACCTAAGCCTACCCTTACCCCTAACCCATAACAAAGACATCTCAAACAATGTCATCTTTGCATTACAAATGACATAACTGATCGAATGACACTTAATGACAGCTTTCATAAACATGCATATCAAAACCTTCATATTCAATACATGTGTCATGTCATGATTATGAAGGTGTCGTGTCAGTCTTATGCACACCCCTTCAAGTAAAGTGTAACCGAAGCTTGGACCAGGAAACAGTATTTAGTACAGTATCACAACTTGGATTGTTTGCACCAAAATGTTCTTGTTAAATCAAATTGTTACTAATATAAAATCTATTTATGTGGAATCACCTGTCAGTTAGTTTGCTTATTTTATGATCAATGTATTACACTGTAACAGTTTCGATGCAGTAACAGCAAGTTTACTGTAGCAATTATGATTTACTGCTGAAAACATTGTCATAGAATGATAAACGCCTTTCAAATTAAAGTTTTCATGCATAAATATACTTATAATGCAAAACAAAGCTTTTATTTCTGTTGTCGGTCACTTAAACTCCTACACACAACACATACATATATTTAGATGAGGGAAACATCCCCTTATATGAAGTAGTGGTAGCATGACACAATGATTGTATCACATTTAATATACACCATGGTACTGAGTGATGTGTATATTATTGAATTTATATATTATTGAGCTCAAAAATATATAAAATGTCATAACATGGTACTGGTATAGTTTGTTAATGTCTGTACGTGTAGTGTAAAAGAAGAATCTTACCCGAATGACTCAGAGAAGATCAGAGTTATTGAGCAGTTTAATGACAATCACATTGATCAGATGAGAGTGATGAGTATCTGACAGCTGGAAGTGTATCACACTGATCTCACATCTCAACCCGATAAACGACGCGTCTCGGCACTGACACGCATGACAGGCTCAATCCGAGACTTTAAACGTGCAGAATGATCGTGGGATCAGTGTTTAAACACGAAATCACTCACTCGTATGGGATTTAGAAGAGATAAAGTGTGTTAGCAGCTAAGCTAACACCTGCTGCTCTGCTCCACTTCCGGGTTTAAAGTCAGTTTTAAGCGCTCGTCTCAAAGTGGTACAGACATCCTTACATCGATACAATCGAACGGAACACAAAACAACCCTTCATCCATAAAGTAGTATGTCAACGTGCAAACTATACGCGAATTCTAAAGGGTTTTGTGTTGTTCTATCTCCCGGCAGCAGCCAACAGCTTCCTGTGAACTCTGACCTCAAGATACACGTCACTGAACACACACATGTCAGTCTGACAATTATTTATTTTATTTTATTGTATTAAAATGGTACTGTATATTCTCATATTATATTGTCTATGTTCAATATTTTCTATACAATATTTTGGAATGACTTGTTATATTCATTGGCAGTAATATGACTGACGATAATAATAATAAAAAAAAAAAATAATAATAAAAAAGAACACACTGCACTGACAGATTTGAGGTTGGAGAGCAATATAACGAATAAAGAATGAAAAACGATTTATATTGTGATAAATCTGTTCTTTCTTTCTTTCTTTCTTTCTTTCTTTCTTTCTTTCTTTTCTTTCTTTCTTTCTTTGGAGAGGGCTGTTTTCTGTCTGAACGTTTACTATGTATAAGCAAAATATAATAATACAAAATAATAATAAAACTACTATTCATTATTAATTAGGAGTCAATAAAGGGGATTTATATTATAATTAATCATAAACATCATAAGAACATACTCATTTTTGGGGTATTGACTACCATTTGTTTAACCACAGTTTTATTACAAATGCCATGGTTAAACAATGGTTAGTGTTGCCATGGTTAATTTGTGATTACCATATTATATATTTATTTGTAGTACATTTTCATAAGGGGGGTTCTGTCTGGGCCAGTTGTACTTATGACCTGGAAAAACACACTTTATGAGTGCAAGCTGTTATGCATTCCAAATTGCACACTTAATGTAAATGTGCCTAAATAATATACTTTTTTTCTGGTGAATCTTCCATCCTTGCATATTTTTGTTAATATTTACCTCAATGTAAGGCTAAGGTTGCCACACAAGTTTTTAAAATGTATATTAACATTAAGTAATGAATTTTAAGGTAATGACATTCACTGGATGGACATTTGCTACTTATGCTAAAGCTAACATTCAACCACAAACAGCATGTAACAAGGAGTTCTGTGTTATCTAGATGCAATTTATGACCTGGTAGTATATCAAAGCGCTAGTACACTATCTTTCCACATACCCAGAGGGATGTAGCCTACTTTCCCATCACCAAAGAAGCACACACTTTTAATGCATAGTATATTAGCATGCAAATTGGGACGTAAAACAAGAAAATCCACTTAGGCAGAAATCCGTCATTAGAAAATATTTGACTCGTAGATCTCTGAAATAAGGACAATTAAAGATAACTTTTTGTCAGTAAAACAGGGGAACACGTAATAATCTCATATACCTGCTTTATTTCTTGTGTTGGTTTCATTGATATATATATATATATATATATATATATATATACACAACGTGCGTTCTGCTAAAGTTTTCCTGGCTGAACTGTATAACCTGTTTGTCTAGACTGACAGGAGAGTGTGTTTGGTGTATTTACATCCTTGTTTTGCATGTATGTGAATGAATGTCATGCAAAAATCAAACAAAGTGATTTTGATCAGACCTTTAGATATCAACAAAAAGCTCAAGCAGTGCACTACGTACTCATCCTCGTCCACAACCCATGAGATGACCGAGCCACAGCCACGGAAGGTCCATCTCTGGCAAAGGGTTATGATCCTATCTACCCCTCCCCCCCAGTTAGCCTCTGTTCCGCCCATTCATTTCCTCTGCTTCCCCTATAGATGACAGAGGCCTTTCCATCCACCGTGAGAGGTTAATTCACTCACGGACGGCATTATTTCTTTCCAGCCCCTTCCACAAAATAAAAATTCAGAGTGGACAGGCCCATCTCTCATCCGTCTGAGATTTGATTGGAATGCTATTGCCTCCTGTCCCGAGGAGCCCCTGCGCTGGCTTGGCTGCACTTTATGACACTAAATAGCCAGGCTACAATTTTTCCATCTATTCAAAAAATTCTCTTAATAACTCATTCTTCTGGACGAGAGCCCTCACTCTCCGCTCTCTGCCAGGACAGGCTCGTCCCATTTACGTCCACAGGTCACCAGAACGGAGACCTCAAAATGTTCAGAATTCAACGGGTTAATTAATCTCCGAATATACTGCCCTTTCTCTGCCGTCCATTTGCCGAATCATAGTCCCGTGGAGAGGCCTGTGCAATATTTACTGCCCACTAATAGTATTCAGCAATGCACAGAACCGTCCACATGCATGCCACCCATCTAACTTTACAAGTGATCTCATTTATCAACAATGACGGATTTGTGTAATGACTTTTTCTTTTTGCAGCCCTTCACATCAGATCCTTCTAAATAATAAAATGGCTATTTATTGATTATTCAGAAAGGTACATATTCCCATAATGGTCTCAGACCAGATCAAATAACCAGTAATAAATAAAACATTGCATGCGGAAGGAAATGCGGTGGCTTTTCAAAGACCGAAATCTGGATCCAATGAGGCCTGTATAGCTCAGCAAATCAGTAGGATCTTCTGGGAAAGTTGAATGGTTGAGTGATTCTGTGTATGGATCTGATTAGAATTCAGATGACCTAACGACTGTTGGGATCGTGGATGAGTCTGCAACAAATGTGAGGAGTAAGATATTATTAAGAAAAACACCAATATTTTAAAGGACTAGTTCACCTAAGTCAAATTTATTTGCGTAGCATTTTTCACAATACAAATAGTTTCAAAGCAGCTTTACAGAAAAATCCTCTTGTAATCCCATTTAGCAGGTTATAGCTGGGCAATAATATAGTTAAAAATGTATGCTGTATACAAGCAATCATGCAGATGAGATTTGCTGTAAAGTATATATAATAATGTGAATGCACAATATGTATACAGATAAAGTTGTATAGATATATTATGCAAAAAGCTGCGTTAATGTTTATGCATGTATAACAGAATGTGATGGTACATTTTGAATATGCAGTGTATTTTGTTTAAGTCTCAGCTCTAATCTGCTGAATGCGACTAAGGCATGCAATATCAAGACATTATTAACATTAACATGATGATTTTTAGACATATACTGTATACTGTATGTCTGTGTGTGTTTGTGTGTGTGCATTGTTATTATTTTATTTGAATGTACTTTTTATATTATTATTATTATTATTATTATTGTATTTTTTTTCCAATAGCATGATAGCAGTATGGAGACTAACAAATTAATATGTTTCCTAAAATGAACATACAAAAAAAAAAGACCAAAGTAAGTGTAGAATCTATATAATTTGTTTCTCCACAATACAGCTACTAATAAAAGATTTGGAGCGTACGGACAGAGCAGCGGCTCCTCTCTTTCGTCTCTAACTCACTTTCCCACATGAAGAGTGAAATCACCTCATACATCTCTGGCCATTCTTACTGTGCCACCTTCAAAATTGAAAATACCAAAGGAGAAATTACACTGGCGCCCCTTTTATGAAATAATCCTCAATTGTATTTGTTATATAACGCTTCTCTTCTCAACAACTGGGGAGGAAGGTCCTTTGCTGAAGGAACCCTTTAATGTTGCCCAATCTCATATTAAATTGGAGGTTTCTTAATAAGCCATTTTGGCTGTGTTATCCAGGGCTAAAGCGCCGTCTCTGTTGTCCTCTTCCTGTGCTTGTCTGAATCCTGCTGCATGACTTGGGAAACAGATGGTATCGGCCCAATATTACTTCTCAAAGCACTCATATCCTCTCTCATGTTGTTTTCTTTGATCTACTGGGCTTCTGCTCTCACTTTTTCTTTTTTGCGAGCCTCTCTCTCTCTCTCTGTCCTTCTCTCTTACTCTTAACTATTTGAGGTCAGTGCTCACTCAAACAGGAAAGCTCGGCCGTGTTGATATATCTCTTCTAAGATGGACTGTATAGACTCAATGTATATTTTATGTCTTTTTGATCAAAAGAGGAAATGACAGCATATCCCAGACAGCAATGAAATACTTTTTCTGAGATGATTGACATTTTTCCTGGTGCAATACAGACTATTATGATTTTTCCCCCTCAGTAACTCATAGTACAAAAAAGTATATTTTAAATAAAAATAAATAAATATAATAATATAATATAAATACATTTAAAATAAAAAAATGCTGGACTGTATGAGAGTTTACTCTAATCTTACTGTAAAAAAATGCAGTGCCTTCATTGCATGTAAGTCTCCATCAGTGCTTGAAAATATTGAAGATCTTAAACCACTAACCACTAACCTAGTCGCCAAACCACCAGTGAGTTTTCTGAAAGATGCTCTGTGTTGCTGTAGTCTCTTGGCACTAAGGGACTTGTGGACATGGATTCATTCACCAGAACACAACGCAATAACATTCTCTCTGCATAGACACCTGTCATATGTCATACGAACCTCTAGAGCTCTGCTGATAACCCCTGTCTTTTCTTTAAGACTTTTAGATGGAACTTAACAAATACTCAACATCAAATGCTCCCCGTTCGGCTGCATCATAAAACAAAATCAAATCCAGCTCGCAGCTTCTGGTGTTCTGTGAACTGTTTCTTGAGAACAACCAGGAGGGGGAAGCAGACTTCTGCTGAATGCTCAATGCTGCAAAAATAAAGAGCAATTAAAGATGAAATTTGAGATGATGGCAGCCAGGGGAATAATGTTCAGAACAAAATTATTTTAACATTATTTAATAATATCACACGAAGACATTCCTTTTACCAGTGACTTACATGATTTAATGTGATTTACATTTAAAAATGACATGTTATGTATACTTCAAATTATTTGTGTTTATTTTTTAAAGTTTAATTTATAGTGTACTCCATCAAATTACCTAAATTAGAAATTTGGAATAATCAATGACCTTTTGCTGCCATTGTTTAGATATGATTAAATATTTATATTATTTTCTTTCTTCCCATGCAAAATTCATATTGCTAGTATTTTTGGAGTGATTGGGGTGCTGTGCAGTTGCTGGGCATTTTTAGTGCATTGCTATGATGTTTTTGGGGAGTTGCTTACTGGGTCGAGCCGAAACAACTGTCTCTGATTCATGTCGTTTCTTCAATGTACGTTTCGAAGATTTTTTATTTTTGTAAATTTTATTTTGTAAATTCAAGTTGCGTACAAATGTCATACAATGCAAGCTGCACAGTTTGAGGTATAATTCATATCTGTAGCACAAACCGTATGAGATGACTTTCTCTGGTAAGTTCAATACTTGCGAAATTGACTGCCTAAGCAAACACTGCTAAATATGTTGAAATGTGTGCGTGTGTTACTTACTCTTGTACAAACACAATAGTAAGTATCACAATGTTTTTATATGTGCTTATTGTAAAGTCAAAATATAATACACTTATCCACAGCCCAGGGATCATCCACACAATGACACATTGTTAAACTGTTCAAAGTGGCAATGGAAGTTTGTTTAGTTTTGCCCCGGGCCATCTCTGTGTTCCCGTTGACTAGAACGCTCAGCTGTGTGACGTCACGCTGCTTTAATGTGGCTTTGATTGACAGCTGGAGGATTGGCATTTTGGGCTGGAGGGTGTATAGGAGGGCGGGTCCCCTCAGCTGGCACAGCGGGACCTCAGAATTTGAAGACGACTGATTTCATTAAAGACACTCTGGATGTCTCCCCCTCATAAACATAGCAGAATGAATCGTGTGGTCAGGAAGGAGAAGGAGGAGAAAAAAAGAAAATGAAATTAAAGAGCTCACTGACAGCACAAAACATGCATATGATGTTTTATGACCTGCCAAAAGAGTTCAGCACCTGTGGTTTACTGGAGTCAGAGCTGTGCTTCAATCACCAGCTTTAGCAGGTTTGTCTTGGCACGGACAGGTAGAGACACGGAGAAATAAAGACAGGAAAACACACCAGGGAGGTTCAGGAACACATAGGCTCCAATCCAAAACCAAGTGGGCTTCCATGCTGTATACTGTCTACATAGGCAGCTACCTTAAATTAATTTATATGAATAATTTTTGAGGCAATATATTGAGTTTTGACTTGTGCAACTGTATTATGTTATGTTGTTCGTGATATATTTGTGATATAAATTGTGGATTTTTTGTGGAAGTAGAAAGACTGAAATAGCATTTTCTTGTAAAATATATTAAAAAATTTTTTTATTTATTTATTTACAACTTACCCAAACATTGGGTAACATTTTTGGAACTGCATTAAGCTTAAGTGGCTATTTGCAGTATAACCAACATTTCCCTCATTGGGTAGTGTGCCTATGATGTCTTGAAATGCCTGCATAGTTTTTGGAACAGAGCCATTGTGTGTATCACCTGTGTTTGTGTATAATCACACAGTGCTCAGAGTTGTGTCTGTGGTTTCATACGGGCTCGTAATTACTCTGTTTACTTTCCTGAGGTCTGATAAACTGTCCCACAAACTGCACAACAATGTGCCTAAACTCTTTATAAGTTCTAATCTGTGGGGAGTTGCTAACTGTAATGATGTTTAATTAAGCACAACAGATCCATAAATCAATATCAGATTTCAGATCAGAATACACCTTGACGTAGTGTAATTTCACATTTCTATTGTTCTTTATTTAGTGCTTTTGTGTTATCTTCTTATTTCCCAGCACTCGAAGATATAGTGTATTTTTTTCGTTCATATTCCTTCTTTCTAAATACTAAGCTCAGTCATGTCATTTTTGTGGTTAATGTATTTTCCCCTTGTTCTGTTTCTCTGCTTTTGAATTATGCTAATACTTTAGTTGTGGCAGTGGTGTCAGTTATAAAGCATTTGTCTTTAAACATTGTGCTTGGTTCAATACAACTTTTGTTCAGCATATGTGGCATGCTGTCAATTATGATGACAAAAAAAAGATGACTTATCTCTCAAATTTTTTACAGCACTGCACTTACAAGGGTGAATGGACAGCTAGTCACATAATAACTTAAAGCTGGTAAACTTGGTAACTTTTGCACAATATATTTAATGAAATCAGAAAGGATCATGACATAACTAACAAGTGACTATCAAGTGATAACAAGCGTCAGTTGTCCCAAACATAATAAGGACACAAGCTATACCCACAACGTATTCTGATATATTATATTATATTATATAATATTATATTATACTATATTACAGTTTTCACAGTGAACTCCTCAACGCTTAAAAATTGGATTAAAAACCTGATGTATTCTTTAAGCAAAAATGGCAGATGTCAAATCGCATACATCCAGGGGGCCTGTGTCAGCCGAGCAGCTGCCATTGAAATGAATAGGAATGCTAATGGTTAATTTTTCCAGGTATTATGCATCTATCTTATAGTTTTTCAGAAAGTAGCCATAATCTTAATGCAACACCAACTTATCATGCCTGGAATAGTAGATCCACCACTATATGACTTAAATTGTACAAGTTTTTAAAGTAAGATTTCTGCTCTTAAATCCTCCAGAATGCATATAGTTTAAGTGTGATGTCCACTGTATTACTGTAAATGTGATTTGTAATGTGTGTTTTTCTGTGATAATCAAGAGCTGTGGGGCACATGCTGTCGACACAATTCTGTTTAAACTTGGAATAATCCTGTTAATAAAAAAATATATTATGTATGTTTATATTGTTTTTTCCCCCAACAATTGGTTCTTACTGGCGTAAAAAGTTTTTTGTTTTACACCTAGTGATTTCCTCAGTAAGAGTAAACAGACGTCTGCAGACGGCATCGTGAGAGATGAGACCGTCTGAGATGTGTCCACCCATTCTCTCACTCTCACTATATTAATGACCATCTGCATCTCTCCGTCTCTCTCTGCCTACAGCGTGGAGTTAGTGTACAATTACATATAGTTTAATATATCTGCCGTGCACCTTTAAACAAGCATCCTCAGTGCACAGGGTGATTTGTCTTTTGCAGCCATTACTCCATTGTACATCTTGATAGCCACAGATTGCTCGCAGCCATGTTTAAGCATTAAATAGTGTATTATTATTTCACATAAATCAAGCAGGGACATGGGGGGGATTCATAAATTTTACATTTCACACAGATAGTATTTTAAAGCCTTCTCCATCTCACGGTGGGACATCAGCACGGAGAGCCATCTACACTCACACACACACACACACACACACACACACACACACACACACACACACACACACACACACACACACACACACACACACACACACACACACACACACACACACACACACACACACACACACACACACACACACACACACACACACACACACACACACACACACACGGAATCACAATATGGAAAAATATTCTGAATAATTTTATGAAGTGTAAATTTAAGTTCTAACCACTTCTAAAAAACTGTAAATGATCCAGTATGCTACTGCAGTGAATCCATATGAAATCATAAATAATATATTATAATTATCACTTAACACACTATAAAGAGATGATTCATATAGATTGTATGAGTTCTAATGACAGACTCTAATGATTTTTAGTTTAAATATTAATAATGCATTAATGCATTCAATACTGTGTCCCCTGATACTGGTTGATTATTGAAAAAAAACAAACAAAAAATAAACAAAGCATTTTTATGTAATTATTAAGCTTTTATAATAAATTAAATGAACATGAATCGAAGACTATGTATTTCTTTATTGATTGATTAAATATTGATTCGTGGAGCCGCCAGACAAACACTGTCATCATTCTGATGCATTTTGTGAATTTAATTATATTGACATTTCACAAAAGACAGTTTTCAAAGATGAATTGTAATCTTGACAAATGAGTGAATAAACATTTAATTTAACATTGATGAATGCTGTATGTTTTTCCCTGTCTTGTATTCTTGTTTCTGTAGTTTGTACTGTATTTTAGTGCATTTATTTAGATTATCAATGAATACTGGATGTGATTATTTTGCATTAAATATTGTATTATTTCTACTTTTCAAAAATACCTCAATATTTCATTATTTTTGGACTTGCAACAGACTGTCGGTAGTTATAATATAACTATGAATCTTGTGGCTCTGCAATGCTGGGAGTGGAAAACTAGACAGCTACCATAATTATTTGTACACTACAAATATATTATACCTGTGAGTCAGGGATTGTCAAATAGACCCTCCACTCAGATTAACCAACGCAGTAACCACCTAATCTTAAAATGCTAGACTTTTGGTTAGCACTGAATTATTTCCATTAATAACATTAAGAAACTTTATGCAAAAACAGTGTTGACTATTTGTCAAGTCCTGCACTTATTACACTATTGACCAACGAAGAAAGAGTTTTGTATGTAATAAAATCTACTGAATCAAATATGATTTAAGGTGTTGCTTTCTTGATTGTTTTTAAAATACATAAATACAAATTCTGTTGATCACATTCAGAAACAAGTCTTGATATTTTTTATATTTAACATAACAAATCTTAAAGCTACTGTTTGATTTTGAGCAATCGCACATGATTTATGACACATTAAAATGCTAAATACAATTAAAAGAAATGACAATTTGTTGTTATATTTCTGCAGAATAAATGTTGTCAATATAAAGTATTTTATTTCAATGCTCAGTCAGAGTGTCAGATCTCTGAAAATAAAGGATTGTGGGAGAACAGTGTGTGTGTAATGAAGGTCTGACACAAGAACCCTTTGGTGTCAAAGTTGACGAAGGGTAGCTGGCAATAGAATAGTGTGTGTGTGTGTGTGTGTGTGTGTGTGTGTGTGTGTGTGTGTGTGTGTGTGTGTGTGTGTGTGTGTGTGTGTGTGTGTGTGTGTGTGTGTGTGTGTGTGTGTTAGTCGAAAGGCCTGTCTATCTTGTCTTTCTTCTCTGTAGGGCACATGCTTCCTTCCTGACAGGTGCTGTAAGCTCCATTTGTTCTCATGTTCCTGTCTGTGTTCATCCTCTGCACGGTGTGCAGTGCAGGTCTTGATCACAGTCTCTTGGTAACTTTCACTGGGTTAAATACCTGCGAGGGTAAAAGTAAGTTAAACTGAATCAATATCAGCAGACACGTCTACTCTTACATGTCCACATTTCCTTCACCCCCAATGTGAACTCAGAAAATCACTCTCTTTTATTACTGAACGTTGTGGATTCTTGTGCGGGTGGATCCTCACTCTAGGAAGATGTACGTAAGCTGAACTTTGAAGACTTTGAAGTCAGTTACAGAACTGCATAAATTCATCAAAGCAGACACTGCGACTAATCACTTCAGTTTCTTATCTTCCACAATCATTAGTGGTGTTTGTTCAAATATCCAAACCAGAGCCTTTGTGTGTAAATTGTACCTTATTCCACTGACATTAATGCTACCTCAAATCATGTATGCAGTGAGGTTTTATTGGTAATTTTATAAGCAATTATGCAATCATATATAAAAAAATGATTTGCATAATCTAACTTGCATTATAGGAGTGACCCAAGACATATCTAGAGACCAGAATATCGGAGAACTGTGGACTAGTGTTTTGTGTGAAAAGGAGTAAAAGGTGTCAGAGTTTTACTGCCTCTAGTGTTTGTTTCTTTTGGAAACTGCAGTAATATGTAGTTATTGGTACGTATTTCGTGTATCGCTGAAAAGTGCACACAGGTACGTTAATGCCATGAGACCAGGTAGATTATGGATGTGGTCTTATGGGTCAAAGACAAAAAAGGGGCTTTTTAAGCATCAAAACAATAAAGTTTAGTACAGGTTTATTATTTATTTTCTCATTAGAAAAAAGCATTTATTCATTAGAAAGTATCCGTTTTTTATTTTTTTATTTTTTTTTTTTTTTATACATGAGATACATGTTATCTGCTGACCCTAGTTCACAATGAGTATTGCTTGTAATTTAGTCATTCATTGTTAATATTACATATAGTAAATAGTCTATAATCGCATGTCTCTCTAATGAGCCATCTGTCTCTCTTTGAAGTAAAAGTTGAGCTTGTTAAGATCCATCACTGAAATTCAATACTCTAAATAGCTCATGAGTGATGGATTTGTGGTATACCACATCTAAAACACATTATGATAGATTATATAATGTTGAAATGTATGATATTGAATATCAGCTCTTGACACACAAACATCAACAGCAGACATGTAAAACCTTCTCAAATTTACTCATTTTATTTTCTCACAGAGTAATAGTTAAGAAAAAAGGAAAGACAAACAATACCGAGACTGATATAGGGACTTTTTTTGAGAGCGAGAACATTAATCAAAAGTACTTTTTATTTGTATTCTGTGAAACACACACACACACACACACACACACACACACACACACACACACACACACACACACACACACACACACACACACACACACACACACACACACACACACACACACACACACACACACACACACACACACACACACACACACACACACACACACCGTATACAAAACAATCTTAACAGATCAGCATTAATTGGCTTCTCTTTTGCGTTATCTGCTACTTCCTCTCTGCCCTTTGGTGAAATGCGTCTTGGCAGGCATGATCTCATTTAAGTTTGTTTTCCTCTCTCCAGGACTGCATTCGAGATGGTTCCAATTTCCAACCCATTCTCCAATTTTCAACCCCAATGACAGACAACACATGCTGAAAGAGCAGTTTAGGTAAAGTAAAGCATCGGTAGGTGATGATTTTCAATGTTGTGTGAGATTAAATTTTTTTGTTAACATAAATGCTTCTGTAATATACAGGAAATGGAAACATGATGGTTTGTTTTTGTAAAATCAGCATACAACAGCTGAACTAACTGGTTATCTCTGACAATCTGACTCACGTTACATGCGCAGCTTAGACATGTAGACCGTTGAGATGTTTGCAGATGTTTACATATATGTTAAACATAGTGTTTTTTTTAAACATTAAGAACAACTTAAGTGGTATAAATACTCCACATGATTTAATTTGTTTTATTATTGCTAACATTTTATTGTGTTAAATTATATTGTTAAGTGTTTTTTTTTATCACGCAAAAAATAAACAGTAAAACATGAAAAACACTATATATATTTATACCTTTTTAAAATTTTAGCAAATTCATAGAAATATGCTTAAACAGGTAGAACAAAAGATACTATTTCTCTAAATACAAACTAAATAAATCAGGATTTAATTATGATGAGGCTTTAATTAATTGCATTTTATATTTGAATACCTGTATTATGAAATGTAATATGAAACAAACACAATAAACGAGGAAATTGGCAATTCTATGCTTTTTGGGTGTGTTTTTTTTGTTTTTTTGTTTTTTGTATAACCTCATAATGTACATTGTATTTTATATCAAATGTCATGTGGGTCATAATTGTTCAATTGTACATTTTTTATAGTGTATTTTTATGTGCAATTATAACACTGTTTTACTCAATATAATTTGCTAAATCTTTATATTTTAAAAGATCAAGTGTATATTGTACATGAGCAATTTCCTTACACTGTCTGTGCTGTACTGTTTAATAGCTGATATTTTCTCAAATATGAATTTGATTTTGTATCTGACTGTATAAAACATGTCCATTTTGACTCTTTATATCTTTGAGGACCAAAAGTACTTCATTACCAGAAATAACATAAGGAAATACATTCTTATAGCATTTCCACATTCCCAAACCATCCTGTCATCATAAATCTTGATCGCATTTCCATCACAACCCGATTACTGCAGCCAGGACGTGAGAACAATAGAATAATCTCAGGTCACAATTCTCAAAATGTGAAAAAATGATCAATTGACTCTGAAGTATATTTAATATACTATGTGCATAATATGTTTTACTATATAAGAGTCAGAGTTTATGATTTGACAATCAACTGACACAACTGGCTATTCCTGCTCACACAATAACTCAAGATACAAGCTCTTACCAGTTTATTTAATGCTATTTCTTTATGATAAATGCACTTTATAAAATCACATTGATCCAGTATTTTAACTTCTCATTAATATTGTTTCATAACATAAACATAACATGAACTAACCCATGAGCCCAGCGTGTTGCATGAGATTGTTGAGTGCTTTTTGTCCGTCTGTCTGTTCTGATGATAGATGTTTGTCGGGGATTTGTGCTCTATAAAGCAACTTCAAAACAGGAAAAGCAATAGTGGGAATAGAGCCGGAGTATAATTAATTTTGGGACTATTATTGCAGGAGGAAGAATTCTAATCAGTTACAGATTCCTTCCTGTTTGGGTAGCGTGACCGTAACCAATTACATGTGAACTCTGAGTTACAGTTTCACTTCCTGTGCTACTCCAAGAGCGAGTGGACGGCACAATGCGATGGAGAGAGGGTGAGGATATACAACTTTATAAACAAAGGA
This sequence comes from Ptychobarbus kaznakovi, assembly GCA_027422405.1. Taxonomy (NCBI): domain Eukaryota; kingdom Metazoa; phylum Chordata; class Actinopteri; order Cypriniformes; family Cyprinidae; genus Ptychobarbus; species Ptychobarbus kaznakovi. The sequence continues at coordinate 20,559,360 of CM049814.1, forward strand.
ACTGTTTAACATCATGTACAACAACAATATAGTACAGGGTTTGAATGACTGTTTTAATAAACACTTGAAGTCATTCTGAAGGTATTTGTGCAATCACCAACACAAGAGCAAATCAATAACTTTAATTTCTCCAGTCATTTTTTGTGCATTTACTGATTTGAATTGGATATGTTGATAAAACTTAAATAATTTGACATGCTCTATTACAGTATTTATAAACTGCTTTTGCTTCATGAGATATTTTACATTTAAAATCAAGTGACGACACAACACAACACAACACAACACAACACAACACAACACAACACAACACAACACAACACAACACAACACAACACAACACAACACAGACACTGCTTATAATACAAATGTAACATAAAATGTGACCCTGGACCACACAACTAGTTAAGTTAAAAATTTTCGACATGGAGAGTTATGCATCATCTGAAAGCTGAATACATAATATTTCCATTGATGTATGATTTGTTAGATTCTGACAATATTTGGTCGAGATATAACTATATGAAAATCTGGAATCTGAGAGTGCAAAAAAAATCTACATATTGAGAAAATCGCCTTTAAAATTGTCCAAATGAAGTTCTTAGCAATGCTTATTACCAAACAAAAATGTAGTTTTTACATATTTACAGTAATACATTTTATAAAATATCTTAATGGAACATGATCTGTACTTAATATCCTAATGATTTTTGGCATAAAAGAAAATCGGTAATTTTGACCCATACAATGTATTTTTGTCTATTGCTACAAATATACCCCAGCGACTTAAGACTGGTTTTGTGGACCAGGGTCACAAATGTGCTTAAAATGCAACAACTATAATAATTAATATTATCAGAAATTAATGTCACCTATTATTAGTCATTTTACCAAGTCACCAATTAATCTGACCCAAAATACAGTGGAGTCCAATGGACACACATCTTTTTGTGTGTCACATACATGCATACATCCATCACATACATTACATACATGCAGACATATAATAATTTTTGCTAATTTATTTCAAAACTAAATTACATACTGCATGCATATAAATATATAATTAATAGTTTATAATATATTTCTGTAGACACTTTTTATCCAAAGCAAATACAAAATGTAAATAATAAAAGTAGTAAGAAGAAAAAAAAAAGCCTTCTGACAGGCTAAATAACCAGCTGATTTTTGACCGTTTAGAGATTATTACCATAGTAAAAAAGTAATATATTTAAAATACATTTATTTCATACTAAGTATAGTTCAAATCTATTTACATATTTACTGACAGATTACTCGAGACTTACTGATTAAAAAAATTATAATTAAACTTTACTTGGAATATAATGTGCACAATGCACTTTTCTTAATATTAAGTCTAAAATGTGTTTTAATGTCACTTTTGATGAGGATTGTTTGATCTTTGAATAACATCAAACTTTATATGCAAAATATTTAAAGAGTACATGAAGTATACTTGCAATAGTCCCACTTTAGCACAATCAAATATACTAAGTATATCTCTTCAGCACTACGTCTGCACAATTAAAGTGCATTAAGTATAAAATTAGTTGTTCAAATTTAGCAGACTTTAAGTATACCAGTTTAGTATATTAAAAGTAGAATTGCAGGACACTTTATTAGCATGAAATAAATGTATTTCAAAAGTATATTTATTTTTCACTAGCAACAGCCAATACCTGCTTCCTTTTGACTGATTTCTCTTTTCAAATATTTATAGTGAGTTGAGTAAAAAAACATTAGTTTAATTTCAGCATACATCTAAATGAATACAATTAAATTGTATGACTATTATTAGCCATCAGCCATTTGGAAGCCACATGTAGTATCACTCCATATATGTGTATACAGATATATACAGATATATAGATGTATACAGATTATATATATATATATATATATATATATATATATATACATGGGTAGTTGACGTATCAATGTGTCCTATGGTGTGACGGAAAAATGTAAAAAGAAACCTCTAACATTGAAGATAAACCTCTCTCATGCTATTTGTAGGTTAAGTTTTTTTTTACATTTTTGCTATGTAACACAATAGGACACAGTCCAATTTTTATTTGTCAACGACCCATATATACATACATACATTATATTTACATACTTTTTTTGGGGGAGTACACACTCCAAATGCACATTTAAGTATCACAACACAGCCTTTTCAGTTTCTGTAGTCCAATCATGATAGATTACCTCCATAAAACCCACAGAATTAACACAAGATAAAGCATCAGTCTGTGTGTCACCATTACAATCGCTCCGATAAACGTGTATGTGTGAAGCTGATGGCACTTCAGTGCTGAGTTCTTATTTCTTCTCATAGCTCAAGTGAAGGCCGATGGGCTCATGACACGCCAAGACTAACAAACACGTCTATTTATTCTATTTAAGTAATGACTTATATAGTGTATTACATGGAGAGGCTGCTGTATAAAATACTCATAACATGAAAAATGGAGTCATTTCCGATGCGTTGTGTGCGAACATGAAAACCCAAGCCACTAAACTAATACAAGCACAATCGTCCCCCCTGTCCTGGTCAGGATCATTTTCCAAACAAACAGTATTCCTGCAAGAATTGATTCATTTAGATGGGACATTGATCACCTACATTGCCTGCAGAAAGGAGATGGCTTTACAAGCAATAAAATGAGGGACAATTATATTATTTTAGTGAAATAAGACAAAGTGCAGGCGCAGAATGCCAATAGCAATGGAACTGCATTGTAGGCCAGCAGTAGCACATGTGCGCGCGCTCAGTTCTCAAGTGGCATGATAATCCAGTAAAGTTTCTCAGCTCTGTTTCCTGCTGCAATCAGAGAGTGCCGGCTCACCTCTGATTATGTTCATTTATAAAAGCATCCTGCAGAAATTGCAGCCCAGGGCAGATAGTGTATAAAGATGCTGATCAGAACTGCAGCTAAATAGACTGCACTGGGGGGCATGAGGTGTCACACACAGATCTGGAAGACCAATGACTGCATGGAGCTTATTCCAAACACCGCTGCTGCACGGAATGCACAACAACATTAGACAACCCCGCTGTTGGACCCTTTCTTTTTTGTGCCTCTGCTTTGCAAGAAAGCAAATGCTGGATGGGCATGTGCTTTCTCTCTGTCGTGCTCAGATTATTCAAACTTGAGGGTTTTGTATGCATACAGTAAATATTCCTCTGGGTTTAATCATTTTTAATGGTTTCAGGAAGTGTCATTATACCAGGAAACCCACTGAACCAAATAAAACCAGGCCATTTTGGAAAGTGTTAAATGGTCAGAAGGAATGCAAGAGACCTAATCAGGACGTTCAGGGCAGTTCTCAATGGTCCGCACGTCATTACGCTATGGTTCACATATTCAATGTACAAATCATGCTACATTCTTAGAAAAAAACACACAAAAAGGTACAAATTCTGTCACTGCATGGTACCTTTTCTAAAAGGTATTTCCCATAAAGTTTATGTCGCTACTTTTTTTAATGGGTACAACTCCAGTGACAGCTTTTGACACCTTTTTTTCTGAAAGTGTACCGAATAGTCCTTCTGCATAGTTGATTGACCCGAATGTTGATTGCACTGAAGTGCTTATTACAAGTGTTTCCCTCTGGGTGGTGACCATTGCTGCAATTCCCTGTACCCATTAAAAAAAATATATATATATATATATATTGTCTTGTGGCTTCTACAAAAGCATATATCATTGCTTAACAACCTTGGAGTGCATGGACGATTTGTCTCGAAATGTTACAGCTAAAAATTGTTAAAATATTTGCATTTAAATTTTTATAAGGAAATGTACCAAATGCAGTTTTGTTTTTTTATAATTGTCTTTGATAAAATGCAATGAAACATATTTCAATGTATTGCAATAAAACTACACAATTAAACCAGTGTTTGTTTTAATTAATGTTGCAGATTAAAATTATTATTATCATTAATATTATTATTATGCTTAATGAACTATCACCATTGGCAGATTATAAAATCCCATGTCAAAAAAACAGAGACCCACTCCAACCATGATTAGAATCACACTGTAAAATATCTCAAATAATACTAATATCGTCAACAATAAATGACCTTTTCTGAGTTGATTTTCAATAAGGATTCCCTTTCGCTTCTATTTAGAAGACTTTTATTTATTTTTTGGAATTTATAGAAAACTGAACCCTAAAAGAAAAGCAAAGATAAGAGAGAGCTGTGCATCTGCAGTGAGTTGTTCAGTCCTGGCGGGCTTCTGCTCTGAGATGCCACACTCATCAGCAGCAGTGAATTTAGAGGCTTCGTGAATGAAGCGATTGAAGGCCAAGCTTTGATTGACAGCTCCAGCTCTCTTTCTGGGCCCTCGGGCTGATTGACAACACGGTTCATCTCACATTTAGTGACTGAGCTAATCCCGTAAATTCCTACCAGACGGCTCACAGCCCTGCTGAGACCTCTCTCTGTCCCAGGTGGACTTTTATCTCCCAAAATAAATATGTTTTTCCATCTGTGACTCTAAAACAAACCAAACATAATTAAGTGCAAGTATATAATTAAGTCTGTTTAGAAAGCACTGGCTTCCAATAAATTAATACGTAGGCTAATTACATGAGGGAATCTTCCTCCTGTTGTGGTAAGTGTTCATATTTTCATAGGTGTCTTACTGGCTGAAATTAGATCACCTCAGTGAAGCGATTGTTCTCTTGCCAAGTTTAATAATTAACCTGTGTTGCAATCACGCCCTCAGAACGGTCTTCTCTCTCATTCCACACAAAGTGAGTTTGTGATCTTGACCTGGTGACTTTGTTCAAGCTGTTAAATGGCCCTGAGAATCAAACTCCTTCAGGATCTGAACTAAAGGTCCTCTGAACTCGCCAGACCCTGGAGTATTCCTTCGGTCAAACATTTGCTTATTCCTTAATTAATTTAATTACAGCCTGAACTCAGACAATTGTGGTTCATTTTAACACATATTATGCATTGCATATGTGTGCTGTGTGGAATTATCATTAATCATCAGTATTAGGTGGGAAAATGCATGTAATCATGATTAATTCAAGCCTGCACCAGACTGGATACTTCAGTGCAATATTGTGCTGTTCGCTCTTTCCTTTGCAGTACATTTTCACATGTCCATGTTATGTCTTAATATATTAGACAAACTCACTGTATGTTTATATTTTTATAGTCTCCTTTTGCTGTATTGAAAACTGGCAAATTATTAAGAAAACAGAAATAAACAAAGCATGTTTTCTTGGGAATATTGTTTCAACTATGAAACACATGTTTACTTATTAACATGTTTATAGTTTTTTTCATAATGTTAGACATTTGTAAGAGACATTTAACTAAAAAAACAAACTTACTCTCATAGTTGGAACTCTCAATCCTCCAGAAAATGACATGGCTTATAGGAAAAGAATCATTAGAAAGTATTAGCAATGGATTTGAAAAAAATCTGCAATTTTTTGTGCTTTTAGTTAATTTGTGTGACTTTAAAACATTTTATGCTATTATATAAAACATCAGAATCCTATGATACAACAGTCTCAACATTTTGACAAATTATGTTTGAAAAAGCTCTAATTTAATATCCTTATGTAAACTACAGTTACTATAATTTTACTTCTTTATTTCCATCCTGTTAGGCATCCTGTTCATTTCTTGCCATTGTGCAAATAATATAATAATTAAAAAAAAAATTTTTTACAAACATAATTACCAACAGTAGTATGACATGGATGATGTTTTTAGTGTAAATATTACTATCCAGTGCTAACATTTGTTCTGGTGTGTGTTTGTCAACAGAGATGGTCATTTTCTTTGTGTTCTCTGCAAACATTTGCTAAGCAGGTTTTATTAACTTCTTTTGCTTCAAAGTAAATGTTTATCACCAACTGTGGTGCACAAAAAGTTAAAAAAAGAAGCTGTTCATACATTTAGTCCCTAAATCATATTTTTGACTTGAATAATACCAGTTAACATAGACATAACCTCATGAAACACATTTGTTCAATTACCTGAAAAAATGGTAGAATATTCTCTAAATTGAACTTAATTATTTGTTATTTAATTGTCATATAAATAATTTGTCATGCCAGTATTAACAGTCACTCATCACATATATCATACAAGTTGTTTGAAATAAATCTAAAAATCAAACGTTACAGAAAGGATGTCTTACATTCACACATGCTGTCTGTGACAACTCTGTAATTACTTTTTAACAGTGAGATCTTCTCCCCTAAGCACGTCATTGCACACTATTGAGTTTAGAGCACAAAGCTTCATGTTTTCTTAAGCAAAATTCATTGAGGAGTCATTACATGTGACAGATTTAATGTGTCTGTCATATTCTGACTTTATGTTGAATAATTAAAAGCATGAAAGAGAGATTAATGAGTGAACATTTCTACCGGGTATTAAACCGTCCGAAATGGAAACGGTGTTTGAACGTCTATCTTCACGGTGTGTAGTTCTGCCCATGAGGGTCTGTCACAGCTGTAGCTGAAAGACACTTCTGCCGCACACATGCATGGTGTGACTGGGTGATGATGGGTTTGATGAAGGAGACTACATCTGATGAAAAAAGAAAATCTCCACAGAATTTAGACCGCCTGCAGGTGTTAACATGCATTGGTTGAGGCTTTACATTAGCGCTGACCTATCATGACATTTTACATCGTAAATTTAAACATCATGTAAATGAAAGTGTGATTGAATTTTAGATGACATCCACTCATCACAATCCACTCACATATGACAGAAGAAGCAAAGAGAGACAGAGAGCAAAATAAACAGTAGTCAATAAGAAGGCATAAATAAAGTATTCTCCATTGAGAGATCCTTACAAACAGTCAAGGTGCATGTGAGACGTGTTTTCTTTCTCCTCCTGTGTGTGTGAAAATGCCTTGAGCTGGGCCAACTGTTAGAGTAATCTTGTGTGGATGACTGACAGTTATCCGCTCTCCCTTTCTCTTGAGGTTGTTTCTTTTTTGACAGGTTAGATTGGCTCATTATATTGTTTGACGAGCTGTGTCGCACTGACCTGCTGATCATATCCCGTCACAAATTATGATGTGATAATAGACGCTCAGCTTAAAGACTCTGAAAGTGCCAGGGGCCACACAAATACTTGAATTTTTTTATTAATTATATTATAATTATTATCATTATAAATGTTGCCAAATTATCTTATAGTTAATATATACATTTAAAATAGCAATCTTGTTTTTTTTTAATCTTTGGAAATATGTCCCAATACCTACATTTTTGCAAAACTCCCAAAACATATCTACACATAAAATTCACTGCAGTTTCCTACTGAAATGAACACTAGATACAGTAAAATACCAACAATGGTTATTCCTTTTCAAATTATGATTATGGGGCATACTGTACTATATTAATAAAGACTTATTTTTGCACAACCTAACATAAAAACACTTCTATAACAGTAGTTCATGATTTGGAAACTAATACATGTTGTCACCTAACCAGCTCCATATGCATGGCTTTTCTGATGTAGTACTTTTGTGGTAGCTCAACTAGTTACAGCATATCATGTGCAATTTGGGAAGAATCCTGTGAAACATGAGAAAAATAGTTTAAAGACTTGTAGAAGCAAGCTAAAATGGCATGGTTCCTTCAGAAAATGTGTTTTTAACAATCACTTTTTTAATCGGTTAGGTGTAGGGTCTAGTGTAGATAGATGTTGGCCATTCATCATACATCTTATTTTCGCCCCGATTCATACATCCTACATAATAATGTGGCAATCCAGTTTTAAATAAAACTGAACTGGCTTTTAGCTCCTCTCACACTTTAATTTTTAATTTTACAAAACGTTCTAGAACCAACGTGACTTTCAAGAATCCGGTCTATGAACTTCCGTTCACTCACCATCAGAGGTCACTCGCTCACCACATTGACTCTTGCACTACACTAACTATTGCATGTCAGCCCCGGACTACAATTCACATCATCCATTGCACTGATGACACACACACAGCTGATTGCACTAATCACACAACTTATTTAAACCATGGACTTCCTCATTCAGAGGGCCAAGTATTGTATAGTGTATATCCCTCTCCTAGCGATGGCTACTCTATGGAGCCCACTTTGTGGTCTTAGTCTTGCCTTGCCTGTTTTCTCTGTTTTGATTCTTGCCCGTGTTTCCTGGATTAACCCTTTGCCTTCCCGTTCAGACTGTTTGCACCTCGCTTGGACCATTGCTTGTGTACCTGGATTACCCCTCTTGTCAAGTCCTCTGGATATTGTTCGCCGATCGAAGACCAGGCCCGTTTACTTGAGTACTCATCTGTCTTGCCCTCAATATACCTGTTTGCAATTTGTTCGACCCTGCCTGTGTTTTTGACCATGTCTATTAATAAAATCTTGCACATAACAGTGACAGAGACAAGTTATGAATCTGAAATTAAAAAATGTATAGGTACTAATTTTGGTAAATACATTTTCCTCATGACCATTAAGAATAAATGATGTGTAGTATGAATACAAATTATATATCCGCTATAGGGGTGACCCCGAATAGTCGACGATTTGATGCTTCGATAGGAGGAGCCTGATTCGACTTCAATCTCACAGTCGAATATGAGCGGGGTTTTATGATCATGCCATTTTTGAAATATGGGGGTGCTTAAATCTTTGATTTCACATAAAACTACCAGTTTTATCCCATAAGTTAATATACTGCCTATTAAAATAATGCTGTAAAGAAGATTCTGAAAAGAAAGAAGCTTCAAATAAATATTTTAACATGCGTAAATAAATCCAACCACCCCTATAGATTCACTTTTCATATTCTGTGACCAAATTAGCTTAACTACATACATTTGCTTTAATTTGATTCTCTGATTATACAATTTGACATTCGTAGAAGTAAGTAACATAACATTGAAGTATGTAATTTCTGTACTACTATAGGCAACAACGGAACTGCAAACATTTCACAACTGCTCCTAAAACCTAGGTTGCCCTTTTTGTGATTAGCACAGAAATTACACACATTTAAATGTAACATTTGCATTCCACTTTTTCAAATTTTGCCAAAGTTCGGAGTGGCTCTGAGGGGCGTTGTGAATGTTAGTTCATCGCCCTTAGAAAGGACGGCAGTGGCCGATAAATAAGTGATTTGCGGGTCCTGACAGAATGCCATTTACACACAATAAATGGCAATACACTAAACTAAGCTCAAGCAGACTAGCTGATAACAGAGTTGTTCATTTTCACATGTGCATGCTAAACCTGCGTGATAAACGAGATGCCTTCTAGCACTTCCACTTGCATTTTATCACACCGCCAGATATAGCTCTGTCTCAATGTTTTCTCAAAATCATGTGAGTTCAGCACATATCTTTCTTACAAGTCTCATGCTGTCACAGCGTCATAATTAACATCTTGTAAACATCTTGTGTGAGTCATTGTCTTTCAGGCTTTGTTTATTTGTTTTAATATAAAATGTCCAATATAGCTACCCAGCCTCTGTCATTGCAACAGGTGAGTGTTGTTTAATAAATATTATGTGATATTGATGTAACAGTATCTATATGACACATTGATGCTCAGCATCACCTAAAGTTAAAGTCAAATAAACACACACACACACACACACACACACACACACACACACACACACACACACACACACACACACACACACACACACACACACACACACACACACACACACACACACACACACACACACACACACACACACACACACACACACACACACACACACACACACACACACACACGTTTTCCATGTTCTTTTAAAATGCAGTGTGTAATTTCTGCACAACTAGTGGCACCAAACATGTAGTGAAAGATAGATATATAGATACATAGATATACAGGCAGATAGACAGATACATAGTAGGTAGATTATGTGGATGGATGGATGGATGGATGCAGTGAAGATGTCTAAGAAAAAATATTGTGATCTTGTGCTGAATTAAAATTTGACCCATGTGACCCTGAAGGTCCGACCCCCAGATGTGACTGCTATGTGTTTGAAGTATGTTGAAACATTTCTTATGCCTTGCATCTTAACTGTAACTTGAAATGCATGACAATGAACATATTAATATTGACATGGAATGTCAAAATGGTATGGGACAGCAGTCAAATCCATTGGGCTGCTGAGTAGGCATGGAATTATTTATTCAAATATTTTAAACTTATTAACTACATGCACACAATGCCTCCAATATACACTGCAGAGTTTTGCTGCACAGCTTATCTTAAAATAAAGCATTAATGGTATTTTATCTAATCGCAATATCAGCCAGTTAGCATTTCCCCTTTCATACTCCTTCTTTAATTTAATTGGTTAAAATAAAATAAATTTAAATTAAACCTAAATGTTGATTCCCCCTCTCCTAATGTGTAATTTATAACAACAGACAATAAAACTGAATAATATTCTGGATTTGTATCAGGTCAAATCAGACATGCATTTCAAACTTAATGTGAAGTGGAAAAAAAATTGAAGTTTTTTAGGGTTAAAGTGAGAAACGCTAATGGCATTTTACTTTTAGGTCACTGAACATCCCAGATTTGTTTACCACTAATACAAATCTAAAATTTTTCTTAAAATTTTCTGCCACAAATCCTGCATTTTCCTGGGAATGAAACACACACACACACACACACACACACACACACACACACACACACACACACACACACACACACACACACACACACACACACACACACACACACACACACACACACACACACACACACACACACACACACACACACACACACACACACACACACACACACACACACACACACACACACACACAAGGGCGCCTATACTCAAGATTTCTTTCATCCTGTAAGAATTCACACCATTACGTTCAGAATCCCACATGAAGGAACGAGACCGCAGTGATCTGAACATTCACAGCACACTGCAGAGAAGCTCTCAGGATCCTCTCATAGCAGCGTAATAACCTGACACCTGAGACAGCTCCTCAACCCCTTCAGGGTGACAGTTTATCCCCCTGCCCATGATCTGCCCCCGGGCTGGGCAACAGTGTCATCTCAGCTTCATAGGGTTTTGGGAAACTCCATCTGGAGAAATGGAGAGCAAGAGAAAAATACATTGATATACTTCAGGATAATCATTTTAAATCATTGAGGGGTTTTATGAACAGGAAGCAGTCTGCATTACCAAGTTCCCTGCCGGTATAAGAGAAAAAAACGAATTAAGTTGACACAGTACCTATCACTTCCAAGAATCCAATGCCATTGTGAGATTATTTTGGGTCTCATTTGCGCTTTTAAATTTGCATGTTTGCATATTCAAATTTGGTGGATGAAGATATGCCAGGTTTGATATAAGTGATGGTGAATAGCATTGGCTTTATATATTTATAAATATCACAAGGGTTTGGAATTGCATGAGTGTGGATAAATTATTATAGTATTTCAATATTTGTGTGTGCACGTGAAGAAACCCTTTTAATGTTCATAAAGCTTTGTCAGTATGGGTCTACGATAAGTGTTTGGTGGTAATCTGTGATGAGAGTGTGGTAAAACAATCAGCCCAGGGCACGTGTCGCTTTTGTTATTTAGACATCCTCCAAAAACTGAATGGCATCATATAGAAAGACTAGCCAGGGAGAGAATGCGACAGAGACAGATATGAGAGGATGGAAATTGGAAGAAAGAGAGAGAAAGTCCGCAGGCCCTGCCTCCTCACGTCATGGTCAAATCATGTGTACAACCTGTTTCCAATAATCTGTTAAATTTGATAAAGAGGGCCCGTATTATATTACAAAGCCCCAAGGCCATTTGGACTTCTGCTATCATGAATACATTTTGCTCTTATAATAATGTTGCGACTTCAATCGCCTGGCAAAGTAAAACTTGCGCTCTCTGGAAATCAAGTCAGACGGTGACACCTGTATAAATGGAGAGATGATGAGACTGTAATATATTTATGCTCGCTGCATTAGTCCTAAAAGACTCCTACAGCTGTATGGGTTACAGAGAGAGGCTGAGCTACAGGAAGTTTGAATATTACACCAACCGACAACTGAAAATACACTCCACAACACACTTATAAAAAACTCAAATACTCTGAACTATAATCATATCAGAAATAATAATCACAGTAAAAGTGTTGTGTTGGTGCT